>JACVTC010000021.1:475000-540000 GCA_016946835.1 Neocallimastix lanati (nom. inval.) | reverse complement strand
TTATTTATGACATCATTCCAAAAAAGGAAAATTATCTTATTAATTAAATAAAAGGCAACTCTAAAAAAAAAAAAAAAAAAAAAATAAAAATAAAAATAAAAATAAAAAAATAACAAAATAAAAAAAAGAATTGAAAGTTTGAAAGTCAACCTGACTGTGATGACATATCAAACATTTTAAAGAGAGAGTAAAAAATAATTTAAATAAAAAAAAATAAAATTATTATTATTATAATATATAATATATAATAAATAATAATAGTAATAGTTATATGTAATAGTTAATAATTAATAGTTAATAATTAATAGTTAATAGTTAATAGGAATAGTTGATAGTTAATAATTAATAGTAATATTTAATAGTAATATTTAATAGTTAAAAGTAATAATTAATGGTAATGGTTGATAGTAATAGTTTATAGTTAATAATAATAATTTATAGTAATAGTTAATAGTAATAATAATAGAAACCGTTACAATAGATCATAGTTAATAATAATAATAGATCGATGTATAAAATTAAATAGAATACAATATAAAAAAAGAAAGAGAGATTATTATTATTTCAAATTCTTATCAAACTATGAAAATAGTATTTATATTATTTATTTTTGGATAAGGTCCATTTTTATATTATATATAAATTTTTTTTTTTTTTATTTTAATTTTTTTTTTTTTTTAAAAAAAAAAAAAAAAAGGAATGAGAAATGTATTATTTTTAAATAAAGAAATAAAAAAAAAAAAAATATGATTTGTACTAGTAATAACAGTAGTTAATAATATATAATATATATATATATATTTTTTTTTTTTCAAAGGTTAGATAAATTAGATGATTTTCAATTATTAAATATATAAATGAAATTTTATTATTATTATTATTATTTTTTTTTTTTTTATTATTTCGATAATTATTTTTATTATTAATTATATATAACTTTTTTAATTAAAATTTTTCAAATTTATATATGTGTATTTAATAAATAAATAATTAGTTATTTACTTAGGCAGATAAATTAATAATAGTAATTAAATAATAATTAATAAACAAGTTTATTACAAGTAGTTAGGTGAATTAACCATGCCTAATAAATTTTTATATTAAATTATTTCAGTGTGAGAATAGGAAAAAAAAATATTTAATAAAAATTTGATAAAAAAGTGTTAAGAAATTAATAAACTTAACAATGTAACATCAAACAGAATAATAAATAAATAAATAAATAATAATAAATAATAATTAATAATAATAATAATAATAATAATAATAATAATAATAATAATTAATAATAATAATAATAATAAAAATAATAATAATGCAGATAATTATTATTATTATTATTGTTAGTATTAAATAAATATAATAATATGTATTGATGAATGATATTAATTTATCATCCTTGTATTATTAAATGTTATATTAGTCATTCAATAATGATAAGAAAAATAAATAGATATATGAATGAATTATTGAATACATATTAAATAAGTATTATTATTATTATTAATTTCTATTTCTTCTTTTTTTTCTATATTTTTTTTTTTATTTTTTTTTTTTTTTATTATTATTGCAAAAAAATAGTCCATTTAACTATACATATTTATATTAATGATATGAATTTTTTTTTTTTTTTTTTTTTTTTTTTTTTTTTTTTTAATTTATTGATATTATTTTTCATTCTTCATATTAACTTAATATTAACTTACAACCATTTCTTTCTATTTTTTTTTTCCAATTATTATTACGAAACAATAGTCCATTTAAAAGTCCATTTAACTCTACATATTTATAGTAATGATATTTTGAGTTTTTTTTTATTGATATTATTTTTCATTTTTCATATGTAGATAGTAAATAAATTTATATACATTATGCTTAGATAAATTTATTATAGAATTGTGTAATGAAATATAATATAATATATATAAATATAAAAAGAATGATGTAATAAAGATTTATATATAAAACTTGCACTGATTGAGATAACATATTTTTACCATCAATATATTTAATTTTTGTTTTTTTTTTCTTTTTTTTTTTTATAATTATCTTTATTGAAGAAATATTTAATTGCTACGTGTTTGAATTTTTGGATGGAATCTCATCCTTTTCAATATTGGTTTTACTTGGCAATGTTATCTGAATAATTTTTTATTGGCTTATTGAAATTGAATAATTCTTTAAAGATATTCCTTATCAATTAACACATTCTGAAGTACTAACTTATTAAGCTTCGGTAGTAGAGGTAGCTACTATTGATTGATTGCTTCTTTGATGTCCAACAAAATGGGGGTTATTTCCCATCAAGATAATATTTCTTGAAGTAGACTTTCTACCTTTAAGGTCACCTTGCATAATCTGTATCTGTCTATCCAATAATTTCTCCTTTTCCTGTCATAACAATTTTTAGAGTCTTTGTTTCATTTAAGTATTTTAAAATATGGGTTATCTTTTTCCAATCTGAAATTGTAGGAGGTTCTGCATTTTGTGGCAGCCTTTGAAAATGAGATATCTTGACAAGTACATTTTTTAGTCAAATAAATTAAGGAACCAATAATACTTTTGTATGTAACTATATTAACTAGTTCATTTTTTTTTTTCATTGATAACGTTATCACAAAGTGTATTTAGTTTTTTCTTGTATATTTATTATTCACTATTTTCAATTATTTTTCTATAAATCCAATTTATGAAATAATGTATTTTTATTTAATATCTTTCTTTTTTCAACTTAAATACCTAGAATATAATTTATTGGTTCTTCTTTTGAAACTTTAAAAAAAAATTTTTTTTTTTTTTTTTAATAATATTTGTTGCCTTTTTAATTTCATTTTTTTTTCTCCTGTAATTATCATGTCATCTACATATAGTCCAATTAAGCAAATTAGTTTATTATATTTGAATTTTTTTTTAAAAAAAAAAAGAAAAGCATTTTTTCAGATATTAATTGTGTAAATAACCGTTATCAATTAGAAAAATTAGATATTGTTATATTCCATTGACGGTGACAGCCAGATTGTTTCAGATCGAATAAAAACTTGGTTTTAATTTTCAATATCCCTTTCCCAAAGTTTAGGATTGCTAGGAGGAATAGTAGTGTATATATATATCCTAATTATCTAAGTCTGCATGGAGATACACGACCCAACTTTTATATCCAGTTGCAAAATAGACCAAGAAAAATTTTTTCAGTTAAAGCTATAATTAGTTTGAGAATAAGTAAAGTCAAAATTAATATTTTTTTTCTTTCTTATATTTAGAGAAATTCCAAATGACAAAAAAAAAAAAAAAGTTATATCTTTAAGGTTGAGTTTTCACTAATAAATTAGACGCTAATAATAACATAATAAAAAAAAAAGGCAACAGTTGTCGCAAGAGGATTTATACAAAAAATTATTCCAAAAAATCTTATTAACTGAAATGGTGAAATTTAAAAAAAAAATTTTTTTTATTAAATAATAATTAATTATTATTATTTTTAAGTACTATCACTATTTTTAATATTTATAACATATTATAATCGTATAATAGTATAATAGTATATAATAATAGTTTCATAAAAACAACAATAATAATAATATAGATATTATTTTTAAAATAAATAAATAAACAAGCAAACAAACAAACCAATAAAAAAATAATCAAATAAGCAAATAAACAAACAAACAAATAAATAAATAAATAAATAATAAATAAATAAATAAATAAATACTATTGAATTATAAGGGTCGAATTAAGTACCTCAAAGTTTATATCATTGGAAAATAATTTCTTTAAATGTTGTAATATTACTAAATATCATAAAATATAGAAAATGAATTTAAGAACCAGTTATGAAGAAACTTTTGCAGATGATATGGTTTAAAAAAATTTATAGAAATTCTTATTAGTATTAGCAAAAAAAAAGAAAAAATCAAAGCTTTTTATTCCAACGGAACTTAAAGAACTTTCATTTCACTGCCCATATTATATAAAGAAATTTTCTAACTAAAAACATATAGCTTTCAAGAATATTATATCAAACCTTTTTCTAATTGCTTTAATGTTGATGCTTACATGGATTAATTTATTCAATATCATAAATATGTAAGACTATTAAGAAAATTAAAAATACTGCTAGTTCATACCGTTATAAAGCACATATTGTTAAAGTTTGTAATTTTTTTTATTTTAAAGGATTATCACCCTGGATGGAAAGGTCTTAAAAAAAATTAGTTAAACCTACATATTTGCTCTTCCGTGTTCCATTCTGTTAAATCCAAAAATGGTCAATATTTATTTTCCAACTGAGGATCAAAATTAATCGATGGACTGATTTAGCATCAAATTCTACCGGAACATATTCTTAAAAGTGATTATTGGGCAAATGTTTTCTGTAATAATCAACATAATCCTATTACATGGAAAATTAATAAAATCTATATCTTATTCTGATGTTAGAAATACTGTACTATCGATGAAAAGGCACTAAAGCATCTTGCTCCAGGTAGTATTCCTGTTGAATTTTTATACCGCCCTTTTTTTTTTTTTTTATATAATGAAGAATTCGAAGAAAAATTCCCTGATGCTGGTAAATACCTTGAAATTATTTTCAATAAAATTTGGGAAGGATCGTTCCCAAATGATTGGAATTCTACTTCAATTATATCTATTCCAAAAAAAAAAAAAAAAAAAAAAAAAAAAAAAAAAAAAAAAAAAAGATGTTTTTTTCCAATTTAGTAATTATAGAGGCAATTCTCTCTAATCAATGTTAGCCTTAAAATTATAAACTAAAAAAATAATTACTGATAGAGTTTCCAAGTAGGCTTTTTTTCACATAATTTTACTAGACCTGAACAATTCGGGTTTTTTTTTTTTTTTGTAATCACGAAGAATGTATTAATCTTTATATTTCTATAAAGAAAAATTTGTTAAAAGAAGAAAATATAAGGTATTTTTTTTTTTTTAGGATCTTAAACCTTCTCTAACCCCTGTACGACTCCTATTCCTATCTATAATATTCTCACTAAATTATTACATCTTGGTATACGTGATAAGTGCTTCAATTTAATTTCAAAAATTTATCTTTTTTCCAAAGCAAGAAGTTCCTTAACGGTTTTCCAATTTCTCTATTTCTATTCTCTACAAAAAACCATTAGATTCAGGATGATGTATACTGAAAATAAAATAAAATAGATATATACACATCATAAAGATCTAAAAAGTATTTTTGTATATTCTGACATAAATTGGACTCTATTATCAGTTACAATAATTTGGGGGTATACCATGTCTACTGAAAACTTCCACTAAGAAATTAATTACCTCTTGAGAAGTGATTATACAAAGTGGTTTTTGCTTCTACCCACTTTGTATATTTAATATATTAAATATATATATTATTATTATTATATATATGTATATATATTTAAATATATATATATATTTTATATTATTATTATTATTATTTTTTATATTATTATTATTATTATTTTTTATATTATTATTATTATTATTTTTTATATTATTATTATTATTATTTTTTATATTATTATTATTATTATTATTATTATTATTATTATTATTATTATTATTATTATTCAAATTCTAAGTTAATAATTAACAACTATCTACTAAGATAAATTATTTCCTAACCCTAAAAATTATATTATTATTAACTACTAATTAATAAAATTTTTATTTATACCTAATTTTTTTGTTCACAAATAAAAAAAAATTATTTATTAATTTCTAAATATGAAATTTATTTATAATATTGTAGTATATGAAGATAGAATAAATCGTTTTTATTCTGGTTCGATTTCCCAGTCTCCTATATCATATTTGACTACAATATAACTCTAACGCTAAATTTAATTAAAATGATGAGAAATGGCGTTTTTAACCTCTAAACGCAATTTCTCCGAAATCTAACTAAATAATAAATATTAATTATAATTAATAACTATGAACTAATAAACCTATTTTGACTACAACCTCACACTTTGCACCAATTTTTAATGTGATATTTTTTATGTTGTAGCTGGTTTATTAAGTTATTGATAATTTTTATATATAAAAAATATAAATAATATAAAATATAAATAATAATATAAAATATAAATAATAATATAAAATATATAATAATATAATTTATTTTAATAAGATATAAATTATATAAATTTAATATCTAAATATATAAATATTCAAATATATATAAATATGTTGCTATACATATTTGTTTTATATTAGGGACTTTTATGTGTAATAAATTATAAGCAGTGGGTTTTTAAATAATGGCTGTTTAGTAAAATTTATTAATAAAATTATAATATTCGTACAATTAATATAATAATTCTAATTCCTATAAATTTTACAAGAGAGTTTTCTATTTCTAATTTAAATAATTTAATATATGTAAGAAATAGGTAATATATTAATTATATATTCTAATATAGAGAACTATATCAATTTTATATGAATTTAATTCTTTTATATTATAAAATTAATGAATAAAAACATGTTTTAAATACATTTTAATTACTTTTAAATAATAAATAAATAAAATTTTATAATTAAATAACTACTTAAATAAATTTTAATTACTTTTAAATAATAAATAAATAAAATTTTATAATTAAATAACTACCTAAATAAATTTTAATTACTTTTAAATAATAAATAAATAAAATTTTATAATTAAATAACTACCTAAATAAATTTTAATTACTTTTAAATAATAAATAAATAAAATTTTATAATTAAATAACTACTTAAATAAAACTTCTCCCAACAAGAGAACTTGAACCAAGGCGTACTTTATCATCTAGTTATCTCTCTCTCTCTCTCTCTCTATATATATATATATATATATATATATTGTTAAAATTCAACATAATATTTTAAACTTTTGTACGTACATTAACGTATTATAAATATTTATAATGTTTTAATATGTAATAATTTGTATGTAAAATATAAAAAGGAAAAACATTTTAAAACTTTAATATTTTGAGTTTTTTTTAAATACTTTTTTAAATCATATAAATTAATAAATAATAAATAAAATTTTAATTGAATAATAATAATACATTTTGTTGTGTACCCATCATATTTTATATTGACTCCTTTAACTTATATATATATATTATTATTATTAAAGCTATATATATATATATATATATAAAATAAAAATAAAAGAAATAATTAAAATTAAAATTATTATATAAAAATAATATCAATCAACAAATTTAAAAAAAAAAAAAAAAAAAAAGACCTTTTAAATTTCTAATTATCTCTCTCTCTCTCTTTTCATTATCTTATTATTAAAGCTATATATATATAAATAAAAAAGAAATAATAATAAATTTTAATCTCTTTCTTAATTTTTTATTTTTATTTTTATTTTTTTATATTTGATTTATTATTTAAATGTAAATGAATACATATATATTTTTTTATAATTTTAAAATATATTAATTAAACAATATGTATCTATTCATAATAAAATATTTATATCATTTAAAAAATATTTAATTTGTATTTTTACTATTATTACTATAAATATTAATAAATAATAAATAAATCTATTTAATTTGAAATGCATAATCTTTTGTTATTTTTTTTTATGTCTTCAACTTCTTATATCTATTTATATCTGCTCCATGTTCCACCAAGCATTCTACTAAATCTTTATTTCCATATCTACATGCCATAAATAATACTGTTTCACCATTCTTATATTCTTTATTTATATCTGCTCCATGTTCTACCAAGTATTCTGCTATATCGTTATATACTCTTTCACATGCATGAAATAATGGTGTTTCACCATTCTTATTTTCTTTATTTATATCTGCTCCATGTTCCACCAAGCATTCTACTAAATCTTTATTTCCATATCTACATGCCATAAATAATACAGATTCGTTATTCCTATATTCTTTATTTATATCTGCTCCATGTTCCACCAAGCACTTTACTAAATCGTTATTTCCACATCCACATGCAAAAAATAATACTGTTTCACCCCTCTTATTTTCTTTATTTATATCTGCTCCATGTTCCACCAAGCACTTTACTAAATCTTTATTTCCATATCTACATGCCATAAATAATACTGTTTCACCATTCTTATATTCTTTATTTATATCTGCTCCATGTTCTACCAAGTATTCTGCTATATCGTTATATACTCTTTCACATGCATGAAATAATGATGTTTCACCATTCTTATTTTCTTTATTTATATCTGCTCCATGTTCCACCAAATATTTTACTAAATCTTTATTTCCTCTCTCACATGCTATAAATAATACTGTTTCACCATAACAATATTCTTTATTTATATCTGCTCCCTGTTCCACCAAGCATTCTACTAAATCTTTATTTCCTCTTTCACATGCATCAAATAATACTGTTTCATCATAACAATTTTTTTTATTTATATCTGCTCCATGTTCCACCAAGTATTTTACTAAATCTTTATTTCCTCTCTCACATGCTATAAATAATACTGTTTCACCATAACAATATTCTTTATTTATATCTGCTCCCTGTTCCACCAAGCATTCTACTAAATCTTTATTTCCACTTTTACATGCCATAAATAATACTGTTTCACCATGATCATTTTTTTTATTTATATCTGCTCCACGTTCCACCATGTATTTTATTAAATCTTTATTTCCATTTATACATGCATCAAATAATGGTGTTTTACCGTCTCGATTTTTTTTATTTATATTTAATTCATGTTCTAACAAGTACTCTACCATGTTTTTATTTCCACTTTTACATGCCATAAATAATACTGATTCTCCATTTCGATTTTCTTTATTGATATCTGCTCCATGTTCCACCAAATATTCTACTAAATTTTTATTTTTCCCTTTACATGCATCAAATAATGGTGTTTCATCACTCCAATTTTCTTTATTTATATCTGCTCCATGTTCAACCAAGTATTTTACTAAATTTTTATTTTTCCCTTTACATGCAGCAAATAATGGTGTTTCACCATTTTGATTTTCTTTATTTATATCAGTTCCATGTTTTACCAAGTATTTTACTAAGTCTTTATTTCCACTTTCACATGCATAAAGTAATGGTGTTTCACCCCTCATATTTTCTTTATTTATATCTATTCCATGTTCTACTAAATAACATATTAAAGTTTTATTCATATTTTTAATTTCAAAAGTCTTCCTATGACGGAAACTATTAAAAAAATTAATATTACTTTCATAATCTATTATAATTTTATATTTATCTTTTGAAATTTCTTGATTTAATTCCTTAGTAGAAATTAAAGTTTTATATTTATATTGATAAATTAAATGTTTAATGAAATCATCATCATAAAACTTTGAATTATCAAAAATAATTTTTAATAACTCCACTTCATCCTCTTCAATTAATAATTTTATTAAGGAAGAAGATACATGGTGATTATCATTTATTAGACTCTTTAATCTTTCAGGTGTAAGTTTTTTTTCATTATATTCTTCCAATATTTTATCTTTCTCTCTTATTTTCATTTTTTTATTTTTATTTGCTACTACCCTTTTTTATTTTTTTTGTTTTATTATTATCTTTTTTTTATTAAATTTTATTTTCTTAATAAATAAAAATATGTATAAAAATATTTTTTAAAGGTATATTTTTAAATATTTTATTATATATTAATATAATAAAATTATATAATAAGACTAAAAATAAAATAAAAAATAATAAAAAAATAAAAAAATAAAAAGAAAAAAAGGTGACCTTTATGTAGATGATAATTGAAAAAAAAAAATAAAATAAAATAAATAAATAAATAAATAAATAAATAAATAAATAAATAAATAAATAAATAAATAAATAAATAAATAAATAAATAAATAAATAAATAAATAAATAAATAAATAAATAAAAAATATTTTATAGTTAAAAAATTAAATTTATTAAAAATTTAATTGGATACTTTAAAAATTATATTAATAAAAAATTTATCATTTGGACATAAAAAATAATATTTTATAATTATATTTGTTAATAAATATTATTTACTAATTTTCTATTGATTAATAAAAATAATATTCAATAATAATTATTTATTATTATTAATAATACTACTATTTTTGGATGTTTTAGAGTTAATAATTTTTTTTATAATATTTAATAATTAAAAATTAATTTTAAATTATTATATAAAATAATAAATAATAAATAATAAAAAGAGTATTTATTAATAAATAATAAATAATATATAATAAATAATAAATAATAAATAATAAATAATAAATAATAAATAATAAATAATAAATAATAAATAATAAATAATAAATAATTAAATATTTAATAATAAAATTATATATTATATATAATATATTGTATTTATAAATATTATATATAATTTGGTTATTGGCTTTTTCCTTTTTTTTTTAAAAGAGAGAAATTTAATTCATAATTTTATTAATGCATTTTATTCTATTTTATTCTATTTTATTATATTTCATTGTATTTTATTATATTTTATTATATTTTATAATATTTTATTATATTTTATTCTGTTTCATTATATTTTATTCTACTTTATTCTATTTTATGTCAATAAAACTTGAATGTAAAGTTAAAACTAAAAGAACAAAAAAGTTAATATAAAAATAAAAATAAAAACCTTAATTATTAATAAATTATTTTATTAATCATTACATAAAAATAAATTAAATAAGGAACCTCACCATCATAATCAAAAATTGATGGAGATGTGCAGTAATACAGTTGTATTATTTTCATAAGTGTTTTATTAAGAGATATATTTTAATATAATTATTTTTGTGCGTTAATTTATTAAATTTATTTATAATATTAGTTGAAAATTAATAATTATACGTCAAAAAAAAAAAAATATTTAATTTTATTCTTAATAATTAAAGGCAGCTGGGAATTTGGACCAGGATAAAAACGAAAAAGTCTTTAATTACTATTTAGATTTAGTTAATAGTGATAAGTTAATTAATTAATTATAATATTTTATTTGTAATTAAAAATAACTGGGAATTTGATCCAGTATAAAAAACGAATAAGCTTTTAATTATTAGCTATTATTTTATTATATAATATAAAAAAAAACAATAATAATAATAAAATAGTAATAAATAGTATTAATTAGTATCTTAATAAAAATAATGAAAAAAAAATTAAAATAGTAATAATAATAAATAATAATAGTAATAAATAATATTAAATAGTAAAAAAAAAAAAAAAAAAAAAAAAAATTTTAATAGTGACTAAATTATATATTTAATTGTTATAAATATTAAACTCGTTTTTTTATTAGTTAATAAGACTATATTGTCAAACTTATTATATATATATATATAATATTTAATTATTCTGAATTTTGTGAAGATGTCAGGTTCATCTACTCCTTCGATTGATCTAATGGATAATAATGATGTTGATATTAGAACTCTACCAAGGATTGGAGGTATGTTCATAAAGATTCAGAGATCTGGAAGTTCCGTATTACTGACTTGAAAATCTAACAATTATAATATTATATATATTATATATATTATATATAGTTTTACAGATACATTTATAATATTATATATTTATAAATATTAAAATATATCATACATAACAAAATATTACAATTAATATAATAATTCTAATTCCTATAAATTTTACAAGAGAGTTCTCTATTTCTAATTTAAATAATTTAATCTATATAAGAAATAGGTAATATATTAATTATATATTCTAATATAGAGAACTATATCAATTTTATATGAATTAAAGTATTATAATTATTATAATTATAATAAAACATATTGAAATAAAATAAAATAAAATAATTATTATTAAAAAGATATAAATTTAATATTTAATAATTATTATTAAATATACAAATATGTTACTACATCTATTTGTTTTATATCACTAGTGTGATATGTGGAACTTTTATGTGCAATTAATTTTTACAAGTATAATTATATTTTATATTTATATTAATATTTTTCATATCCTAGAAAATAACCAAATCAATCTCCGTTTAATAATTACCCTATTACTAGGATTATTTTACATATAAAAATTATTAGTTTAATCATATAAATAAATATTAAGGTAATAAAATTTAAGAATATAATATAATAATTAAAATAATAAATAATATATATTTAATTAAAATATAATAAGTAATTATAACTATCTCATTATATTATAATATATAAAAGAATTATGCATATATAATATAAACTTTAAATACATATGAATATTCATGTTATATATAATAAGAATCTTATGTAATATAAAAGTAATAAAATACATTTAATATCATAATTAATAATATAAAAATGAATATTAAATTAATATATGAATACAAATATATTTCAGAAATTATTATTGACAAAAAGATATAAATTTGTCTATTTAATAATTATATATTTAAATACATGAATATGTTGCTACACCTTTCGTTTTATATCAGTTATGTGTATTGTTTTGATGCTAAAAAACACTACAATTTATAACAATGAATTAAGTTTAAAGTTATAAATCAAAATTAATTAATTTTAATAATGAATTCAAAATAAATGATTAAATTAAAATTAAAGTTTTGGACATGGTAAATATGAATTAATTAAAATAATTTTTTTTTATTCGTCTATAACTATTCTTTAATTAATTTTTAAAATTTTTATTGGATAAAGACTTTTTTTAATTAATTTTAAAATTTTTAAAGAGGTGTGTTTCATTTTTTTATGATAAAAAAGTAAATGTAAATAAAAGATAAACAAAAAACGAAAAACAAAAAACGAAAAACAAAAAACGAAAAATGAAAAACAAAAAACAAAAAACAAAAAACAAAAAAAAAAAACAAAAAAATATAAAAAAAAAAATAAAATAAAATAAATAATAAAAAATAAAGATTTAAAAATTGAATGATATATAAAAAAATAATAACAATAAAATAATTATAATAATTATAATAATAATAATAATAATAATAATAATAATAATAATAATAATAATAAAAATTAAAATAAAATAAAATAAATATTTTATAATATTAATTATAATAATTATAATAAAATATAAATATATAATATCTATATAAAGTATATAATTGTATAAAGAATTAATATAATTAAAATAATAAGAATTTATATTCAATGAACGAAATGCAATTACAAAGATAAATAAAAAAAATACAAATATATATATTAAAAGATTATAAAGTTTTTTCAAATAATTTAATAACTATTTACTTAAATTTATTTTAATATCTAAGTTCAAAAATGAGAAAAAAGATTGAAATAGAAGAAATAAAATCATTAATTAAAAGGAATGATGAAAAAGAAATTCGTAAATTTATAAAGGAAAATAATATTGAATTCAAAAATTATATTAATGAAGATTTCAATATCCTTGATTATATCTATCAACTTCGTAATGAGGATAAAATTTCATCCAAAGTAAAAAATTTAATTATTAAATATTTGGATAGAGGTCGGCAAGCAATTATTGAAATAATAAAAAAAAATGATTTTAATCTTTTAAAAGCGTATTGTAAAAACAATAAGATATATGAATTTAAACAATTCTCATATCTTCCTTATTTAGATTTTGAGAATTTGATTTTAAATATAAATATTGATGGAATAAAAATAGAACAAGAAATAAAGGACTACGTTACAAAAAACTATACTAAAGAAAGAAGTAAAGTAATGAGCTTGATGTTTAGTAATAATAAAAATAGTATTGAAGAATTAATACAATATCTTATAAAAAATGAAATTGAAACTAAGGATTTAAGCGATAAATATTTTAATATAGTAAAATATTTTAAAACTTATAATAAAAATAATTTTAATAAGTGCTTTGAAAAAATTAAAACAGTTTTTGATGAAAATTATTTTGATAAAGTTGAAATAAATAAGATTAAAAGCAACTATGCATTAGAAAAATATATAAAAAACAATTTTAAAAAGTTTGAAAATTTAAAAAATTTTAATGTAAATGACTATTTAAAGTCAATAAAATATATCGACGAAAAAAAAATAAATATTTTAATCCAATATTATGATAAGCCAAGACGATTAATAATCGATTTAATTATAAAAGAGGATATACCTGGCCTTTCAAACTATATTCAAGAAAATAATGACTTTGAATTTAAAGAGCTAAATAAGGGTCAATTTGATATCATTAGCTATTGTAAATTTTCTTTAAAAAATGTATCAAACGAATTAATGGATTTTATATTAATTAATTTTGATAAAAAAAGAAGGGAGGTAATAAGTATACTTGAAGAAAATGTTGAAGATGATAAAAAAATTCAAAATCTTAAAAACTATGTTGAATCAAGTCCTAATAACTTTGAAATTAAAGATATAAATGATAAAAATTTTGATATCATTAAATATTGTCATTCAAGTAAAAAAATATCCAGTAAAATTGAAAAATTTGTTTTAAGTCATTTGAACAGTATTAGATATAAGATTGTAGAATGGATTAAGTCTGATGATAACAAAAAAAAAATTGAAAATTTTATTAGGAGCAATAATTTCAATTTAAAAGAATTAAACGATGACAATTTCGATATCATAAAATATATTCAAGATAATAAAAATGGTATATCACCGTCAATGAAAACTTTTATTAAAGATAATTTTGATTCAAATAGAAATCGAATCATGGATATAATTAAAAAAAATGATGTTGGTGAATTAAAAGAATATATGGAAAATAATAATATTGAGTTAGAAAAATTAAATCATCGTAACTTTAATATTGTTAAATTTGTTATTTCATTACATAAAAAAAACAAAATTTCTGAAGAATTAAAAGACTTTGTTATTAGTCATTTAAATATATGGAGATCAAATATTATTGAATTAATTGAAGAAGATAATGTACAAGAATTAAAAGATTACATAAAAAAAGAAAAAAACTTTCAATTAAATGATATTAATGATACTTATTTCAATCTTAAAAAATATTGCAAAAAATATAAAATTGTAAAGTCTCCTGAAATGAAACATTTTCTTAAGAAATATAGTAATAAGGAAAAATATATTAATGATATTATTCGAAAAGAGGATAATTCCAAAAAATATAATAAACTAAAAAAGTATGTTGATGAATTCGACTATGGATTTGAATTTAAAGAGTCTAATAAAAACATAGTAATTAATGTTCTTTCCTTATATGATAATCAAATTATTGATGATGAAACAAAAAATTATATACTTTTGAATTATGATATCTTTATAATTAACATAATTAAATTCATGTATGAAAATAAACAAAATGAGTTATCCGATTATATCTCTAAAAATTTCGATAGATTTAAAGATTCAATCGATATTTATTATCTTATTTTAAAGTATTCTAATATATTAGAAAGTGAAAAAATACCCCAAAAAATAAAAGATTATATACTAAAATATTTAGATCGTAGAAAAGAAAAGATTAAATTATTACTTAAAGAAGGTAATCGAAACAAATTAAAATTATATATTATTAATTATAGGATTAATATTTCAGAGATAGATGATGAAAATTTAATCGAATTTTATAGTAATAATAAAGAAATACCAGAAAAAATGATCTTCTTCTTAAAATGTCATTATACTTATTATAGATCTCTATTTGTTGAAGCAATAATTAATAACCAATTTGAAAAGTTAGATTTGTTAATAACAAAAAATAATATATGGCCAGTAAATTTAAATGATCAATATTTTAAAGTTTACGATTTACTATTTTTTAACCCATTTAATTATGTAACCCATGAAATGTGTTATAAGATTATCATGAATTATTATAAAGAACGTTCCGATTTGGCCGATTTAGTTAAAGTTTTATCCAATAAAAAAAAGATTAAAAAAGAAAATAAATTAATACTATCTGATTATGCTAATAAACGTAAATTAATTAGTAAATCACCAGTATTAAATGATGAATATTTTGATTTTATAAATTACCTATTTTCTCTTCCTGATGTTAATAATTACAAATATATAAAATGTTATTTCTTTTCATATTATAATAAAGAAATAAATAAATTTGTTGATATCATTAAAAACTATCAACTAGTTGACATTAAGAAATATATTAATGATTCAAATATAGAATTTCATAAAGTCAATTATAAATATATAAAAATAATTAAATATTTATGTAATAATTTAAGCGATATTAAACTTGAAGTAAAAGAATATATTTTAAATTTAATTGATAAGAAGATAATTGGTAAACTTATAAAAATTATAAAAAAAGATAATCCGGATAAAATGAAACAATATCTTGAAAAATATGAAATTGAAATGGAACATTACTATGATAATATTAAAAAAGATTGTAAAGATAAGGACATTAAAATTTCAAAAAAAATGAAAAAAATATTTAAAATACATTATGATGAAAATACATATAAAATTGTTCAATTAATTAATAATAATGATGTTAATGAATTAAAAATATTTTTGAAAAAAAAGAATGTTGAGCTTAAGCAAATAAAAATGGACCTTATTAAATACAGCAAAGAACCAACTAATGGTATTTCCGATGAAATGAAATTCTTTATTGTTAGTCATTGGGATAAAAATTTATATAGAGTTATGGAATTAATTTCATGTAGATCTCTTTATCAATTAAAACAATTTATGAATTTTATTGATAAAGATTTTGAAGAACTTAATGGAGAGAATTTTAACATCATTGAAGATTATCTTAATAAAAATGGTGATATTGAAAAGTACATAAAAGAATATATAATATCACATGAAAATAAGTTGAGAGGAAAAATTGTTGACATTATTAAAAGTAAAAAATCAGATAAAGATATAATTTTTGAATTAAAAAAAATTACTGAAAAGCATAAAAAAGCTTTTATTGATATAAATGACAATAACTTTGATATAGTTGAATTTTGTAAATCCAAAAAAATCTCTCAAAAAATAATAGATTTTATCAGAAGTCATTTTACATTAAATAGATATCGTTTAATTGAAATTATTGAGAATAGATCTATACGGGTTGACGAAAGTCTAGAAAGATTAAAAGATTATGTTAAAAACAACAATATATACGAATTAAAATTAATAGATGAAGATTATGATGATGACTTTAAAATAATTGAATATTGTAAGAAATATAGTATTCCGTCTAAATTAAGAGGATATATTATAAATAATTATTATAAAGAAAGAGGTGATTTTATAAAAATAATTGAAAAATTAGAAAATCAAAAAGATGAAAAAAATGAAGAAGAAATAATTGATAAATTTGATAATTATATCAAACAACATAATATTGAATTTGAAAAGTTTATATTTAATGATAAAGACTTCAATATTATTAAAGATATTATTGATAAAAAATCAATAAAAAAGCCTATTAAGTCTCATTTCAGAAAAGAAATAATACATCATTATAATAATGAAAGATGGAAATTAATTGAGAAAGTAGATGAAGTTAGCAATAAAAATATTTCAATAATTGAAAAAGAATCAGAAATAAAAGAATACATTGAAAATAACGATATTGAGTTGAAAAATCATATTGATGAATATTTTGATATAATAGACTCTATTGATCGTAAAATGAATCATGAACTTTCTGAAGATTTTAAAACAGATTTAATTTATAATCATAATAGTAAAAATACAAATAAAATTATAAATTTAATTACAAATAATAATATGGAAGATTTAAAAAAGTATTTATATGAAAGTAAATTTCAAATAAACGATATTAATAATCAATATTTTGATTTTATGCTTTTTATTAAAAACGAATTTGAAAATATAGATGATTTGCCATTAGATATTTTAGTTTTTATGTTTAAAAAGTATTATCTTAGTAAGGATGTAAAAAAATTCAAAGAATTAGAGAATTTATTAGAATGGGAATTTTTAGATAAAATAATATTAAAGATAAAATATGATTTTGAAGATGAACTAGTTTTACATTTATTGATTAATCGAAAAAAATTAAATTTCAAAATTTTAAAAGAAGTGATTAATATAAAAAATAATCAATTTAATTTTAGATACTGGAGAGACCTTGCGCAAGAAAATAATAATATAAAAATTGAAGAATTGTTCCAAAAAATCTTATTAATACCTGAATATTAAAAGTTTTTAAAAAAAAAAAAAAAAAAAAAAAATTTTTATATTAAATAATAATTAATTATTATTTTTAAGTACTATCACTATTTTTAATATTTATATCATAGTACAATATTATAATAACATATAATAATAATAATATAAAAACAATAATAATAATAATAATATATATTATTTTAAATAAATAAATAATCAAATATATAAATAAATAAATATATAAATAAATAAATAAATAAACAAATATATAAATAAACAATCAACCAACAGAACAAATAAACAAACAAACAAACAAATAAATAAATAAATAATAAATATATAAATAAATAATAAATAAATTAAAATTAAATAAATAAATAATAAATAAATAAATAAATAAATAAATAAATAAATAATAATGAATTATTTAGGACTAATTAAGTACATCAAAATGTATATTATTAGAAAATCATTTCTATGAATGTTTTAATATTATTGAATATCATAAAATACAGAAAATGAATTTATGAACCAGTTATATAAGTTAATATTACTTCATTTTGGAATCAAAAGTGCTCAATTGGTTAACATTTGTTTCCGTCAAAATAAATGGTTAGATACTCATTTAAAAGCTTTCTCTGAACTTGATCAATGGTTTAAGAAGTCATACTAATAGCATCTCTCCTGCGGTTCTGATCGAGTATTTCAATATGCCCTTTGAAAAACTTATGAAATATATTTCAAAAAAGTTTTCCTGACTGGACTGTTGCTAGGCTATCTGGTAATAATATTACTTATACTAAAGGTTCTAAGTCCTCATGCATTGATCACGTAATCTATATAATAAAAAGCTATGGTTCCTCATGTTCACTTATCATCTTCTTGTTCTTCTCTATTATTTAATTTGTATATAAATGATATTTTTTGATAAATGTTATAAATATGGTGTGAATATTGGAAATAAAAAATTCATGTGGAGGTCTCTTTGCAGACGGTATTGTACTAATTGTACCTACTGAAACTTAAATAAAGGCTCTCCTTTCACTCAAGCCTATTATTGCTTTTACGGAGTCTAAAGTTCAGAAATCTTTATACTCATTCTCTAGCAGGTTTCTTAACTAATAGGTTGATTCCTTTTACTTTTTTAAGAGATATATTATTCTAATCTTATATTATTCTAATCTTTTATTATTAGAAAAGCTTTATATTTTGCCCTACTTTTAGGTTCAAACATGACAGTTATATATAAAGTTCAATCACTTATTAATACTAGTTTATTGTGATGTAATTGTCCTTCCTCAAGTATTAAAGAAAATAAATCAGATAAAAATAATGAAATGAAATATCATATGATATATTATATCACAAGAAACTAAACTTGGTAGTACTTAGGTGATATAAAACAAATAGGTGTAGTAATATATTTGTATTATTAGATAATAATTATTAAATATTAAAATTTATATCTTTTCTTTATAATAATTTTTTAAAATAATTTCTTATTTGAATTATTCATTAATCTATATTCTATAATATATTAATTAGAATAGTTATTTTATGTTAATATATTTTAAATAATAATTTAATATATTTAACTTTAATAATTTTATTATAATTAATAATTATATTTTATATTATAATATATAATATATTATAATTTAAAATAAAAGAAACTATTTATTATTATGTTTATATAATATATATTTTAGTATATTATAATATTTATTCTTAAATTTATTTATATTTAATATATTATATAATTAAAATAAAAATTATAGTATTATTTTTTAAATACAGTGTTACTAAAATTTTATTCAAAAAAAAAAAAAAAAAAATAAAATAAATATATTATTTATTATTTATTATTTATTATTTATTATTTAAAAATTTTGATTATAAAAATTTTGATTAATAAAATTTTGATTGTTAAAATTTTGATTATAAAAATTTTGATTATTAAGAATCCATAACTTGATTGTTATAAAGATTTAGAAAATTAATAATAAATTAATAATAATTATTTATAAAGAATAATAAATTATATTATTAAAAAACAACCAGTGTACATAAAAGTCCCGTATATCATTGGTGATATAAACCAAATAGATGTAGTAACATATTTGTGTGTTTAATGATGATTATTAAATATTAAATTTATATCTTTTTGATAATAACTATTTTATTTTATTGTATTTCAATATGTATTATTATAATTATAATAATTATCATACTTTAATTCATATAAAATTTATAGAGTTCTATATATTAGAATATATAATTAATATATTACCTATTTCTTATAAATAGATTAGATTATTTATATTAGAAATAGAAGACTCTCTCGTAAAATTTTGGGAATTAGAATTATTATTTTAATTGTACGAATCTTATAATTTTATTAATAAATTTTACTAAACAACCATTATTTAAAAAATTCACTGATTATAAATTATTGTACATAAAAGTCCCGCATTGGTGATATAAAACAAATATGTGTAGCAACATATTTGTTTATTTAATAATAATTATTAAATATTAAATTAAATAATTAAATTTAATAATTATTAAATATTAAATTACACGTGATTTCAAGATTTTTGGAGAAATATTCTAAATGGATTAGAAAGGATTGATCTGATTTAAAAATACAATAACTACTATTGCTACCAGAAGTAGAGGAATTTTTTTGACAATTGTCGAAAGTCTTCCCATGCTGTGGAGAAGGTGAACAGTCATTTATCCGTTAGATATTCGAATGTTCTTCTTTTTTCATTATATAGATGTGAATCTTTTTTAGATTTCATCCGTGATCTTTTGATAATATTCAATGATAAAACAAGGACTCTTTCCTTATTACCTACATATTCTAATATTTTAGTATATGATAATTTTTATCAATAATTATATTTACACATTCCTTCTTGGTGGAATTTTAGCTTTATATGAGCTACAATTCAATACTCGGGAACGGAGACATTTAAGTGAACAACTCTTAAAACAGTTCACAGGGGTCTACAGTTCCGTATATTGTAGAGCTTACGAATAATCTTGCTAAAGCAATACCTATCATTAGTATCTTGAGTTACTTTTTTGATCGGTTTAGTAAAAAGTCCTTCAATGTCAAGAGTTCCCCGGCGTCGTACCGACATGACTTAGGGAATAATACTATTAGTAGTCCTATTACATTTATATATTTTAGACATAAATTCTAACAGTTCAATTCTGCTCACAGAAACTACAAAGAGTAATTTTCTTAAATGAGAATCCTTCTGTATTTTCAAGGGGAGAGTTTAGCAAACACCACACTATCTATTTTTAAAAAAAAAGATGTTTACTTCTTTGTTTTATTATATTAGATTTCAAATGGTGATCATGTTATTACACATAATATACATCACACCAAAATAATTATAACTTTTGAACTTATTTTTATTCTTTATTACATTATATTTTCTTTGATTAATTAAAGTTCTTTTTTTTATTTTTAATTCTTATAATTTTTTATTTTACTTCATCTTTTACATACATTTTACTACTATCTTCAATGTATTTTTTTAAAAAATGTAATACATAAAAATATCAATATCTATTTAATAAAGCACTGAAAGTGTATTCTTTTCCTAGTCTAAAAAAAAAAAAAAAAATAAATAAACCTTAGTTGATTAAAAAATAATATTACAAAATTGATTAATAATATGAATTAAAATAATATATCTTATTATTAAAATATTAATTAGCAATTATTTTCAATTAATCATAATTAATATTTTAATTATTATTAATATTAATAACTATTAATATATTTAATGATTTATTATTAAATTAGTATAAATAATAATTAAATTATTTTTATTTTTATTTTTATTTTTTTTTTAGGTGATTTATGATATATCTATTGTTTTGAAATGATAAAAAGATTAAAATTCTTTTTTCATATACTATTTTTTAATACTACTAATAATAATATTAAATAATGGTAATAAAAAAAAAATACATATATATGTAATAATAAATATTAATATAATGATAGTTATTTACTAAGTAAATTGGATTACTTTTTTTTTTTTTTTTTTTTTTTTATTTTATTTTATTTTATTTTATTTTATTTTATTTTTATTCCATTTTTATTCCATGTATTTTTTATCTTTTATATGAATATATTTTAATTTGTATTTTGCTTTATTATACTTAATTTTTATCTTGTATATAAATATATTTTAATTTGTATTTTGCTTTTAATTGATTTATTTTAAGTAATAGTTATTTATTTGATTTGAATTTTTATTTTTTTTTTATTAATTTTTCCTTATCCCATTAAATCTGAAAATATTTTTATTGATATTTTATGTCATGTTGATCCTCTTTCGGTAGAGCATAATAACTTATAACTTTAGATCTCATCTCTTCATTTGTTTTATATTTTTGCCAATGAATACTTTTGACTTGATTTCTAAATTTTTTGGCTTCTTCATCCTTATAGGCCTTCCCTGCTAAATGAATAAGAAAATCACCACTATTTTTCTTATTAATATAGCTATTGAACCATGTTTGCGGAACAATGATATAATGCTTTCTTTCCTCGAATTCTGTGAGTACATTGTTCACCGAACTTTGATCCCAAAATGATAACAATTTATTTGGATTATAGTAGGAATACGAAAGGGAACGTATTAAAAGGTTTAATGACCATGGATGAACTCGAAGGAAAAAAACTCCGAGATTCAATCCATTAAAATCATCTGCACCTATAAAATGAATATCTTTATCTGTCGTCGGTGGTATAAAGGCATTCAGCTCTATGTTGGGATTGGCTAGAATGACATCATTGTCTACCCAACTAATATAATAAAAAAAATAAAATAAAGATAAAAATAAAAATAAAAAGATATGCAATTAATTTATGTTGAAACTAAATAAAAAAAAAATATTAATGCTAATATTGCTTTTTAAGAATATTTATAATATTAATCCATATGTTATAATAATTTATTATTATTTTATTATTATTATTATTATTATTATTATTATTATTATTATTATTATTATTATTATTATTATTATTATTATTATTATTATTATTATTATTATTATTATTATTATTATTATTATTATTATTATTATTATTATTATTATTATTATTATTATTATTATTATTATTATTATTATTATTATTATTATTATTATTATTATTATTATTATTATTATTATTATTATTATTATTATTATTATTATTATTATACATGTATATATATTTATTATTAAACATTTTTTTAATAAAAAACATATTGTATAATATAATTTTTTTATAATAATAACAATTATTATTATTACTTACAATATCCATTCATACTTATTTTCTTTTAATGCTAGTATCATCGTTTCCACTAAGTAATCCAATTTCATAAAGTAAATGGATCTCCCATAGTCATACCGATTTTGATATAAATAGAAACCATAGCCATAATATCTACAATACTGATAAAATTCACTCACCGAATTTTCATACACTGAATTAACATTAATCTTATTGGCAAACATCACCACGGCAAATCGATCCTCATTTTCAAAAGTCTTTTTTTTTTTTTTTTTTTATTATATTTTTTTCATTATGTTAACGATATTATTAAGTAATAATTGTAGTTATTTTAATTTTTAATTTTATTTATTTTTTTAATAGTATTTTTTTTTTTTTGTGTGTGTGTGTATTAAATCGGTTCATTAATCGGAATAAACAATAAAATAAATTATTATTATCATTTTGTAATTAAATAACATTATTTATTATTGTGAAAAAGAACATTAATTGTATTTCAAAATTCAAAAACAAATATATATATAAATTATTATTATTATTATTATTTATTAATATTATTATTTATTATTATTATTTATATTTTTATTATTAGTAGTAGCATTTTTTTTTTTTTTTGAAGATATTAATAAATAATGGTGCCATTAATAAATAAAATATATATAATAAACAAATAAATAGATATATATAAATATATAAAAATAATATATAAATGAATATATTTATCTAAATAAAATCTTTAATTTTTTTTATTCATGTTTATATATATATTACCTTTTCTTTAATACATTGATAATTAATATGAAGATATTTAATAATGTTATCTTTACAATGATTATTGTTGAAAGAATTTAGCTTGAGAACACAGGATTGTTTCCCATTACATATTTGTTGAATTTCCTCCAGAGGTTGATAACCACATTTATTTGATACTAATAAATATTTATCTTCCTTATTTTTATTACAATGATATACGTCATCATTATATCGTCCATAAAAAGTATAATTTATGGAAAGAATATAATGAACTGGACAGGAAATCGTGTAATCCTCCTGCTCTTCCAGTGAACTATCCGGTTCAAAGTTACATAAATAATCATCCTTCTCAATCTTCTTCTCCATTTTTTGATAATTTTTATAACTTTTAAGTAAATTTGCTAATTTTTTATTGGAAGAAATCATCGAAAAAATATCTAATTTTGTTCCATCATCTTGATCTCTATCCAGAGTAATGGGTCCTCTTGGGTTATTATCATTGAGTAACATAAATCCATTTAAATCTATCTCGTTATTCCAATCAGGAATTGTTGTATTCATCATTTTCTTTTTAAAATCTTGATATCTCCAACTAAAATCTTCTTTATTCAAATTTTTATTCTCATTCATTTTTTCTTCATTATTCTTTCCATTTAATATTTTAGTAATGTCAATATTATTAACATAAAATATATTTATAAGTAAATAAACAAGTAAACATTGAACTAAAAAGGTAAACAAAAGAAAAGCAACAACTTTTTTCTTTTTAATATGACGAAATGATTTTTGTCTATATTTCTTATTTCTGCCTCTACTTCTCTTTCTATATTTATTCTTCTTATATATTTCTTCATCCTTCCATTTTTCATTTGTTATTATTATTTGTGAATTGATGCTATGGATTTCCTCATCAATCATGATTCTAGTAGAAAGTATGCTTTCTTTATCTACATCACAACTACTTTCATTGTCACCTTCATTACCACTAGTATCATCATTTTCAATGCTACTTCCATTATTATCATTAAATTTACGATATTCAAAATTATTATTCAAATTCGTTGGAGTTGTTGTTCTCGAAATATTACTAATTGTATCATTATTTTCTATTGTTGTTATTGAAACCATTGTAGGTTGTATAGAAATTGGGCTTGAATTCAATTGATTGTCTCTTCCATTCTTCAGAAATTTTGATTTTATAGTCATTGAGAAATTGGAATTAAAATAAATATATTATTAAAATAATAATTATAAGAAAAAAAAAATTAAGAAAAAAAGAAATTGTATCTTTTAAAACTAGGGATACACAATATTAGAATTCTCTATCTTTGATATATATATATATATATATATATATATATATTTTTATTTTTAAACTTTTTGTTGATAAAACTATCTGTATATATTATGGAAAAAAATATATTATTTAATTTTTTTTTTTTTTTTTTTTTTAAATTATTAATATTGGAAAATTTTTTCTTCTGCTGTATAATATTATCAAAAAAAAGAGCTTTAAAATTTTTTTTTTTAAAATAAAATATATTAAATTTTTTAAATTTACGGAATTAATGTATTGCTTTATTTTATAAAAACTAATAATATATTTCGTTGATTCTAGATAATTTTGTTCACATTCATAGTTATATTAATTAACAATAAACGTAATAGAGTTTTTATTTGATTTTATACATTTATCTTAATCATCTAAATCTTATAATACATATAGATATATTACATATTATTATTTATTTATTTATTTATATTTATACTAATAATTATATTAATATAATAGGAAATATAACTAACTTTAAAATGGATTAGTTTCTAAAACTTTCTTTTTATTTTGATAAATATTTATTAAATATATATATTAAAATATTATTTTTCATAAGCTTATTAAATATTTTTTATAAAATATTATTATTAGTAAAATTATTTAAAATTCTTTTATATATGTACATAAATATAAAATATAAAATTTCAGTTTTAAAATTTTATCTCTATTTTTTTCATTTAGAAATAAAAAGATCATAATTTTATGATAATATTTTATTAATTATTATAATTATAATTATTTTTATTATTTTTTGAATTAAGTTTTTTTTATACATATTACAAATACAGATAATAACATATTTAATGAATAATTAAAATAATACATAAAATGTTGATAAAATATTTATCATTTATGCATCATTTCTCTTATTATTATTATTTTAATTTTAAAGTGATATAAAATTCTGTTATTTAATATTTATTTTAATTAAATAATATTATAATTTTATAATATCATTATTACTATTTTTTTTAAAAAAAAATATTTCTACATTATTACTATTATTTTTAATATTGTTTACCCATTAATAATATTGTAATAGAAAAAAATAAAATAAAAAAAAAAAAAAAAAGAATGAATAATTAATACTATTCAGACTTTTTTTTATTTGATAATTATACATTAATGATTATTATTTTTTATTATTTAAATAAAAAAAATATAAAAGAATTTAAATTTTTTTTTTTTTTTTTTAAAAAAAAAAATAATTAATAAATTAATAAAAAAAAAAAACTAATTTCATTTCCTTTGTTTTTCCTTTACCGTTTTCATAATCACCATTTCATTTTTAATTTATGTTGTTTGTTCTTTGGTAAACTGTAATAATAACGTACTTCTCTTCTCATTTCTTTATTTGTTTTATATTTGTACCATTTCATCTTTTTAATTTCTAATCGTACCTCCTTTGCTTTTTCATCTTTCTCATCTTCCCCTGCTAAATGAATAATGAAATCTCCTTTATTTTTATTAGAGAGATACGAATTAAACCAATCTTGTGGTACTATGGTATAATGTTCTTGTTCATCGGATTCTAATAATACATTATTGATAGACGTTTGCTCTGAATAACGTTGTGATTTCTTAATATTAAAATAGGAATAGGAGAGTGCTCGATTTAAAAAGTTGAGAGACCATGGATGAACTCTAAGGAAAAAGACACCGGTACTTAAACCGTTGGAATCATTTGACGCAATAAAATGAATATTATCATTTTCTGGTAAAAAGGATTCTAATTTTATATTGGGATTTCCTATAATTGTATCACTATCTACCCAGCTACATGGATAAAAAAAAAGATGGCCATATATTAAACATAAATGAATATATAAATAAATAAATAAATTAATAAATAAATAAAAAGAATATAATAATTTATTTTTATATGAATATATTTATATGTAAGTGATTAATGAATGATATATTTACAATATCCAGTCATATTTATTATTTTTTAAACCGTCCAACATAATTTCTAATAAAGAATATAGTTTCATATAGAGCGTGTCTCGAGTGTAATCATATTTATTTCTTTTCAAAAGAAATTGATATCCATGAATCTTGGAATATTGATAAAATTCACTAATTGAATTTTCATATACTGAATTTTCCTTAATTTTATCTGCAAACGTAACAATTGCAATTTGTTGATTTTTAAATATCTGTTATTTATATATTTATATAAATAAATTAGTAAATAAATATTTATATCATTTGCATATTTTATTACATTAAAAATATATTACTATAATTAAAATATATTTCAAATTTAATATAATAAATTCAATAATAATTATTATTATATTTTTATTATGGCAATTACATATATATTAAAGTATATATTTTAAATAAATAAAATAATAAAAAAAATGGTTATTTTATTCTTACTTTATCTTTAACACAATGATATTTAACTTGGAGATATCTATAGTAGAAACAAGTTTCTCCAAAAATATGTTTAGATGGTTTGAGAACGCATTCTCTTTTTCCTTCACAGAGCTCTTTCACCAACTCTGTTTTATTCTCTCCACAATCACTATAGGCCACCAAATCACCGATTGGAACTTCATCTCCATTTGGAAATCTGGTACAGTGAATACTATCATATTCTCGTCTTCCATAAAATGTATCATTGATTGAAATGGTATAATGAAGAGGACACGACAGAGAATATCCATAATAACTTTCGGGCGGCATATCATCACGATAGTCACATAAAAATTCTTCTCGTAAACGAAGAACCGGCTCCATTAATTGAAAATCTACTACAGTGTTGTCATAAGTGTATATTTTATTTTCATCTGAATTTATAATCATGGAATAAATATTTAATTTTGATCCATCATCGTTCTCTCTATTAAGTGTAATTGGTCCCTTTCTATTCTTTCTATTTAATAACATAAAATTATCTAGATCGACTTTGTTTTTATTAATATTATCATTATTATTAATAATCATTTCAGAATTTGAATTTTTCATATTTTCATCGTAACTACCTTCCATTTTATTATACTCTTTATCTTTATCATTGTTTTTATTATTTTCCTTTCCATTAATAATACTTTCATGTTGATCACCATTCACATTATTTTCATTGATAGCAATTTCGTTTTCATTATCATCATTACTTCCAATGATGGTATTTTCATTGTTATTATCATTAATACTTCCAGTGAAATCATTTTCATTGATATCATTTTCATCATTTTGATTATTCATGTTTTCTTCATTATCATAATCATAATTTAGATCCATGTTATAATAATTATTATCTATATTATCTATATTATTATTTATAAAATCTATGAATTTTCCTCCATTAATTTCATATATGATTTCATCATATTTAATATCTTTTTGACTTTCATAGTAA
This sequence comes from Neocallimastix lanati (nom. inval.), assembly GCA_016946835.1. NCBI lineage: Eukaryota > Fungi > Neocallimastigomycota > Neocallimastigomycetes > Neocallimastigales > Neocallimastigaceae > Neocallimastix > Neocallimastix lanati (nom. inval.). The sequence continues at coordinate 511,141 of JACVTC010000021.1, read as the reverse complement.
TCTAAGATTCTAACTGTTAAAATATAGGTAACAAATAAAGATACAAGGGCCAATAAAATGATGATAATTATATTCTTTTGATTTTGGATTCTTTTCTTTTTATTTGATTTATCATCTAATAAAAAATATTCCTCTTCATCCATATTTGAATCAGTATAAACTATCTAAAGTAAAATAAAATGTATAATTTTATTTTTATTTTTAATTTATCTTAATATATTTATTTTTATTTAAAAAAAAATAATTTTAATTTTTTATTAAAATAAATAAAAATTAAAACTAATAATAAATGATTACTAATAATATTATTATTAATACAGTATTAATAGTAATACTAATAATAATAATAATATTAATATTACTCTAGATGTTCTTAAAAATTTATATTTAAAGTTTTATTATTATAAAAAAATTATAATAAAATTATAAATTAATAAAGAAATATAATTATTTCTTTTTTTTATTTTTTATTTTTACTATATATATATTTTATTCCTTATTTTTTTTTAATTATTCTTTCTAAATATAAATAAATATTAAATATCTTTTTTTTTTTTTTTTTTTTATTTTGCTATTTTTATTTACTAATTACAATATTTCTCTCGAATTTTATTATTATATTTTTTTTTTTGATACTGATTAATATAACACATTAAATATTAGTTTTAAATTCTATTATATATAAAATTTAAAAATATTTATTTTAAATTGTTCAACTAAAATAACTTAAACTATATATATATAAATATATTAAATTATATATAAAGTAATTAGTATTTTATGTATGTAAATAAAAAATTTATTATGATATTTTATTATTACATCTTTTATTTTTATTATTAAATAAAATTCATAGGTATTTACCTCCAATTTTAATTATTATTATTTTATCTATCATATATAAATAAATATTTTATTTTATTTTATTTTTTTTTTTTTTTTTTTTTTTTTTTTTTTTTTTGGTAATAATAGAATAGTTAATTTTTTTTTTTTTTAATTCATAAAGTGTAACTAAAAAACTGAAACTATATATATATTTTATAATTTATTATGCATATAAATATATAATAAAAATAATAGGTTAATATGAATTAATATATACGCAGTCATATTTTTTGTATATACTAGTAATAAAAAATTTTTTAACAAAAAAAAAAAAGGTTTTTATGCTAATCCTTGTAATTAAAAGTATTGCGATTGAGAGTGATTTAATAATCATCCTATCGAACCGGATTCTTTCCTGGTTGTTAGTCCATAGGCTAGCATACATAAGGCACCTGGTTCAATCCTGCTCTATGACCATTTTCCAGGTTTTCCTCACAAAAGATTTTTATGGAATTTGATGGTTAGGGTTACAGGTAAGTATTTCCTCCTTATATATATATATATATTATTATCATTGTTATTATTATTATTACTCTAAATCTCCTAAGTAATACAGATGAGATAATATATTAACAGTGGTCCTGAGAGGGTTGTGCAAGTACTGTCATTTAATATATTTAATTACTAGCATTTGGGTACATATTATGTATCCATGGATATATATTCGACTAAATTTCAATCTTTCTGTCGTGTCGTTTATGCCTTTGCCCTAAGGGAGCTTATACGAATTAAAATGGGTTAGGTTATAGTAGCCTCACTTCAAAGGGAAGTTAGGAGAAGTATTCCGAGAAAAAGCGTACTAGTAAAATTCTCAGTAGTAATATTCATGTTAGATCACAAATTTTGAATACTTAGTAAGACTTTCAGTAGGGACATTTTCTGTCTATATATAAGTGTAGTGACTACTTCAATATTCTCACCTACTGAAAAGGGGGCTGAAAACGAGAGCAGTACATACCAGAAATATATATAAATTATATAAAATTTTTTAATTATGATATAAATATTATGGGAAGTTTTATATATGATAAATTTTTTTTAATTTAAATAAATTAAATAATAAAAAAAAAAAAAAAAAAAAAAAAAAAAAAAGATTCTAGAATATGTCTTTTATTTTTTCTATTTTATTTTTTAATATTCAATTAATCGTCCCTTGTTTTTTAAAAGATATTTAATTCATTCAACATTTATTATAAAACTATAATTTTTACTTTTTTATCTTCTTAACTTTTTATATTATAGTATTATTTTTCTAATGTATTAGTATATAATTGAATCAACTCATACATATATCTATTAAATTACTTCTTTCTAATAAAAATTTCTTATTATCTTTTTTTTTTTTTTTTTTTTTTTTTTTTTTTTTTTTTTTTTTTGAACTAAGCTATATAAATTTCAATTTTCAAAATAATATTTTATTATTATTATGGTTATTTATTTTTTTTTTTAAAAATAAATTTTAGTATAGTCATATTTATTGATAAATTTATGATAATTTGAAAAATAAAAGAAGTTGAGAGTTTAATTGTATAATTAGACACATTTTTCTTTTGAGCTATTAAAAATAAAAATACTAATGATATATTCATATATTGACATCTTTATAGTAATATTTTTAATCACTTTAATTTTCAAAAAAGTCTTCTTCTTCCCTTACATTAATGAACAGATTATTAAAAATTAAAATATTATTTGATTCTATAATTAATTGTTTGAAATATATAAAATTTTTTATAGAATAAAATTATATATATATTTAAATATACTTTCTTATATATTATTTTATATAGTTTTTTATCTTGGTAAATATATTCAAAATATAAAATACTATATAATTTAATATATATTATATTATTTAAAAAATATCTCATCAAAATAAAATAAGAAAATTTTATGAAAAATAAAAAAAATTTTTTTTTTTTTTTGGAAAGTATATAATAATGTTTTTTAGTTTTTTTTTTTTAAATAAAAATCTTTTGCACATTAATTCTAAAATCTTTTAAACAGTACATGAAGTTTTTTTTTATAATTATATATATATATATATATACATAAGGAATATAAATATAATTTATAATTACTATTTTGATGATTAAATAATTAGATTTTATTAATATATATATTACCTATAGGATTCCATAATAATATTATGGAATCAGTTAAACCAGAACAGGTCGTTATGTATTATTAATTATTTTATTATTTATTATTATTATTTATTTAATTTATTATTATAATTATTATTATTATTATTATTACTACTACTATTATTATTGGCACCTACCTCTCTGTAGTTAATGATCGGTGATTTTACAATCTAATTATTATAATATTAAAAGTTTTTCAATATTAATAATATTATATTAATATTACTATGTAGAAAAGTGGATTAAATATTGTCTTATAAAAAAAAATGTATTTTTGGTATTAATAAGGGATATGGTACAAAAACTAATAATAAAAAATTTTTTAAAGTAATATTTTTATTTACAATTATAAGGTTTTTCAATATATAATTAATAAAATAATTAATTATTGGTATTAATAAATTATATAATATTATTTAGTATAATCTTAAAAAACATATATAAACATTGTAATAAAATTAACGATACTTTATTCTATTATATAAATAAATTAATAAATAAATAACTCTAAATATTCAATTATATATTTTACTTATTATCTTCTTTATAAAAAAGTGTAATTATTATTAAAGATTATTCTATAATGAACAATTGGAATTTTTTATAATAATAGTAATAATAATAATAATAATAATAATAATAATAATAATAATAATAATAATAATAGTGAATAACAACAACAACAACAACAATAATAATAATAATAATAATAAAATGGATAAAATTTTTTTTTTTAAAAAAAAAAAAGAAAAACCACTATAAATTTAATTATATTATCTTAAGATTTTATTTTTTATAATATTTAAAAAAATTAATATTAATAACAAAATATAAATATATATTTATAATAAAATTAATAATAGTACATTTACATATAAATGAAATTATGAAACTTCTTATTGATTAATTTTTATTTTTTAATAAATACTATAAATTATTTAGACCAATATTAAATTTTAACTAGTAAAAAGAAATGCTTATTTCTTAAAAAAAAAAAAAAAAAAAAAAAATTCATTATAATTTAAAGAACTAATAATTTTTATTTTAATATTTAAACTTTATTAATATATAATAATGATTTTTTGTAATTACTAAAAATACAATGAACTTATTTTAACAAAGGATATAATAATGTTTTTCAAATAAAAAGAGATTAATTTACAAATATAATTTTAAACATATTATAATAATTTACTTCATATTTTAATAAATCTCACTATTGAAAATTATTTATTCATTTATTTATTCATTTATTTTTTTCACCCATTTTATAAAGTATAAAATCCTATTAAATAATAAATAATGTTATATATATAATAATATATATAATATATATAATTAAATTTAAAAATTCCATATAAAAAGAATTTTTTTTTATTATTTTTTTTTTGGACATTATATTTGATAATGTAAATATAATATGAATATAATATGAATATATTTAATTAAAGTTAAACATATTCATATTTAATTAATTAAAAAGTTTAGATTTATGTCCATTTTTTTTTTTTTAGTATTATTTTATATATAAAAACATAAAAACATTTGATAGAAAAATGCTGTTGTTTTTGTTTGTTTATAAAAAACAGAAGAGAAAAACATAATCGATATAATATAATAATAATACCAATAACAATAACAATAACAATAATAATAATAAACAAAAACAAAACCCCAAAAAAAAAAAAAAAAGAATTAGAATTAAAATAACAAAAAAATATACTAAATATTATTAATAGTATTATTATAATTATATATTATTTATTATTATTTTTATTATAATTATTTTTTTTTGTTACTGTTGTTTTTGTATTATTTTTAAAAATATTTAAAAAAGTTAATTATAAATTTTTTCAAGAAATGGATTCTTCAGATGATTTTATGAGTGAAGAAATAAATGATTATGATTCTATTTTTTCAGTAACAGATAATTCTGAATATGAATTATTAAATGATGATAAATCTAATTTTTCTGAAGATGATTTAAATGAAAATTCTATGAATTCAAAAGATGATAAAGAAATATCTAATGTTAAAGAAAACATGGATAATAAAAATAATAATAAATCTATTGAAAATGAAAAAATAAATGTTGATGAATCAAATTTATCAAAGGATAATTTGGATGAAAATTCCATAAATTCAAAAGATGATGAAGAAGTATCTAATATTAAAGAAAATATGAAAAGTGAAAATTACAAGAAAAGTAAGAATAAGGAAGTTAAAGAAACATCAGAAGTATCTGTTCAATTAGATTCCAATGATTTCCCCAAAAGTAGTGATGAGAGTGATATTGAGGAAAAAGACAATTTAAAATCAACAACTATATATTTAATCATTTCATGTGCTGAGAAATTTTTATTTAAAAAGGAATTAATTGATGTTGTTTTTACAACTAATAATGCTGATGATGTTTATATATTAGAAAAAGAATTGATTGAAGTTAAAGTAGGAAATAAAATTAAATTAAATGTAAATGAATTTTTAAATTCTTTTCAGAAAAATAATATTTATTTATTTAAGGTAGAATTATATATAAAAGATGAAATTGAAGCGAAATTTAATATTAAATTGAATTATAACCGTTCGAATTGTATTACACACGATAGAAATACTATCCATAAATATCAAAAATTATTTATTTTTACAGAGTCATATAAATATGAATATAAATATGAAAATTTATTTGGAAAAGCTGAAATAAATGATTTAAATAAAGAATATAAATTATCCTATTTACAAAAGTTTGTAATTTATAAAAACTTTTTAACACTCCATCATATGAAAAATTTAATTCCAGTTTTACTTGAGGATTCTGTAAAAACTATTCTTAAACCTAAATCTTTAGATTTTGAATTTCTACTAATTTATTTTATTACTTTAATAAATAACCAAAAGAATTATAATGAATTACCTTCAAATTTAAGAGAAACTTTTGAATTATTAATTTCAAATATAGAAAGAAAAAAAAAAATATGTATTAAAAATTATAATAATAAGGAATATAATGAAATAGTTAATATTATTGAGAATTTTAATATTGGAGATGATGAAACATTATATTTACAATTACAGTTTTTCTTTTTAATATTTTATCATTTTAATGGTCAAGAAAAATTTAATAATATATTTAAAATAGCTTTAAAAAATGAAAAAATCGTGAAATTAGTTATAAAAAATAAAAATATTTTCTCTAATTTCAATTCTAATGATTTACAATTATTTTTTGAGTTATCGAATAAAATATTATCATTTAATGATATTATAAGCTTTGCGTCTAATTATAATGAATACATAAGATTTTTTTGTTTAAATGCTAATTTTATATTATCTGAAAAACCAAAAATAAAATTTAGTGAATGTCCAAAACCTGATGAAACAACTGAAATTGATATATTGTTGCAATACATTGAAATATTAATGGAAATGCCATTAGATAAAAAAGATATAAAGTCTTTGAAGAGTGAATTTTCATGCCTAATCAATAAATTAAAAATGAAAGATTATAGTAAATTGAAAGCTTTAAAGGAAATTTATAATAAATATCAAAAAAATGAAATAATTAAAAATATATTTAAGGATTTAGATGATGTATTACACTGCACAGGAAAGTATATGATTGAGAATGATAAATTTGAAAATCTTGACATTATTTTATTTATACAAGAGGATGCATTAAAATACTATAAATGCTATGAAAATAATTATGAATTTGCATATTTAATAAAACATATTGATTTAGATAAAGTAGATGATAAATTTTGTGAAGTATTTATTGGAAATAATTATGATTATGAACGTTTATTTAAAAATCATTACATCTTTTTTTTAGATTCAATCACTCAATGTGCAAAAAAATTTGAACATTTAAATATACTTTATAAAATGTTTAATATATATAATAACAAAATGCCCCAGAAACGAATTATTTCTCAATTAGTTGAAACATTTAGTAAAAATAATTTGAAAAGAGATAATTTAGACCTTTTACAAATAGCACAAATTATTTATCCATTGTTTAAATTAAGTAATGACAACAATAATTATTGCTTAAAGGAATTAATTAAAGCTACCAAAAATAATTTTTCTGAAAATGAAGTTAACACAATATTTGTTGCAATATTAAATAATTTTAGTAATCAATTAAATAAGGTTTTTGTGGATAAATTAATTAAAAGTATATATAATTTATCAAATGATGAAATTATATTATATTTAAATCAATTTTCTAATAAAGAACTTCAGGCTAGCTTTTTACAGAAATTGGAAAGAAAAGTAGTAACCGAGGATGAAATTTTTAATAAGGAATTGTCTGAAAATTTAAAATTATTATTTGATTTAATACCTATGGGATACTTTAATTATTATATTAAAAAAAATAATAAAGTTTATGATGAAATTAATGAATATGTATATGTTGATAGAAAAAGTAATAGTGATAATAAAGATAATAATGAAGATGATGAAAATAGCAATGATGATAGTGAAAATAGTAGTGACAGTGATGAGAATAGTGTGAATAATGATGAAGATAGAAATGATAAGGATGAAGAAAGTAAAAATAGAAAAATAGAAGACTCTATTTTCAAAGATGTAAACTATATTAAGAAAACAGTTGAAATTATGAATGATATTACTGAGAAAGTCAATAGTTTTGATATTTCTATGGAATTAGCGAAAATAATGTATCATTTAGATAAGGAAAAAAATATCAAAAGTAAAAATAATTTAAAAAATAGATTATTTCTCATTTGTTTAGGAAGAAAATCTTTCTCTTCTAAATTATATAAAAAAGTAGTTAACAAAATAAATGTATGCATTAAATCTTTCGATAGGATTGAAGAAGTTATTAATATTTTTTCTATATATTACCCAAAAGAAAAGAACGAAATAACTCAATATTACAGGAATATTAGGGAAAATATTTTAAATAATCCAATTTCTGTTTTTCCAATAGCGGATCAATTAGAAGATTTACCGAAATTATACAAAGAAGCTCATAAAATAACAAAATTAAAGGTCTCAAAATTTTTTGTTGAAATTTTTCACAAAGTTTCATTAAATGAAAATGATAATTCCGAAAATATCAATAACGATGAGGATAATATTAATATCGATTCATTAATAATCAATAAAACCAAAAAAGAATTTTTCAATTTAAAGAATTTATTTGATGAAAATACAGAAACAAAAGTTGATGTGTTATTTTTAGAAGAAATATTATCAAAAATTAATATTGATGAAATAGAAAATGAAGTTAACATATTAGTGAACATTTTTGTCATAGATGAAAAGTCAAAAAATGATGTATATGAAAAATTGATACTTTTACATAATAGAAAAAGTGACATCAATATATTAAGTAAAATATTATTATTATTGAATGATTTTGTAATGAATAGTGATTCTTTGAGAAATAAGTTAAATGTAATTGTTACAAACTTAAAAAATAATCCACCATTATCAACCCTAATGAAATTAAATGAAAAATTAAATGAATTAAATATTAAAATTTTAAATAAAAATACTGGTTCAAATGCTCAAGCAGTAATTGAAAAAATGTATTATAAACCTGAATTGATGAAATTTATAAAGGATAAAAAGATTGATGATATTCACCAAATGGGTGAATTTATTGATGATTCTGAAGATGTTTATATCACAGTTTCAGATATTGATCAATTAGAAACATGCATGAGGTTTATCCAAGATTTAACTAATAAATGTGACGCATTTAATATGACAGAAAAAAGATTTTTAAATGAATTTATGCATTTAATTAATCATGATGATTTTAGGGATATTGGTATTAAATTTGAAAATTCATCAGGAAAGTATCAAGATTTTCATGAATTATATACTAATCAATTAAATCCAAATGAATTAAATAAGGAGCATATTAAAAAAATTTATAATTTAAGTCAATTTAAATTAAAATTTTCATATCCTGAATACATATGCAAAGTCACCTACGAAAACAATGGAAGAATTTTTAATAAAGATTTTGAAGAAATGCTTGATTTGCGAGATATTGCATTATTAAGGAAAAAAGACCAAAGAGGAGAAGATTATTTTAATATATGTGAGATTTTTGCTAATATTATTAGTGATATTCAAGAAATTTTAAGAATTTTAAATATTATTTCGTTAAAGGGTTACTTTGAAGAAATGAATTTTATAATTAAAGTTGAGCAAGGCAATGCCTTTGGTTATCAAGAAAAATATGATAATGAAATTGAAATTGAACCAAGAAATTTAAAAGATCTTATTATCGAATTAAATAATATAAAAGATGCTCAAGATGAAGAAGTGAAACATATATATTTATCAAATTCAATTACTTCATTAATTTATGGTAGACAATTTAGTAATTTATACAGAGCTATTACTCATTCAGGTAAAGAAAAAGTAGGAAATAATCAAATCAACATTTTAAATAATATTTTAAAATATATTACCAATGGTAATTATAAATTTAATAAAAGAAAGAATACTATATTAGTAAGGTCAAACAAAGAAATATCTTTACAACAAATGTTTATTGAAGTTAGTAATTACTTAAATATATTATTTGCAATTCATAAAATAAACTTGGAAAAAATTTATAATAAAGCATTCCTACTGGATGATGCAAAAAGCGGAATATATAGTTATTCTTGTTCTTTAAGTGATATTGAGAAAAATGCGGTTTATTGTGCATTAAGTTTAACAGGCAATTTTCCTTTGGCGCAAACCGTATTATATTGTAATAAAAATACGTCAGAAGAAGAAATAACTTCATTTATATTTAGATGCATTATGTGTGAATTTAAAGCCTTATTTATTTTAATTAAACCAGAAAGTTTAAGAATTGAAAAAAAAAATTTATTAATTGAATTGCTTAAGGAACTTTACTCGCAAGAACCTAAACGTATGAAATCCTGTTTAATTGTAATTTATTCTAAAGAAAATAAAACAAAAGAAATAATTACTGAAATAGAAAAATTACCTTACCATAAGTATTATGATTTTAAATTGGAAGATAATGATGAAAAAATAGTGAAAATATTTCCAAATGTTCAGATCTATTCAAGTGAACTTTCAGGCTTAGGTAAATCAACGGAAATTGAAAATAGCTTTAAAACGGAAAAGGGAAATGAAGATTTTGAATACATTTATTTCCCATTGGGTGGAAATATTAATAAAGATGAAATTATTAGTAGATTATTAAAATTAACAGATCAAAAAGTAGCTTTACACTTAGATTTATATGAATCTAATCAAGTTGAATTATTGAGAGAATTTCTTTTTTCATTTTTGATCTTAAGGTATTATTCAAAAAATGAAAATATTTTTTATTATGGAAAAGAAATGAAAATAAAAGTTGAAATTCCAAATGGTTTTGTTGACTTTAAAGAGTTATTCCCAATTTTTGATTTCTTTAATAATGTTCATTTAACCTCAAATCATTTGCCTCCATTAATTGTTCCAAATGATCTATTATCAAATACACAAATCGTTTGTAATTATTTTAAATATATTAATTATCTAAATGATAGAGATATATATGTGGAAGGAGTAAGTCAAAATCAATTCCCAAATAGTATTATTGCAACTCCTTTAAATAAAGATGAATGTGCTCAACTTTTATTCCAAAATTTAAATATTCCTAATCCTAACTATTATCAAATTAAATCGTATATTAATATTGTTTCTGAACAGTTACTTCTTTTCTCAAACTCTATTTATTTAAATGTAGTTCTGCTAAATGAAATTAAGGAAGTTAAAAGAAATTTAAATAATATAAGAAATTTAAGTAATATTAGATATTATTTTGTTAATTCATTGACTCAAATTACGAAACATTTTATAACATCATCCTATGATAATATATTAAAAGGACAAAATGTTACACATGCTCAGCAAAAAGGAAAAATAGATGTAGAAAAAGCGAACGAAGAAGCGATTGAACTTTTAACCAATAAAGAAACATTTTCAATTAAAAAAATAAGACCTAGTATGATTTTAATTAATGAAGATGGACAGTCCATTTCTGAAATTGTTACATGTGAAAGAGATACAGAAGAATATAATATGTTAAAAGCTATTTATAATTCTGATTTAATAGATGATAGTAGAGGAGTTATGGATTATCGAAAATTAAAACCAAAAGAATTTTTAGACGAAGCTAAGAAAGTATTAAATCTTTTCAATCCAATTGATGAAGAGGATTCGAGTGGTCTAAAACAGTTAAAACCATTAAATAGTATTGTTAAAGGATATGTATTTACAGCGGATAACTTTGTGAAATTGATTCTTATTTCGTTAAGACTTAGAACTAATATTCCTGTAATTTTAATGGGTGAAACTGGATGTGGAAAAACTTCCTTAATTAGAATTATTGCAGAATTAAAAAATAATGTGATGTACACTTTAAATATTCATGCTGGTATAGAAGATGATGATATCATCCAATTTTTAAAAGAAAAGAATCTCTATAGGGATAATTCATTGAATAAAATCGATGAAGGAATTAAAAATAATGGAGATACCTGGGTATTTTTAGATGAAATTAATACATGTAATTCATTAGGATTAATAACAGAAATTATGTTGAAACATTCGTGTAAAGGTGAAAAGATTAAAAGAAATGTTAAGTTTATTGCCGCATGCAATCCATATAGATTGAATACAAGAAGGAATGAGCCTATTGGTTTATATGATGAATCAAGACATTTAGTCAGAAAATTAGTATATAGTGTTAATCCATTACCCCATTCTCTCCTTAATTTTGTTTTCGATTTTGGTACACCTGAAAAGGAAGATATTAAAAGATATATCTCAAATATGGTTTTACAAATTCTTCAAAATTTAATTCCAAATGAACAAATCTTAAAAAGAATTAGAGAAATTGCCGAAAAGGCAATTTATGATGCCCAAGAATTTATTAAGCATAATTTCGAGATATCTGCAGTAAGTTTAAGAGAAATTAGAAGATGGGGAATTCTTTTTGAATGGTTTTTGAATTTACTAAAGATTCCATATATCCATAGAAAATTCGATTTTTTATCCAATGAAAAGTTATACTTATATTCATTGAATTTAAGCATATATTTATGTTATTATATTAGAATATTTGATAAAGATAAGAAAAATAAATTTATAAATTTAATGAAAGAATCATTTGGAAAACGATTTAACTTTGAAAAATTCCCTAGGAAGATTCAAAATTTAATTGCGGATGAAGTAAATTTAGATAAAGGTATTGCAAAAAATAGAGCATTATTAGAAAATCTTTTTACGATTTTTGTATGTTTAAATACAAAAATTCCATTATTTATTATTGGAAAACCGGGATGTAGTAAATCATTAAGTGCTCAGTTAATATTTAAATCAATGAACGGAAAAGATTCATTCAGTGAATTCTTTAAACATTTCCCAAAAGTTTATACTAAATCTTATCAAGGTTCATTAACTAGTAATTCCAAAGGTGTATTAAAAATATTTAAAAAAGCAAGAGAATCATTAAAAGATAAGAAACTTTCAAAAGAAATTATTTCAGCAATATACTTTGATGAAATGGGGCTTGCTGAAATTTCAAAAAATAATCCATTAAAAGTAATTCATTCTCAATTAGAATATGATGATAATGAAGAAAAGGTATCGTTTATTGGAATTTCTAATTGGCCATTAGATGCCTCCAAAATGAATAGAGGTATTCATTTATCTATTCCTGAACCAGATAAAGATGATTTAAAAGAAACAGCATTAGCCATTGCTGAATCATATGATGTAAGATTAAATCAAGATTATAAAGAATATTTTGAATTTTTAGCCCTTACTTATTATGAATATAAAGATGAATTAAAAGGAGATTCACAAAAATTTGAATCCGTTGACGTAGCAAGTTATACCAAAGGTAGTAGTGGTAAGAGAAATATTAAAGAATTCCATGGAACAAGAGATTTCTATCATTTAATTAAAACTGCATCCAAATTATTAATTGAGAGCAATTTTACCCAAGATACTTATGAAATTGATAGTATATTAAATGAAAGTATTGAAAGAAACTTTGGAGGATTGGATAAATCTATTGAAATTTTCAAAGAAATATTTAAGAAGTATGTTCCTAATATAAATAATAATCAAGAATATAATGTTATGAAATGCATTACGAATAACATTGAAGATTCCAAAAGTAGATATCTATTAGTAGAAACTAAAAGTTCTATTAGTCATTTCTTAGTTACTCATATTTTAGAAAAATTAGGAAAGAAATATACGTTTTATTATGGTAGTAGCTTTGAAGATGATGTCTCACAAGGATGTTACAGTGCAAAAGTTTTAAATAAGATTCAAGATACCATGAAAAATGATAATGTAATGATTTTAAAAAATTTAACTAGTATGTATCCATCATTATACGATTTATTTAATCAAAATTTCCGTAAAGTAGGAGATAGTAATTATGCTAGAATTGCTTTAGGTAATTCAAATACTCAAAACTATTATGTTAATGACAATCTGAGATGTATTGTTCTTTTAGATAGAAGTGAAATTGAAAAACAAGATCCCCCATTTATCAATAGATTTGAAAAGCATATTATTACATTTAAAAATTTATTAAATGAAAATGAGATTAATGTTTCCAAACAAATTGATCAATTATTTAATGAAATTATTCAAAATTCATCAAATAAAAAATTAAAAATCGATTTAAAATATGAATTGATTAATTGTGATATAGAAGAAATACAAGGTATTTTATATCAATTAACTGAAACCATGAAAAAGAAAAATAGAAAAGGAAAAAATGTTGTGATGAATGTAGAGGATATATTTAAAGTTAATGAACAGGAAAGTAGTGATGAGGATGAAGATAAAACATATGAAATTATTGAAATGGAAAGAAAAGATGAAGGTGAAACGCTTAAAGATAAAGAAAATGATAATGGAAATGAAAATGATGATGAGATTGATAATGAAAATGATAGTGAAAATAATAATGATAATGATAATGATAATGAAAATGATAATGATAATGAAAATGAAAATGAGAATTTAGAAAATAAAAATATAAATAGTAAAAAAAATATACAAGAAATCAATTTAAATCAAAATGATGAATCTAATGAATATTATCAAACATATATTATTGAAAAAATTGTTCCTACCTTTTCCCAAGATCTTCTATTTTATGCCAAAAATTCAGATTTTAATAAAAAATATAAGAATGAATTTAAAAATATTTTAAGTATTTATCTCAAGGAAGAAAATGAACATAAAAATTTAAAGTCCTATTTGGAAAAAATTAAATCCAAAAAACATGTTATTTTTACTTATTCAAATATATTAGATTCTATTTTTGGAAATTCGAATGAAAAACAAATTGAAAATGAAAAATATGGAAAATTTACCAAAAGTAACACTAAAAATGTTTTTATTAACCAATATAATTCAGAGCGTGACATTGATGAAATTATAAATGATTATTATAGTAGTGATGATTATAATTTATGTGCTCTACATTTTAATATTAATGACTCTATTCATTTAAGTCATATTAACTTTTTAATTGAAAATAATGAAAATTCATTAATTGATGATGAAAAATTGAATAACAAAGTTATTTTAATTATTATACATTTAAAAAGAAAAATGACCTATGAAAAAAATAATGAGGATATTAAAATCCATAATAGATATTTAATATCTCACTTGACTGATTGGAAACAGTTCTTTATTGATAATTTAAATGGAAAAGATATTAAATTCAAAGAAATATTTGAAGCCTCTAATATAGAATTATTTAATAATAAAAAATTGATTAATTTAGAGGATGAATTTAAGAGAGATTTATTCCACGCTTTTTCATTAATTTCTTATAACTTTAAAATCAACTTTACTTCTATTAAAAATGAGGAATATATTGAAGAAATTTGTAATTATATAAATAGAAATAAAGAATTAAAACAAACCATTCAGAAATTAATTATTAGAAAAATTGAAAATATAAAAGAAAATATAATAATAAAGATATTTAATGACTATAATTTTGAAGATAATGATGTGGATTTCATTTCAATTATTATTAAATATATGAAATCCATTTATAATGAGGCTTTGATCAGTACTCTGATTCAATTTGAAAAAAATAACATTTTATCCACAAAATTATGTAATGAAGGGATGGAAAATACATTTTTCAAAAATATATATCAAGAATATATTAATAAGTTTAGTAACATCATTGAAAAATACTCTGCATTATCTCATGTTGAAAGAATTGATGTATTTTTAGGAATAACATTTCCATGTATTATACCGGTATTCAAAGAAATAAATAATTATACAAATATATTAATTGATGATTATTTAGAAAATGATTATTTTAATCGACAAGAATTATTTGATGTTATTTCTGAATATTTCGAAGTTAAAAGTAATTTAGAAAATAACTTAAAAACTGAATTTGAAAGAAAATATTTTGTAGAAATACTCAAAAATAATGAAATCGGTACTGAAATCGAAAATGTTAATAAGTTTAAATTAATTAATGAATTCTTTAAGGACTATATTATTTACTTTTTATCAAAATCCAATAAAACATTTTTTAATAGAGTTATTTTAAAATTTTTCAATACTTTATATGAATTATTCATTTCAAGAGAAGGAAATGAAAATGATACCGAAAATAATAATTTAACTTTTGATAATATAATTAAATTTGTTTTATTTATTGAATCATACAAAGAATACTTATATCCATTATGTAATTTCCTTTGTTCCATGGACTTATATATCAGTGATTTTATGAACATATATATATACCAAATTTCATTAAAAATGTTTAAAATATCTATTAAAGAAATATCCTATGTTAACGATATTTTCTTTAATTTATATGAATCAATTGTATATTGCATTCTTAATATTGATCATAATTTTGATGAGATTCCAGATGAAAATTTTGAAAATATATTAAATGAAATTGAAGTTTTCACCCATATATTAATGAAAATCAATATTGAATTACGATTAACCTTAAAACAAATTTTATATTTATTAGATATCATTCAAGTCAAAGAAGCATTCACCAAAAATGGAATTCCTGTAAAAGAAAATTTAAAAATTTACTTCAATATATTACGACAAGAAAATAGTACCTACTTAATACCTGATTATATCGAGATGAGCGAAAATGAATATTTAATTCCAATTGAGAAAAAAAGTAATCATGAACCATTAAACGAAGAATTTTTATTTTTAGAAGAAACATTATCAAGCCAAAATAATTATTCTGATTTAATATTAAAATTACTTAATAATAAGATGAGAATATCTAAAGATGAACAGTATAGAATTAAATTATTAAATATTTTATGTTCTAATAATTTATTTATCTATAAATCAAAATTTATTTTTGAGACTATTCTTAGAAAGTATAAAATGACACCTATTAATAAAACAAAAGAAAATATTTCTCAAAATGAAAGTAAAAACAATTTATTTAACATTGGTAGAAATAATAATGAAGAAAAAGAAAATGATAAAATGATGCAAGAAAATAATGAATATGAAGAAACCGATGAAACTGATGAAGAATATAGTGAAGAATATGATGAAAGTGATGAAAGTGATGAAAGTGATGATGAAGATGATGATGGAACTGGTGTAAGATTTTTAAATGAATTAAAAAAAGAAAAGAAAAATAAAATTATTGTATTTTTAAATCGTAATAGTAATATATGTTTAGATGAAGTTTTATTATCACTATTTGAAGGAAAATTTTCAAAATATTTTGAATTAAAAAAGTCAAAAGAAAATTTAATTTTAAACCAATCTTTTGATATATTTGTAAATTGTGTATTAAATATTGAAAAGGAGAAATGTAAAATAACTAAAAATAATAAATTAGCTATCTTATATTGTCTATCCTATATAAAGTTTTATTGCTATCATTTAAGTAAAATTATTCATGAAGAAGATAATGAAGATTTTGATATTGATGAAATTCTGGAATTTCTGAATAAACCTAGCGAGTTCAGAAAAGTAATAAAGATCTATATTTTAAAAATATTAAATTTACTTCTCATCGGTAATTATAAGCATTTCTTAGAATTTATTGATGATAAAGAATTATTTACAAATGATTTCGATTTTACTGAAAAAGTACCATGTCTTTTTAATTATTTGTTCCTTCAAAATGATTCATTCGATGAGTATAAACAAATAAGAAAAGAATATATAATGAACAAAATGGAGAATTTTAAATCTTCAGAAGGAATGATAAAATTATTAAATAAAAATAATAATAATAAATATAATTTCTTTGATTTGATGATCAATGAAGAAATATCTAATTTAACAACAAGCTTTAATGATAATTATTATAGAAAATTATCAAACTTTACGGTAAATATTATAAAAGATTTAGATATGCCATTAATATCAAAAAATACTTTTGCCATATTTACTGATTATAATTCCATAATCAATCAATTACCTTCAATTCAAAATCTTAAACCAAATGACTATGAAATATTATTATATGCCTATAAATTTGCATTTATATGTTCTAATTCAAAAGAAAATTCATTTTATTCGAACATTTTTTCACCAAATCTTCTAAATATTATAAAGAATGTGTATATTCCTGGAAATGAACCTAATGATGACTTATTAGTGGAATCAGGAGATGAAATTCAAAAATACATTCAAAGTGGAGGTAGAGATGCTATTTATATGTGTAGTTGTAATGTATGGTATAGAGTAGGAGAATGTGGTTTACCAATGGAAACCCATGCTTGTGAGAACTGTAAGCAATTATTAGGTGGTAGAAATCATGTACCAGTTGATAGACCTGGCCATGTTAGAATCTATATTGATGAACAACAAAGACAAGCCACCAATCTTCGTAGAAGTAAACTATTAAGAAATTTAATGGTTGAAGTAGAACAAAGTAGAAATCTTCAAATTAAAGGATTTAAAAAGGTCAAAAGAAGATTTTTCGTTAATAAAAATAAAAAAGTAAGAAATATCAGTAATATTACCTATAGAATTTTAAGTTTTACTTTCTATTCATGTATATTATTTATTAAGATGCTTGGATATATAGAAAATAATGAATTAGAAAATTTCTACTATTCAGATATAGAGAAAGAAAATGGAAATAAATCTCTCTTATTTATAATATCAGACATATGGAGGTTAATAATTGAAGAATTATCAAAAAGGGATATTGAAAATATTCAGTGTTTTTTGAATATGATTATGTCAGAAATTTATCATGTTATTACTGAAAATACTAAAGAAATGAATACTCCAAAAGAAAGAAATGATTTTGAGCAATTATGTAATGGAATTATTGAAAATGCGATATTGAATTATAAAAATTATTATGATATTTACATCCGAAATAATCAACAAATACTTGAAATTAAAGACGAAACGATTAAATCCATATTACAGGAAACATCAGATATTAATAATTTACCATCAGAAATCTATCCTTTAATTAACTATTTTAATGCTGCAAACTATCCAAGTAATGAAATGTTTTATAATCAGTTCATGTCTATACCAAATCCAATTGAACAATATCCTGTTATTACTAATTATTTAAATGCCTGTCAAAATGAAGAAAACATAAAATTTTTAGAAAATTTCCATTTAATTAATCCATTTGTAACCTACATGCTTGAAAAATACAATAATAAAATTTCAAGAAAAGATGCTAAAGAGAAGAAAATCAAAGATGAACTAAATAATGATAATAAAATGAAACGTTTATTTGATCGCTTTAAAGTAGGATGGAAGAATATATATAAAAGATTATCCAATTATGATTGTCATGGTCAATTAACTCCTAAAAAAATTACAGAAAAGGAATGTTTGGCCTATGTTCTGAATGATAATTTAGAAGATAATTATGGAAAATATATAGCTACTGCCTACAAAGATTTTATTACCTATCAAAATGAATTTTTAAAGCCATTAATTAAAAATAATAATAATTATGAATATTTATATCCTTATTCCAGTCAAATTAATAAAGAAATTATCGTTCAACGAGCAAATAAAAACGAAATTGTATCTTTAGATATTCAAAATGACTTATTTAATTCTTTTAAAGATTTGATCTATACCTATTCCTATAGAAATTTTGTTAATGAAAATGGTAATATAAACTTTTTGAATTATAAAGACAATAAATTTGATTTCTATTCGATTGAAGTAGAACTTTCAAAAATTTTATTACCTGAAAAAAGGCTTTTCTTTAATGAACAACGTCAAGATTTTATTACGTATGCTTTTGAAGGTTTCAATCAAAATGAAAATGTTATTCTTGATTTCCAAGAAAAACTTAAAAAAATGGGTCACTTATCCAATGAAGAGAAAGCCAATATTTCTAACATGACAGAAAGAATTGATTATAAATTGATATTATTTAATTTACAATCTCTATTTTTATACTTTAATAATAAAAGAAATATTACAGGAGAAGAAGAACTTGATGATGAAATTGAACAGTTACCGGGTAAGATCATTAAATTAGATGATGACTTTATTCATAGCTTTAGAAATCTTCAATGCCATCTTAAGTTAAATCAATTGATTGATTGCTATGAATATGTAGAATTTTTGAATTATGATAAAATTATTAAAAATATCTCAGAAAATGCCAAGGTAAAACTGAATGAAGAACAGTTGAAAGGATTAAAGAAACATTTTAGTAAGGATGATCTTCTCATCAGTAAAAAAGAGTTAGGACAAGCTGTTAGAAAATTCGTCTCTCGTTATTTAACCAGTGACCGATTTAAAAACTTTGAATGGAATATTTTTGCATTATTAAAATTGAAAAAGGAATTATGGAGTGAAAATGTTGCAGCCGATGAAAATGAAGTTCATTTCGATGAAGAAATTGAAGAATTAGAAGTTCTAAATATTAATATTGGTCAATCTCTTCATTTCTATGAAAAATTAGGAGGTGAAAGAGCAGAAGTTAAACCAAATGTCGAAAGTAAAAGTAAAAGTATTAAGAAAAATTTGAAAAAGAAAGGAAGAAAATTTACAGATTATTAAGTAAATTAAACCAAAAAAAATAATAATAATAATAATAATAATAATATTAATATTAATATTAATCAAAAAAAAAAAAAAAAAAAATAATAATAATAATAATAATAATAATAATAATAATAATAATAATAATAATAATAATAATAATAATAATAATAATAATAATAATAATAATAATAATAATAATAATAATAATAATAATAATTCAATAATAATTTTTATTTTTAAATTTGCAATTAATAATATCACATTATCTTTTAAATCCTCTATAAATATATTTTATATTTTATATATATTTTATATATATATATATTTTAATTTTAAATTAAATTTATTTTTATATTTTTTTATATCTATTTTTTTTATTTTTTCATTTTTTATTTTTTTTATCTTTATTTTTCTTTTCAAAAAAAAAAAAAAAAAAAAAAAAATAAGTCAATAAATAAATAAAAATTAAAATATATATAAAAACTAATATTTAATTTTAAGTAGATTTATTTATATTATAATGTATAAGTGTATAAAAATAATAATAATAATAATAATAATAATAATAATAATAATAATAATAATAATAATAATAATAATGAATATTCAACTGTTATTTTTTTTAAAAAAAAAAAAAATATTAAAATTTTAATTTAAATTAGCCATGTTGGTCCAGTCGGTTAGGGCGATACAGGTCACTGTAGAGGGCGGGGTTCGAATCCTCGGCATGGCACCAAATAATCGGATGAGGTTTCTATCCTGGGATATCATGAGACCACACGTGATGTCCATAAGGCTTTCCCTCAAATGATTATTTCACCCATCCCTGATACTACGCTTTGAATTGAAGCATAGACCTTGATGATTGTAAAATTTCCAATCGCCAATGATTACACCCACTAGGGAGGAGTTAATGGTTCCGTTCTGATGCTCGTGGTCATTAGAGATATATGTAGGAACGTTAGGAATGCATCTCCGGGCAGTGTGTAACGACGATTGAGAGCGGCGAAGCTGATACAGTATGCCAATAACTCATCACCTTACAGTTAATTAATAACTGTATGGCCATATGGGAGATGGGTACCCATATGTGCAAGTCTATGTTTTTTTTTTTTTTTTTTTTGTTTTTTAATTTAAATTAAAATTAAAGTAAAAAAAGAATAATTTTTTCTATTCAATAAATAAAATATATATATATACATATACATACATACAAATACATTATTAAAATATTATTTAACTGACAAATAGTATTTTTTTTTTTTTTTTTTTTTTTTGATAATTTTGAAATTAATTTGATTATTTGGATTAAGAAAAAAAAAAAAAAAAAGAAAAAAAAAAATTTTTTTTTTTTTTTTTTTTTTTTTAAAAATAGGTTTTCTTGATACTATTTTCAAAAGTATATTATATTTTGTTAAAACTTACACTTACTATATGTACCCCAATGATGTGGACTGTTTTGTTTATGGAAAAGGAATAGCCTATATCAGGTGTACTAATTACGGCTTTCTGTAATTCTGGTAATAATCGATGGTTATCCTTTCTAAATTTTAGTACGAAGAGAGAGAACTGAAATACTTGGAAGATTGTAGAAAGTGAACCTGATGTTTTATATTGTTTTAAATTGGATAAAATCAATTATTTACAAAATAATCAAGAACAACGATATATTTCAAGCTTTCATATTTCCAACATTAACAATTTTTTTTATTATATTTTTTTAGGCTTTCTTTGAAATGGATAATACTTCTTCAAATACAGCAACTATATCTGTTATACGGCGAGGACTTCGAAGATTCGATATTCGGAATAAAGATTTCATTCATGATCTTCGATCATGATCTGTTAGTAAACTTTGGGAATTTCTTAGTAAAAATATTTCCAATTACAACGAAATAGTTCATGGAATTACAAAAAAACACACACCAAATATGGAAAATTACTTCATTTTAAGGATTAGCTATGATAAACCCACTTATTATCTAAATATTTTATTTATTCTTACTCGATACCTTCCTATCTATAAAATTAATTGGATCAAAACCAACACAATTCGAACTTTCAATTATGTTAAGAAATTTAACAATAAATTTTCTTCTTTTGAAACTAAATCAATGGTTAAAGATTTTCTATGTAGTAGTATTTACTCACCGTCTACTCAGTTCTTTAATCTTTGTGTCAGTTGGAACATTAATGGATGGAATGATGAAAAACGAGATAGTATTAGATACTTTAATGAAATTTTTAAATCTATCTGTATTTGCTTGCAAGAGGTTGGTAATAGCCAATACCTTAATGTTACATTCAAATAATTACCCATTTCTTTGTCACTATATCACAATTTTACGAAAAGCTCATCCAAATATACCAGGTGTGAGAGGTCTTAGTTTATGTGTACACCGTTCTTGTTCCTTTTCTCAAGATCCTTTTGAATATAAATATATCATTTCTGTCAACATTACCTCTTTTTGGGGAATTAAATGCACTATTGTTAATATTTATGTTCCTATGGTTACTCATAAGGAAGAAAGAACGAATGCCCTTTCAGAAATTACTAATTGGATAAAGAAACATATTAATATTCCTTCTATTCTTGTAGGTGACTTTAATATGTCTAAATCCCATTTAGAAAGTTTACTTAATAAATTATCTCATCAGTGGTTCACTAAAAACTTAACGGGTCTCGATTTCACATGGACTCGGTATGGTAGATCGTCTTGTATTTATCATGTTTTATTTAATTGTAAAATGAAGGAATACATTTACAATCTCAATATTGTTGTGGTGGACTTTTTTTGCCGATGATATTATTTTAGTTACTCCATCTAAACAAGCTCTTAAGAAAATTTTGAATAAAGTTCATGAATGGGCTATTAAAAATGAAATGACTTTTAGAATTAATAAGTGTACTACTTTTGTGGTAAAACTGATTAACTTTATTAAACCGGTAAATTACGAAGATCCATCTTTCTTTATTGGTAATAACAAATTACCTAAAACCGACAACTTATACTTATCTTGGTATTCCTTTTGATGAATCTTTATCATTGAAACCCATACAATCCAAATTAAACAGTAATTTAAATGTCAAATTAAATTCGTACTTTCGATTTCATATTAAATAAATCTATTCCTCTCCCATTGAAGAAATATATTTTAATTTCGTTTATTCTTAGTCTTGTTTTATATTATGCTCCTCTCTTTGGTTCAAATAAGAACAAATTTTCTAAACGTAATTCTTATGTTAGTCTCTATGATATTACTCGTGAATTGAGAATACCTCCTCTTTCAGCTTTCTGTATTCCTAGCTATCTGTGCTATATCTCAATTACGCTGCTTTAGAAAATTGAAAAACTCATCATGTATTATTATTAATCTCACTAATAATATTCCTACTATATATCACATTACTCATGGACTAAAGAATCAAGGACTTTGGATAAGAAATTAAATGGTAAGAAAACAAGTAAAATAAAAAAAGTTTTATTGGGAAAGAGATATCTTCAAACCCTCAAAAGCAAAAAAAAAGGCAATTATTTACTAGGACAATGATATTGGATTTATTTCAGAAATCAAAAAACTTAACATTTCAATATCCTAAGTATCAATTAGGATTCTTTTTAGATTTCTTGAATGAGATGTGGCTTTAAATTTGACATTAGTATTTCCATTAAAAGAAAAAAATAGTCTCAGAAGATTGCCCTAAATGTTGCCTATGTTGTGGTGTTAGTGCACATAGCTTTTCTCACTGGATTTTTGCCTGTAACGTATTGGAAAATTACAGAAATAAATCTTTATACCTTTTCTAGATGATCTCTTTTTGAAGTTTGCAATGATAATTGAGCAAAAATCCTTGGATAATTTCTTTCGATTCAGAAAAAAGGATTATAATAATAATATTTATTATTTTATATTGAGTGCTCCTCTTGGCGGGCGTTCAATATATGAAAAAATTAAATTTAATGATGGGGAACAAAGACAATTCCTTGACAATATTTTTAAATAAAGTTCAAGTTCGTTGATTATTCTGTATTTTGTGGGAGATTGAGGAGTTTCTTAACAAACGTAATACCATTAATTTGTCGATCTTTTTAGATTGATGATGAAATGATATTCCGTTGAATCTATTGAATCTACCGTTGCGAAAGAGCTTTGACGCCGAAATGATAAAGCATGGATTTTTACCTCCCGGAGAAAGATCTGATATACAGATTCGATTGATAACAGTAATACTGAAATATTTACTCACAATAATGGACGTGGTGTTATCATCGAAAAATGGGAAAAGTTAGAGGTTATTGCTTCTAACGAACTTTTATAATTATATAATATATAACATTTTATTTCATGTATTTTATTTTTTTTCATTTAAATCATGTAATTTTATTATTATTATATATTAAATAAAGTTTTCCCCTTAGTTTAAAAAAAAAAAAAAAAAAAAAAAAAAAACTTACTATATGTACATAATAACCATACAGAGTAAAAACATACCTATAAGTATATTAAAAGAAATAATTTAACTTAGATTTCAATTGAAGCCTTTTATTAATAAAAATATAACTGATTAATTAATATTATGTATTTATATTGTTGAGTGTATTCTAACTTCAACAATATAATAATTAGTAAATTAAAGGAAAAAAAAAAAACCTTTTTTTATTTATTTTTTTTTTTTTACTCATCTCTTAAAAAAGTCCAAAAAAAAAAAAATGAAACTAGTTCATACTGACGTGGTCGGTAAAATTAGAAATCCTCGTACTTCAAATATAATTACTAGGTCATACATTTTTAGATGACTATTTTCATAAAGTTGGTGGGCTTTTTTTTTTTTTATTAAAAAAGTTAAAAAAAAAAAAAAAAAAAAAAAATAAGTGATGTTCATAAATATTTTAATTTTTCTTTAATAAACATATTTTAAATACGACACTCTATAAAAATTATCCACTTAAAATCTGATAATGGCACTGAATCACTGAATATATCAAAAAAAAAACCTTAATTACTTATCTTCAATCCGAAGGTATTAATTTTTTTTTTTTTTTTTATTCACTTAATACCTGGTTACCAAAAAGAAAATGGGCGAGCCGAAAAGGTTGAATCAAACCTTAAATAATTGAATTGTACCAACTCTTAAAAAACTCTTTTAAATTCTGCCAAGCTAGATAGAGGATTTCAGTAAATCCCTTTGAAGAGGACTTCATGGAAACTTACTCTCCTTCGGTAACTGTAGCCATTGCTGCAAATTCAAATTGGCATTAAAAACAACTAGATAGATATTAAAGCAGCTTTTTTTAAACTCAAAACTAAAACTGGACCATGAAATATACACTAAAAATTCCAGAGGGTAACGATAACTACAAAAAAAAAAAAAAAAAAAAAAAAAAAAAATTTGGTTATTTAAACAGGATTTTTATTACGGATTAAAACAGGCTGGCCGTATGTGGTTTAATGAAAAATCAAAAAAAAAATTTTTTTAAAAAACAAGTATTGATGATATTCAATACAAAACGGATAAGTGCCTATTTGGAAAATATAATAAAAATAAAATAAAAAAAAAAAAAAAAAATAAAGTTTATTAACTTTATAGGTTGACGATATTTTAATTACAGGTGACGTGACGATAATGAGATCACCAAAAACTATTGAAATACTCAAATATAAATATAAAATTTTGAAGAAGTCAACCGTAAATACAATTATAGAAACTAAAAATGGCTATAAAATAAACCAAATAGACTATATTGATAAAATTATTAATAGCTATAATATGAATAAAACCAAAACTATAAAAACCCAGTATATACATACTTATAATTTTTCTCATTATAATTAAGAAATAAAAAAAAAAAATTAAAAATAAAATTTAAATAAAAATATTAATTAATTAATTGATATGAATAATAATAATAATTATAATAATAATAATATAATAATAACAATAACAATAAAACATAAAATTAATAAAGTTATTTATTTATATAACTAGGATAATTAGGATATAACGATTTCAATTAAAATATATATAAAATATATAAATATTATTTTTTTTTTTTTAAACTTTTTTTTTTTCACCATCAAAAAATAAAATGTACAAGGTATTTTCAATGTTCCCAAAATTATAAGAATTATATGAAATAGTTTATTTTTTTAAAAAATAAAATAAAAAAAAAAAAAAAAAAAAAAAAAAGAAATAAATTAAATTAAATTAAACTATTGATATATAAATATAGAGAATATAAAGTACAGATTGAATAAAATAAAATAAAATATATAGTAGAAAATTGAATATAATTAAAAGTATAGATTGAATTAAATATAATAAAAAAAAAAAAAAAAAAAAAAAAAATAATGAAATAAAAATAAAAATAAAAATAAATTAAAAAAAAACAAAAATAAAATAAAATATAATAAAAACTAAATGAATATTTATATTTATATTGACAATATTATTTAATTATTTTAATTTATGGTTTATATTTTTTTTCTTTATTTAATATTAATTTTTATAATATTAAATGTATTATTACATAAAATAAGATTAAAATAAAAAATTAAAAATAAAATTAAAATTTAAAAAAAAATAATAATAATAATAATAAAATAATAAAATATAACTAAAATAAATAAAATAAATATATATATTTAAAAAATTATTAACAATTAAAAATAAGAAGTAAAATAAAAAAAAAAAATTAAATATTTTTATTAAACGTTATAAAAAAAAAAAAAAAAAAATAGAATAAAATAAAAAATTATTATATATATGCATTTCTTTTTGCGTAGATTAGTTGGTCCGTTTTTGTTTTTGCTGATGTACATAATTGTATATTATAAAATTGAATAATAAAAATAAAATATAAAAAAAGGAATAAAAAAAAATTATATATATATATATATATATTTTTTTTTATTTTTTTTTTTATTTTTTTTTTTTTTATTTTTTTTAAATAATATATACTTTGATGAATCTTAAAAAAAAAAAAAAAAATGTGTTTAATAATATTTATATGTATATATATATAATAATTTCTTTCTATATTACTTATGCAAAAATTATAAAAAGAATGATTTTATTTTATATATATATATATATTAAATTTAAATAAAATAAAATATGTAAAAAAAAAAAAAAATTTAAATTTTTTTTTTTATTATTTTATTTATTTATACATTATAATTTTTTTTTTTGTTTTAAAGTTGATTTAATTTCTTAATGTTACTATTGTAATTTTTTACAATAACCTTTAATTTGTTTAAAACGGTAGTGGCTTTACGTTTAATTTCAGCGGTACAACCATAATCTTTACAATAGTTGACAATAGTAATAAATCTTAAGATATATTTGATATGATAAAGGAAATATAAGGAATCAGGATTAATATTCATCATGATATTGTTATTAATAGGTACAGGTGAGGTAAGATTAAGATGTAATTGAAGACTACTACGTTTAAATTCTTTATCATGAAGTTTAGAGGAAGAATGTTCCTCATTATGACTAAGATTATGACTGTGATTATTAATACTTTCTTCATCAAAGAGCGGTGGAAGAGAACAGTAACTATTTCTATCCATAGAAGAACTTCTATTACTTTCAGAACCTGTTGATTTTATTGTAGAGGAAAAAATATTATTTTCTTTTTCAATGGAGAGGGAAGAGAAATCATGAGTCAATGTATCGAAGGGAGATACTGGTTTATTATTGGAATTTGTCATTTCTTTTGGGGAAGCCGATAAAGGTATTTTTAAATTTGTATTAACCGATAATGATGATGGGGTAGCCTTTTTTGGTATAGTAATTGATAATGAAGAATTACTATTTCTATTATTAATACTATTATTATTATTATTATTATATGAATTTGAATTTGAATTTGCATCTTGTTCTTGAGGAATTAAAGCTTGTAAAGTATCAAGGTTAGAATTGATGGTATCAGAATGGATGGTTAAATCATTCATAGATTTTTTAGAATAAATATTTGAAACAATTCTAAGGGTTTGACGTTGAATGGTTTCATCGTTAAGACTTAATAAACTATATAATGCTGAAATAATATGAGGTTGTTTTGTAGTACATAAAGAGAAGAGCATTTCAATATTATTTTCTATAAAATTTTGAAAAAAATAAAATAAAATAAAATAAAATAAAATAAATATAAATATAAAAATTAATATATATAAACATATTATATATTATATATTATATTGTATTAATTTATAATTTGTATATTATAAAAATAAAAGTTAAAAAAAAAAAAGAGAGAGAAAAAGAGAAAGAGAAAGAGTTAGGAGAGAAAAGAGGGATTTCACTTACGATTTAATGCAATATTTCCGAGAGCTCTTGAAGCATGACGAGCGATATCCAAACTAGTAGAAATTTTTACGACAGAAATTTGTTTATTTTGTAAGGAGTTTGTAATTAATTTAACATGATATTCGATAAGAAGACAGAGAACAAAAATAAGTTGATCATTTTCCATAATCATTTCTTCACAATCGGCTTGACAAATTAAATTGGCGAGGGTACAAACAACATGTGAAATCATTGTATTATAGGAAGCGAGATCATGCGAAAGATTATAATTTGAAGTATGATTTTGATGTTCATTTAAATAAGTATTTAATACGTTGGTAGTGAATAACGTTTCAGGATCGAAATTTAACTCTTTGATCATATTTTCATCTAAAACAAGATCATTTTTCGTTTTCAATTTATTTTTAGTTTCATTTAATGAATACTTATCATTATTAAAAGAGGATGGGGAAGGAGAAGTTGAGGTAGAAATTGAAAGTGAAGGAGATGGGGATGGGGATGGAACACTAACTGAAGCCGGTGGGGTTGGGAATTCATCAAAATTACTAGAAATAGAGTTTCTGGAGAGAGGAGAGGTAGGTAAAGTTCTAAAGTGACCCGAATTTAATCCTTTTGTTAAGTTACTGATAGGGTTAGTTGGTGTTAAATTAATTTGTTTTTTTATGATAGGGGATCCTGGAGAGGAAGAAGTAGAACGACGTCTACTATGTTTTAAATTATAATTACTACTACTATTTCTTAAACTGATACTGAGAGGGCTTGCTTTATTGTGGAAACTACTTCTCTTTGGACTATAGGAATGACTAAGAAAAGAGCTTGGATCATTTTTAGCTTCTTCAATTTCTTTCACATATTCTGTATAACAACAATTACAAAAACTACTTAAGATATCTGGGAATTTTTCAGGATCTAATGTAATACAATTAACCAAGGTATTGACATGATCTTTCACTGGTACCTTTCCACTACCTTTTAAAATTAAAATTTTATATTGATCTTGATAGTGTATAATAAATAAATAAGTCATATAATAGATATAATAGTTTAAATTTTTATCAAAATTAAAATTAACAATTAGTATGATATAAATAATATATAATATTGTTATAAATATATATAATGATATAAATATATATTAAAAATATAATAATAACAAAATAATAATAATTAAATATTTATTTATCGTTATTATATATAAATATATATAAAAATGGAGACAAAATTAATTACCATTTCTTAAAGACAAATAGGCAAGACTCTTCGCAAGGTATTTCT
Organism: Neocallimastix lanati (nom. inval.); assembly: GCA_016946835.1. Taxonomy (NCBI): domain Eukaryota; kingdom Fungi; phylum Neocallimastigomycota; class Neocallimastigomycetes; order Neocallimastigales; family Neocallimastigaceae; genus Neocallimastix; species Neocallimastix lanati (nom. inval.). The sequence continues at coordinate 481,468 of JACVTC010000021.1, read as the reverse complement.
TGGATTCGTCATTTTTAGAGGTTAAACCCTTATAGAATAAATCGAAAACTTCTGGGTGTTGGAAGAGAGCATATTGATGTTCCTTCTTCTTACAAAACTCAGAAAGACTCTTTGAAACAATTTTTTCGATGGTGGACACAAGAACAATATATTGTTGATTATCATAATTTTCCCTATGAATTTTCTTATACACACATTCTAAATGACTGAAATTTAATAATATTTTAATAATTTCAATTTCTTTTCCTTCAGTAATATTGGTATTTTCAGCTGAATTTAAAAATATTTATAGTACATAATTTGGTTTATTGAAGAAAAAAAATTTTTTTTTTTTTTATTATATTTACATATATATTATTATTGGTGAATATTATAATTATTTTAATTCTTATAAATATATATTACAATAATAATAATAATAATAATAATAATAATAATAATAATAATAATAATAATAATAATAATAATAATAATAATAAAATCTCAACTCTATTTTACCTTTTAATAAAATATTCATTAAAAATATCACTAAATTTTGGAATAAAAATAACAAGTATTGAGTATCCAGTGAGATTTTATTCATATTTTCTATGTATAAATTGGTTAATTTAATAAATACTTCTAATAAATCTTTATAACTTTGTTCTGATAATTCTAAAAAAATAAAAATTTATAATAATAATAATAATAATATATAAAAAAGAAAAAATATTAATATATAACTATGGTTTTAAATGAATTAAATATATAATTATATATCTTTAAAAAAATAAAAATAAAAAAATAAATATATATATATATATACCAAATTTTGTCATATGAGTAAGAATAATTCCAATAAAAACGTGACAAAATGAAGGATGATTCAATGAACAAAAATAATTTAATATGCTTATTCCACCATAATTAATGAAATGTTGTAATGTGTATTCTGTGTGTAATGGAGAAATGTGTATTTTATATATTAAAATAATAAAATATACATATATAATCAATATATAATTAATTACCAATTAAATATATATATAAATTTTAAATATATTTTAATTTAATAAAAATAATAATTATAAAATATATATATATAAAGTTAATTTTTTTTACCATCTCCTTTTAAAATTGCATTTATGATATCATATTCATTATTAAGTTTATCTACAAGGGAACAATTTTTATCAAGACATTTATTAAGAAATTCTACTAATCTTAAGCATCTTCTGCAGACACGTACATAACGATGATAGCCTAAAAAAGGTAAGGTTGTTGTATAGGAAGAGCAATTTTGACAAAAAATATTACCACTAAATTATTTAATATTTTATTAAAAGAGTTTAAAATATATATATATATATATAAAATTATATATTAGTAAAATAAATTTTTAATTTTAATTCTATTTTATACTCTATACATACCAATTTCTGTTTAAAATTTTCAATTGCAAATAAAAAAAAATTTTTTTTTAAATAAGAAGTATTATTTCGTTACATAATAATATTAATATTTTTATTATTATAGTCTATGCAAATATTATTAATATTTTATTTAATAAGATATAATAATTACCTGCAGTGATGCTATTATTTCAATTTTTAATTTAGATTTTGTTTTTGATAATAAAAAAAAAAAAAAAAAAAGAAAAGAAAAATAAGAATAAAAGTAATAATTAATTTTTTAAAAATTCCATAAATTTTTTTTTAAAAAATATATATATATATTTAAAATTTTCACAATAAAAACTCCAAATAATATATACCTTTCTTCTGAATGGAGAAAAGAATTGCCTACAACCGTGACAGATATTAACTGTATCATCTGAAATCCATACTGGTCTCTTTATTCTCAATATTAAATTATTATTTTTGTCGTATATTTCTTTGTATTCTTTATTATTAATATTTACCTTTTCCATTTTGAATAAAAATATTTATATATATATGTATTTTTTTCGTGATTACCTTTTATTACTTTATTATACTGATATAGATATTACAAAAAAAAAAAAAAGAAAAAAGTCGTTTTCAAAATAAGTTAAATTTAATAATTTATTCTTTTTTTTTTTCCTTAGTTTCTTAATTTTAATAGTATATTTTAAAAATATTTTTTATTATATGATTAATTTAATATTTGATTCACTATTATTTATTGTTCTTTATTATTTTTACTTTTTATCTTTGTTATTGTTATTTTTAATAATTTTATTTTTATTTTATCTTTTTATCTTTTTTTTTAATTCTTTAATACTATTTTTTTTTATTAAAAAAAAAAATATATAAATAATTATTTTTAAATTTTTGATATTATTTAAGTATTAATTATTAATAAAGTTTTATTATTATTTATAAAAAGGTATAAAAACTTGACCATTAATTAATATAAATAATTGGTTGTACTACTTTTCAAGTCTTTCTTTTGTTTAATTAGTATTATATTCTTATTTTATTTTATTTTATTTTATTTTATTTTATTTTTTATTTTTTCACCTTTTTCAATATTATAAGTTGTAATTGAAAAAGAGAAAAAAAAATAAAAAAAAAAATACTAAGACAATAAAATATATTTTATTTAAAAAGAGATATTATTTTTTTTTTTTATTCTAAAAAAATAATGAAAAAAAAAGGTTTGGGCAATATTTTTAATAGGTTGCTTTAATTAATAATATTGGCCAAAGATAGTACTTTTTTTTTTTTAAATTTTAATTATATTTTGTTTTATATATATATTATTTTAATTTTTTTTTTTTTTTTTTTATTCAACTTTGTTTAACTTCATATATATAATTATTTTATTTTGTCTTTTCTTTCTTTTTTTTTTCTTTTTTTTTTTTTTTTTTTTTTTTTGAAATTTATGTATATTTTATTTTGATAGTATTTTATAAAAATTTATAAATTTCCAAAAAAAAAAAATTGTTTTATTATTATCCTATTAATGACACTTTAACCTATAATATATATAATACTTTATATTACAGATGAAAGAATATATAATACATAACATTGAAAGGAAAAAAAAAAAAAAAAAAAAAAAAAAAAAGAAATTATATAACAAAAAAAATTTTTTTTTTCTTCTTTTCTTTGATATTTATAATATTATTATTATTAAATAATAATATCCACTTATCCAGGTGATAATGATTATATATCTATTCTATCAACTGACTTTGAATAATATTAATAAATTTTATTTAGAAAAAAAAAAAAAAAAAAAAAAAAAAAAAAAAAGAAAAGAAAAAAACATGAATAAGAAAAGTTAATATATTATTATATATAAAATGAAGGAACGAATAAAAACATGAAAATTTAAATAAATACTTAAATAAATTACTTCTAAAAAAAATGATAATGAATATTTATTTAATTATATATTTAATTATTTAATATATATATATTTAATATATAAAAAATTTATATTAAATATAAATAAAAAATAGAAAATATAAAATATAAAATATAAAATTAATTTAAATAATTAAATCAATAAATAAATAAATAATTAATTAATTAACTAAATAGATAAATAAATAAATAGATAAATAGATAAATAAATAATATATATGAATTTATATATCAATAGATAATAATATAATTTTTAAACTAAGAATCTATATTGATTAAAAAATTTACAGAAAGAAAAAAAATGAAAAAATGATGCTCATCACTTTGTCACTCACTCATATTCCATACTAAAATAAAATGAAAAAAAAAAAAAATAAAATAAAAAATAATAATAAAAAAATTAATATACATATTTATTTATTTACTTATTTATTTATTTTTAAAAAAAATAAAAAAAATAAAAAAAACGAGATAATAAAATTTAATTTATATAAGTGGAGTATAATAAACCTATCTTTTATCATTATCTTCTTTCTTCTATTGTAATTGTAAAATATTTCAATAAAATGAAAATTATATTTTTCAATAATTAATAATATTTTTTCTAATCTTCTACTATGAAAAAGTTTATAATTTAAAAATAAAAAACAATAAAATATAAAAAAAAAAAAATAATAATATTTATATAATCATTAAGAAAATATGAAAATAAAAATTAAATAAAAAATATAAAATAAAAATAAAAAATAGATTTGTATTTAATAATAATAAATAATAAATAATAATAATAATAATAATAAAAAGAAAAACTTTTTTATTTTTTCTTTTTTTATAATTGAAATTTTTTTATTTCTTTATTTTATTAAAGGATTAAAAAATTTAAATTAAATTTCCATTTTTATAATGATTAAATTAATCTAAAAAAAAAAAAAAAAAATTAAAATAAAAATAAAATAAAAAAATTAAATAAAAAAAAATAATTAAATAATTGAATAATTGAATAATTGAATATTAATTATAATTTTATTTTTATTTTTATTTTTATTTCTTGAAAAAAGTAAACAAAAAATTTAATTCTTTTTTATTTTTTTTTTTATTTTTTTATTATTATTTTCTAAAAAATATCTGAATCTTAATTTTTTTATTAATTATTATACTGTAGTATTAATTTGAATGTTTATATATTGTTCATAATTGATAATTAATTAAATAAAATACTTTAATGAGATGTATTAAAATTAATAAAATTTTTATTATTTATAATAGCATATATAAAAATTTATTAATAAAATCAACAATATAATTAATAATATTATCAAATAATTATATAGATAGTATAATAATAATAATAAATGATAAATAATATGATAATATTAATTTCTATTCAATTTATAATTGATTAATCTATATAGCATTAATAAAAAAAAGTAAATTATTACAGAAAAGAGCATTTAACATATAACAATTATCTATACTTTATATAAAAGTAAAAATATTTATGATAAAATAATATAAAATATAATTTGTATAATATTAGTTTAAAATTAAAGGTAAATGATATAAAAAAAAAAAAATAATGAAAACTAATGAAATCTACAATTATATATCAGTGATAAATATATGTCACATCATATGTCATTGTTAATTTGTTCTTTATTACTGTGATTAATTAATAATAAATTATAGAAAAAAACTAAGGAAAAATAAAAAAAAAAAAAAAAAAAAAAAAAAAAAACAGAAAAACTTATGAACCAATGGTAAATAATAAATAACTTCACCATTAAACTTTGGATTAGTCTGGCATATAATCATAACATTACTCCTTTAGTATTTACTATTTTATTTTATTTATATCAATCAAGTGATAAATATATATTTTTAGGAGAGGTCAAAAGTTGTAATGAATGATTTAAATCCTGTTTTTTTTTTTTTCACTCTTTTCATACTAATGATGATGATAATATTTATATAATTTATTTTTTTAATTAATTTAAATGATTTATAATATAATAATAGAAAAAAAATAAAAAAATTTTTTTAAACAAATTTAATTATTTTTCTAAATATTATTATTTTAATTATTTTAATTATTTTAATTATTTATTAATAAATAACTTTTTTATATTTTTAATTTTAAATTTTTTATTTCATTTTATTTCCTTATTCCCATTTTTATTATTATTTATTATTATTTTTTATTTTTTTATTATTATTTTTTATTATTATTTTTATTTTTTATTTTATTTTTTTTTATTTTATTTTTTTTGTTTCATTTCCATTTTTGTTAATTATTTTATTAAAAATTTAATTGTTAATTTAAATGTTTATATATTTGTAATATATATTATAATATATAGTAATATATGTACAAATATATTAAGTTTAAGAATTAAAAAAAGTAACCTTTTTAATATATAATTAAAATAAAATAAAGAAATAAAAAATAAAAATATTCCAAATTAAGCCAATTAAAATTTAAAATAATTTATTTCTTATATTAAATATATTGAATTCTATATAAACAATATATTTAAATATATTAAAATATTAAAATGGAGAATATAAAATTTTGTGTTCACAAAATATTAAATGTGTGACAGGTAATTATTCATATATTAATTAATATATTATAATATATATTAATATATAGATAAATAAATTTAATATTTATTAAATTCTATTAAAAATAAAATAAAATAAATTTTATTTTCCATATAAAAAACATAAAATAATATAATATATAAAAAACATAATATACAATATATAAATTAATATAAATTAATATAAATATAATATATATAATATATATTATAAAAATATATAAATATATTAATATATATTAATATATAATATAAATTTATTATATAAATTATATATGAATAATATTCTCACACTTTTTTTTTATTTTTTATTTTTTTTTTTTATTTGAAATGAGTGACAGGAAATTAATATATTAATACTATTTATACTATATATTAAAATATATATTAATATGAAAATAAAAATAATGTGATTTAATAAATTTGAAATTAGTGTAACACGTTATTTTTATATCTAAATATTTTATATATATTACTATATACTATAATAAATAATAAATAATAAATAATAAATAATAAATAATAAATAATTGAAT
>JACVTC010000021.1:470000-472500 GCA_016946835.1 Neocallimastix lanati (nom. inval.) | reverse complement strand
TCTTTAGTTACATTTGTGGATAAAAAAAAATAGTTATTTGCATTCCTTTAAATATTACTTAATTTAGAGTTTGAGAATAGTAATATTAAAAGGAATGCCAATAAGTTTCCAGAAAGTCTATATGAGACCGAATACATTGCTCATGCCTTTACATATATGAAGATATTCAAACAAATAAAGATTAACAATATACTTTGCATTAAAATATATAATCTAAATTATAAAGGGTTCATTCTGAACTTTATATTTTAACAGATTAAGAGTCTCATCGAAGGGATTATAATCATTATATAATGAAATTGTTAATTTAAATATTTAATATGTTTAAACCTTTTATTTAAATATTATTTCAAATTAAATAAATAAATATAAATTATATTTTAATAAATTTTTATAAAAAAAAAAAAAATTAATGTATAAAATCATAGGTAAAAATAAATCTCATGAAATAACTGAAGTAAGTTCTGCTTCTTCCTCTTCTACTTCTACTAAAAGTAATCAAGAAGAACTACTTTAGGATAATGAAAAAGTTTCACAGAAGGAAATTTTATTTCCCAATTATGATTTATAAAGATTTATTAAATTAAATCTGTATTTAATTATAAAGACTTTAAATTAACTACCGATAATTTTAAAGATGGGTACATTGAGTTAAAATGACATTTAAATCGGTCATGATAATTACAAATATATTGATATAGTTTTTGTAGTTTTTGTATATGATGAAATGACGAGAAAACAGATTAAATATGATAATGCAGTTCAAATTATAATTGCTGGTAGTTTAAATATAGAATCTAAAAAAAAATATTTAAAAAGCTGTAGAACTACTTATTAAATGATTGAAAGATTGAAAAAAAAAAAAAAAAATTATAAATCAGGAGAATCTTTAATTAATTTATTAAATCGAAAAATTAAAAATTAAGAAATTAGTAATAATAAATATATTTTATATTTAAATGAACTCAAAAAAAAAATTTATTTGAACAACATGATTTCGAATGTGATAAATTAAAACGAAATAAATTTTTGAAAGAAGATAAAATAATTTAAGTATGTGCTAAACTCAGGAATATTGGATTTAACTTTACTATTTCCTATAAATATGGAATCTTTGATGACCTTCAACAAGACCTACAATATATGTGGGATCATGAGGAAAGAATTAATAATTATTTTAAACTCCCTAATAATAATAATTCCATACAAACTAACTTTTGTAAACAATAAAATTAATTATATTTCTATTAACAACAAAACGTATTGATCACAGAAATAATTTTCACAGTGAACAAAACAATTCAAAGAATAATAATATAACCACTAAAAAAAAATTCTGTGTATTGATATCTACTTGAAGAATGTTTTTTATAACTTTCTTCATAAAAATAGAAATAATAAACATAAAAATTTTACACAACCAAAAAATTAATAATTTTAAAGGAAATTAATTTCACACAAATAAAAATAAAGGAATATCCTTATAATTCTGAAAACTCTTCTGATACTAATGAAGATGACTCTATTAGTTTTACAGGAAATATATTTATAATTATTTTTAAAAAAATTTAATCAAAATTAAAAAAAAAATTCTATACGTTATTTGTTATTTTTTTTTCCTTCTGTATTAATAGAAAATATATATTAATATATCATAATTTTTAACAACATTCATTATATCTAATATTTATATATCCTAAGAGTTTCCTTTTTTTTTTTATTTTATTTTATTATTTCTTTGGACTACCACACATAGTTTTCTTGTTTTCAAGAAGACCTGGATTAGCTGGACAACAACCCCAATATTGACCATGAATACCAGTGAGTCGATAAGCACAAATAACATAAATAGTTTTATAATTATTATTTTTATTAACATAAATAACACAAATAGAAATTAATTTTATTATATTAAAAATTTTTTTTTATTAATTATTATTAACAATAGAAGAAAGAAAAAAAAATGATGATTTCAATATATAAATAAGTTTAGGAAAATAAAATGTGAAAGAGAGTAGTAGTATTAAATATTTATTCTAAACTTTATTATATTTATTAGTTAATTTAATTAATAATTATTAAAAGAATTAACTAATAAATATAATAAATAATTTTAATATATATATATATTATTTTTTTTTTCAAATTAGTTTAACTTATTTTTTATTATTTTTTTTTTTTTTTTGTTGTTGTTGTTTATTTGTTTTAAAAATTAATATATTTATATAATTTATATCTTTTAATTTATATATTACTTTTTTGTTTCTTTTTTTTTTTTAATAGATAATAGATAGCATTCTTTAAAATATTTCTATCCTTTACTGACAGATTCTCCAGGGGATTGAATAGAGTAATTTTTTTTTTTTTTTTAACCTTCATTATTATTCTAGTAACTCTCACCGTTATTGAATGCGAAAGTGAGAGAAGTAGTAGTAGTGATAAGATCAAAAGGAATCTTATTAGAGACTAGACAATATTCAGTAGCAGTTATAACAAACTC
>JACVTC010000021.1:390000-465000 GCA_016946835.1 Neocallimastix lanati (nom. inval.) | reverse complement strand
AGTTTCATCCTCTTCATATTCATCCTCTTCTTCCCCTTCATCTTCATTTTCTTCATCATCATTAATATCATCATTGTTCATAATACTATTTAATTGTTCTTCAATTATTTCTAAATAAATTATATAATAATATTTTTAATTAAAAATATAATTGAAAAATCAATCAATAAACAAATAATTTATATATATAATGTAAAATTTTATATTATTATTATTATTATTATAAATTATTATTATTATTATAAATTATTATTATTATTATTATAAATTATTATTATTATTATTATTATTATTATTATTATTATTATTATTATTATTATAAATTATTATTATTATTATTATTATTATTATTATTATTATTATTATGTTGTAAATTTTTTTTTTTTTTAATATTTACTTTCATTTGATTTACGATCAATGGTAACACCATTAAATAAAGTTATATTTGAATTAATGATAGAACCATATAATGGCATAATTTGGGTATCATAATTGTTATTCGTATTTAACTGATCTTCGATAGATTCTGGAATAGAGGTAATTTCATCCGTACGACGATAAAAATTAGTTTGTGAACTGGCTAAATCATTAATTTTATTATTAATTTTAGTGATATTAAATTTTGGATTACTTTGATAAATGAATAACTCTAAATTATCATTAACAAAATCAAAATCAATATAATTTCTAATATTAAAATCCATTCCAGCGATGATTTCATCATAATTTAAATGAGGATAACCATCATCACCAATATTTAATTCTGGTAATTCTTTCTTTAAATCAAATCCAGGGAGCCATTCTGTATAATTCATATTAAAGCCATCGAGTACATAGGTCACTCTTTCCCTAACTAAATTAAACGAATCCGTTAAATTTTGTCTTGGGGATTGGAGGCCTTTAAAATCAGCTCTATCCTTTAATTGACTAAAAGAGATATCATCTAAAGTGACTCGAATGACAGCCACTTCATTATCTAATAATTCAAAAAGTTCTGGACGTTCTCCTTTTTGAATGAATGGTTTTACTGCCAAAACACTATTTATAAGTACTATAAAACAAGGAGAATAAGTATATGTATATAATTTAAAATAGAAAGAAAAAAAAAAAATTAGAAATAATATTATTTATTTTAATTATTATTCAATAAATTCAATTCTATTCAATTTATGTTACATTCTATTTAATTATAAAAAAAATAGTTCTTATTAAATAGAATAATATCTTAAATAGTATAAAAAAAAATAAATAATTAAAAAATAATTCAATTCACATTCATCTCAATTTAATATTTTTATAATATGTTTTATTTTTAAAAATAAATCTCATTTAATATAAATATTACCAAAAAGTAAAGGAAGTAATTTATGAATCATTTTATTATTTTATTATTTTTATTTCTTTATTTAAATAAGTTAATATATAATAATTGACTTTTCTCTATTTATTTATTTATTTATTTATTTATTTATTTATTTGTTTATTTATTTATTTTACTTATTTTTAACTTATTTTTATTTTTGTTTTTGTGTTTAAAAAATATAAAATGTGGACTTTTTTTGAAGTATTTATACTGAAAAAAAAATTTTTTTTTTTACTTTTTTTTTTTTTTTTTTTTTAATTTTCTTATTTTTAATTTGTACTTCAAATCTTAATTAAAAATAAAAAATTAAATATTAAAAATTAAATATTATTTATTTATTTATTTATTATTTATTTATTTATTATTATTTATTATTTATTATTTATTATTTATTATTTATTATTTATTATTTATTATTTATTATTTATTATTTATTATTTATTATTTATTATTTATTATTTATTATTTATTATTTATTATTTATTATTTATTATTTATTATTTATTATTTATTATTTATTATTTATTATTTATTATTCAATTATTTATTATTTATTATTTATTAATAAATACTCTTTTTATTATTTATTATTTATTATTTATTTATTTTTCTGTTGTGTTCATTTTTTCTTTTTTCTTTTTTCTTTTTTCTTTTTTTTCTTCTTTTTTTCTTTTTTTTTTATTTTTTTTAATTATAAATATTTATATTAAATCATATATTTATAATATAGTTTACTATATATTAAGATTTATAATAATGGACACAAATTGAAAAAAAAGAAAAACATTTTTATTAAGAAAATAATAAAAATAATAAAAAAATTTGTTTACATTTTAATTTAATATAATATTTAATTAATATTAAATTAATATTAAATTAATTATAAATTAATTTTAAATTAAATTTTAAATAATAAAAAGAAATAAAAAAAATTTTCCGAGTTTATTTTTATTATTTTTTATTTTATTTTTTCTGATTAATGTATAAAAAAGGTATTTATTATTATTTATTATTATTATTATTTATTATTTAGTATTTAGTATTATTTATTATTTAGTATTTATTATTATTTATTATTATTATTATTTATTATTTATTATTTAGTATTTATTATTATTTATTATTATTATTATTTATTATTTAGTATTTATTATTTATTATTATTATTATTATTATTATTATTAACTTTAAATTATAATAAGAGCTTTAATAATGTTTATATTAACAATCTCTGAAACTAACTATTCAATTATAAATCTATTAAATATAAAGCATTTAATCTTTCTACAATTAATAAATCATTTTACAGAATTTCTTTTATTTTATTTTATTTTATTTTATTTTCTATAATTTTTTTTTTTTAAATATAGATTATTTATTTAATTAATATTAAATTATAAATTATTTAATGAGTTGAAATAAATTCTATTGATTTTTATTGATGAAAAGTCTATTTATATTTAAAAAACATAAATAAAGGAAAAAAAAAATATCAATCTTAAATAATAAGAGAAACAGTTGATTTATTTGATGGTTTATTTTTAATATTTAATTTTATTAATATTTATTATTTATTAATATATATTCTTTTTATTAATATTTAATTATTTATTATTTATTATTTATTATTTATTATTTAATTATTTATTATTTATTATTAATACTATTAATACTAATTATATTTAATCTATTAACATTAATTAAAAAAAAAAAAATGCATTAAATACATTATTAATAATTACTATCATAATATTTAATTAATTCAGTAATAATGAATGAATAAGATATCTATCATTTTATAAAAGTACATATATATATATATTTATGAAGTTCGTTGCCACCATTTCAATTATAATTAGTAGTAGTATCTTAAGTATTATAATATTTCTAATGATCATAAATATTATAATACTTAAGATACTACTACTAATTATACTAATTATTTTCTAATTAAAATGATCTTTTATTTATAATTAAAAATTTAAATAGTTTTATAAAAAAAAAATTTTTTTTTATTAAATTGATCCTTTTTTTTTTATAGTTAATTTTAATAATTATAAATTTAATAATGATCATAATACTGATAAAGTAATAATAATAATAGTGATAATAATCATTTAAATAAAAATTTTTTTTATAATAATTTTAAAAATTATATATTTAATACTGATCATTATACTGATATAAAAATATATATAGATATATATAGATTCGTTTAATGTAATTTTAGTAAATTTAAAACAAATCTTAAATACTCTCCAATATTTTTATTTTTGAATTTGAAAGTTATAAACTTTCGTATCAATTATTTACAAATAATCTCTTTTATTATTTATTATTGGAATAAATTATAATTAATAATAAATGATAAATAATAAATAATAAATGATAATTATATAATAAATAATAAAAAGAATAAAAAAAAGTATTTATTAATAAATAATAAATAGTAATAAAAAGAGTATTTATTAATAATTAAATAATAAATAGCAATAAAAAGAAGTATTTAATAATAAGATAATTGAATAATAAACATTTTTTCTTTTTTAAACATAAAATGACCAAAAGTTGAACACCTAAAAAATAAGATGAAATAAATTAAAATGAAATAATAATAATATAATAAATAATAAATAATAATAATAATAATATAATAAATAATAAATAATAATAATAATAATAAATAATAAATAATAATAATAATAAATAATAAATAATAAATAATAATAATAATAATAAATAATAAATAATAAATAATAATAATAATAATAAATAATAATATAATAAATAATAAATAATAATAATAATATAATAAATAATAAATAATAATAATAATAATAAATAATAAATAATAAATAATAATAATAATAATATATAATAAATAATAAATAATAATAATAATAAATAATAAATAATAAATAATAATAATAAATAATAAATAATAAATAATAAATAATAAATAATAAATAATAAATAATAAATAATAAATAATAAATAATAAAAAGAGTATTTATTAATAAATAATAAATAATAAATAATAAATAATAATAAATAATAAATAATAAATAATAATAATAATAATAAATATTAATAATATTAAATTGTTATTATTAAATTAAGAAATGAAAATATTAACTAAGTTATGTTACACAGAATCTTTCTTTTCTTTTTTTTTTATAAATTTTAATTTTATAATAAATAATCAATAAATAATAAGAAGAGTATTTATTAATAAATAATAAATAATAATAAAAAGAGTATTTATTAATAAATAATAAATAATAATAAAAAGAGTATTTATTAATAAATAATAAATAATAAATAATAAATAATAAAAAGAGTATTTATTAATAAATAATAAATAATAAATAATAAATAATAAATAATAAATAATAAATAATAAATAATAATAATAATAATAATAATGTTTATATAAATATAGCGATTATTGTTATATTAATATATGTGAAAATATAGCTAAGTTGTGCAAAACCTAGCTAGTTGAACAACATATGTTTTTGATCGTTCAACATGATCAAAAATATACTCATATATCCTCAAACTAGCTAGGTTTTCAAATGCTAAAAACACTATCATTTATATTAATTCATAGCTGTTTTATTGTTTATTTGATTTCTGGAACGTGTATAAATAAATAAACAACATAGCTGTATTATTCAATATTAGCGATATATGCATATATGTTCATATATATCGATATAGCTGCATAGTTTATATAAAAATACAGGTTTTATCGTCAATTAACAATATGTGTTTTTATCGTCATTTATGTTAATTCATAGCTGTTTTGTTAATTGAATTATACACGTTCCAGATTGTTAATAAACATATAGAGTTTTATGGTTCATTTATACAAAACTATGCTATATTTTACATTTATTAATTAAGGCTCCAGATTTAAAATATATATCAACAATATGGTTTTTATGCTAAAATATATCAAAAAGTATATGCAAAATAACCCTAAAAACACCTCTATTATTTCATTCAACAATCTCATTGACTACATTTCGCTCATTCTCGACTGATCTCGAGCCTCTACGCAGCTTCACTACGTTACGTGCTCAATCTCTCACTCGTCTTCATTCGCTTCATTTCGTTTAACCATTCGATTGTTTTCATTCATAATATTCAGTGTTTTTAGGGTTATTTTGCATATAGTTTTTGTAATAATAAATATAATAGTTTACAAATTTTTTTTAATATGATTAATTTATAATCATTTATTTTTTATATCTATTTTATAAGTTATAAATAATTTTAATACTAAATAAAAGTTTTAATATTAAGAAATAATTAAGTGAATAAAATGTAATTTAAATAAATTAAATTATAAGTAAGTAAACAAAAAAAAAAAATAAAAAAAACTAAATGAATAAATTTGAGAAATGATGCATGTAAAAATGTTAAAAAAAATTGATTTATAATAAATAAAAGTAATGATTATTTTACAAGAAAAAAAAAATATTATATTTAATGAAATTATAATATTTTTATTGTATTTTTATTATAACAGAAAAAAGTATTCATATTAAATATTTATTAATAATTGAATAAAAAATAATAATCTTATATACAAATATTATTAAATAAAAAAATATATATATTATTAATTTAAAAATTATTTATATAAAAGATTTGTTTTATTCCACATATCTTTTAATACTTTAAGGCAAATATAAAATATTATTATATTTAATTATTTATATATATTATACTTTTATTAAATAGATCTTTAATTTTAGAATATTTAATTCTAATTTAATAAATATATATTCTACATATATATTTATCTTTAGGAGAAAATTTTTTTTTTTTTTTCCTTTATAATTTTTAAATTTCCATCATAAAAATTTATTATCCACAAGTAATAATAAATAATATTAAATATTTTCATTTTATAGGGAATATTACCCCTGGAAGGATGAAAATTGTCCCATAAAAATTCATGAGATAGTCACGAGGATCCACCCAGAAACCTTACGAGTGTTAGTTCTGAGTAACGAACAACCTGGATAAAAACTGGGCAGACTAAGCGTCAGATGAAATCGCAGTTTGGAGGAATAATGAATGATCTTTTATTTTTTTCTTTTTTTTTTTTTTTATGCATGTCAATATGAGAATTAAAATTTTGTATAATGAAATATTTTGTAAAAATTTGTATAATATATATATATAAAGATAAAGATGAAAAAAAACATCATTATTTTATGTATATATTATTGTGGGTGGAAGTGTAAATTTAATTGAATATTTAATTAAAAAAAAAAAAAATAGAAATAGAAATATTGGAATGTAATTTATTTGTAAAAGAAAAAAGTTCAATTATGATTATAATTAAAATTATATAATTAAAATTATATATTTTTAAATTTGTAGTATAATCTTAATAAATGATAAAAAAAAAAAAAAAAAAAAAAAAAAAATTAAAACTAAACTCTGAAAAATTAAAGCATAAAAAAATAAAAATAATAATTTTAGCTATATTATTTATGCAATAATAATAAAATTTTATTGTAAATTATGATAGATAATTTATAATAATAAATAAACAAGGATTAATTAAAGTGAGAATCTTTAGTTATATTAATATATATATTTTTTTTATTTAATAATTTTATTACTTTACATTATGAAATAAATAATATTATTATTTTAAAAAGATTATTATATGAATAAATGTTTAAATAGTACAATTCATTATGAACAAATAAAATTTTTTAATATAATAAAATATTATATAATATATTATTATAATATAACAACACAAATGAATTTTATAATTTTTTTTTATATTAAAATTAATAGGAATATTTTTTTTTTTTTTTTAAATTTGTTGATAAGTGGGAATTATTAATTCTAAACTTATTGTTGATCTTTAAATTTAAATCTTTTCATTATTAATATTTCGTATGTATTATTTATTATTTTTTATTTATTATTACTAACGATTTATTTATTTATTATTATTTATCATTATTATTATGTATTATTTATTTATTTCTTATTATTATTAATAAAATTATTATTTATTATTATCTATTATTTTTATTTCCATTATTATTTATTACTATTATTTATTTTTATTTATTACTATCATTTATTTTTATTTATTACTATTATTTATTATAATTTATTACTATTATTTATTTTTATTTATTACTATTATTTATTATAATTTATTACTATTATTTATTATTTATTATTGTTATTATTTTAATTAATAAATTTGTATATAAATTGTTTTGCTCATTATTACTAAAATTATTAAAAGTTTGATAAATTATATATTATATATACTAAATAATTAAGATATAATTAAATGTAATTAATAGTTTATTATTTTTTAAAAATTACTTATATATAGCTTCAATGATATAAAAAATAATAATATTTAAAAGGTCACATAATACTTTACCTATATTCTCTATATAAAACAAAAAAAAATAATAAATAAAATAAAAAAAAGTAAAAAAAAAAAAAAAAAAAAAAAAAACATTTTTGATATGATATAATAATGAATAGTAAAAAAGTCATTGAAAGTAAAATCAATAATAAATATCTTTAAAAATAATCATTTAATTAAAAAAATCACATGAATTAATAAATTAATGAATAATTAACATAAAATATTCTTAAAAGAAAGAAAACCTTAATTTATATGAAATAAGAAAGAGGATTTTTTTTTTTTTTTTTTTTTTTGATTTAATGAGATATTTTTAACTTTTTAAATATATAAAACTTATCTAAAACTTTACTTTTCTTAAAGTTAAAATTATTATTATTATTATTGATTAAAATAAAAAAAAATAAAAAATAAAAGAATGTATCAAATAATTAATGCATTTTTTATTTTATCTAAAACTTTACTTTTCTTAAAGTTAAACTTATTATTATTATTATTGATTAAAATAAAAAAAAAATAAAAAATAAAAGAATGTATCAAATAATTAATGCATTTTTTATTTTTTACTTTTATTCTTTTTTAAGAATAATAAAAAATCGATATTTAATTATTTAATAAAGTTTAAGTAGCCTCCATCATTTAAATAAAAACTTCATAAAATAAATATGTCACATGACAGCTATGTCAAAAAGACATAAATAATTTTTTTATTGAAGTAAAAAAATAAAAAATAAAAAATAAAAAAATAAAAAAAAAGTACTTAAAGTAATATAAAATTTTTAGTCCATTTTTTAAAAAATTTGAAGGCAATTTTTAAAACTTTATTTTTTTTTTTTTTTTTTATTTCATATTAACTAATTTCTTTTTACTTTTATTTTTACTTTTATTTATGGCTGATGTCCTGTTTTTTTTTTTTTTTTTTTTTTCTTTATAGAATTGAACATCATTAAAAATTTTTTTTTTTTTTTATAATGTCCATTTTTTTATTTTATGGAGTATCCTTTTATGTACAAAAGCAGACAAAGCATATAATAAATAAATATCATAAATATAATAAATATAATAAATTAGTATTTGTTTTATTTTAGTTAATCTATTATTTTATATGAAGTATCATCCAATTTTATATAATTATTTTAGTTTATGTAATTATCAATATTAAAATAAATGTATAAATAAATAAATGTATAAATAAATAAATGTATAAATAAATAAATATTAATAAATAATTAAATATAATTATATGTATTAATTAATATTAATAATGAATAAATAAATAAATAAATGAATGAATAAATAAATAAATACATAAATATAAATAAATAAATAAATAAATATAAATAAATAAATATGAAAAAAAATTATTTTTTTTTTTTTTTTAATGGTTTATTTTAATTTAAAAAATTTAAACTTTTATTTATTATCATTATTTTAATTAATTTATTAGTATTGTTTTCATTTTTTTATTATTTTTTATTATTTTTTATTTTTTTTTTTTTTTTTTATTTTTTATTTTCTTTTATTTTTAAAAAAGTATAATATTTATTTCTATCCCATCTTTTTTTTTTTTTTTTTTTTAAAAAAAAAAAGAAAACAAAACAATATAAAAAATGGTTAGTGATTTAACGAAAAGTGTATGTGCAGCATTTTGTAATCCAATAAGTTTCGAAAATGGTTCCTTCAAAATAGATGACAAACTCAGTACATCTGAAATAGTACAAAGATTGAAAAAAAAGAATGAAAGTATAAATAAATTTATCTTTTCTCTTGGCTCTGGAAATAAATATTTAAAAGTGGTGAATGGAAATAATAAAAAATTAATATATTTAAAAAATGATGGAAAATTTTTTGCAGAAGACATGATTAGTATATTTAATAAAAAATTAAAACATTTTATTCACCATTTTAATAAAATAAAAGACAACGACATCAGCCATGATAATAAGAGTAACAATAATACCAAAAATGTAAATAATAATTGTAGTTGTTCCTCTCTCATTCCTTTAGTTCGGTATTTTCCCTATTATTATAATATTATTTATTCTATTGCATGTTATGTCGAACTAAGATCTTCATCCAATGAAAAGATTTACTTGAATGATATCGCCGATTACTTGAATAATCCGAAAATTTTTAATAAAAATAATATTAACTATTTTAATTATTTAATAAATAATTGTTGCGGTGGAATGAAGAATTTTTTATCACAAAGTACAAATAATGATTTATTTATAATAAGCGTGAATAATGAAGTTAAAATGAATGATAATTGTACCTTCTTGAATAATACCCAAAATAATAATAATAATAATAGTAATAATAATAATAATAATAATAATAATCAAGATTCCGTCATACAACAAATTCAAATAGATGTATTTTTTTATATGCTGCATAAAGCAAAAAAGTATAATGAAATTACATTAGATGAACTAAGAAAAATTATAAAAAAGTATAATATTAATATGAGCGAAAAGGATATAATAGATAAGGCACTAAATCTTAATTTAAAATATTTCACAAAAAATAACAATAAATATATTGTTAATATGGAAAAAAATATATTATTATTTGGGGATAATGATCGGAAAGATAAGAAAATGAAGAAATACAGTTTTGGAAAAAGTTTTGTATCTCAATGTATATGGCTTCATCCTTACTATGAAAAATGTTTTATTATCATTATGGATTACTTAAAAATGAGAAAAATAACAAATTCTAAAGACGTTTCTGTTGATTCTCTTTATAACTGGCTGATACATCATTACGCATGGAATGAACATGAAAAGAAAGAAGTGATAAAACTTTTTATTAAATGTAAAGGTTTCATTAGATTTTTAAATTTTGAAATCAATGCTAAATATTTTAGGGTTAAAACGAGGAACAATGTGGACTTTATTACACTTCAAAAAGATAATTTTTTTAACTTGTCTAATTTAAAAACATTATATAAAAAATATGGTTTGAATGAGGATTTAGAAATTAAAGGTAATAAGGTAAATGAAAAAACCAATAGCATCTGTTTGAACTATTCTTATTTAACATTTATTAATATACCAACCTTAAACAGTACCAATGAAATTAAAATTTTTACTCTCCTTTATATGGCCTGTAAAACAAATGATATTCCAGATATTTATTTCAATATTCATAATTTATTGGCTCAGTTGGATAAATATAAAATACCTATTAAAAAACATCAATATGAATATTTGAAAACCATCATTATGAATGAAAAGCAAATAAATACTCAGACTATTGATTTTATAAATTATCCTAATAAAAATGTAGAACTTACTCTTTTCAACATTTATGATTCCAAAAATCAACAATTCAATACTCAAAATAGTAATGATATAAGTAGAAAAGTGGAGGAATCCAATAAAATAAAAAAGTGTGAAAAGATGACATCAAAAGATGATGAGAATAATAAAAATAAAATAAAGGATGGTGATAAAAGTAATAAAGCTAAAGATAATGGTGATGACAAGAATAAAGCTAAAGACAATGGTAATATCAAAAATAAAATTAAAGACAATGGTAATGATAAGAATAAAGTTAAAGATAATGGTAATGACAAGAATAAAGCTAAAGATAATGGTAATGACAAAAATAAAGCTAAAGACAATGGTAATGACAAAAATAAAGCTAAAGACAATGGTAATGACAAGAATAAGATAAATATCAATAATAAAACGAAAGACAACAAAAGTAAAAACAGTAATATGAACCAAAATAATATTAATAACTCTACTACTTCCAAGAAAAATAATTCTTCGGCAAATGATAATAGTAGTGAGGTATCCTCTACTATTTCCAAAGGAAGTTCAATTGCCAATAAAGGAAACAGGGAAAAAAACTATAAAATAGATAATAACATTAATACTAAAGATAATAATAATTCCTTAAATAAAGATTCAGTATTTAATTTTATGTCAAAGAAAATATCTCATAATATAATTAATACAAAAAACTATAAACTCCATCCATCCGATATTATAATAGATTCGATAATTAATGTTATTTTAATATGTAGTATTAATATATTAAGTATTGATATATTTCCAATAAGTTCGGTAGTAGACATTATCAATGAGTATATTAGGCTATTTCCAAAAGATTTATATAAAAATAGTAGGACATTATCTCTTTTCAGCATAAATAAAGAATTTATCAAAAATTATATTACTCAAGGAGAGAATAACAAAAAATTATATTCTCTCATCAGAATTAAAAAAAAGGACTATATTGGATTTTCTTATGTTAATCAAAAGGAAATTTTTTATACCGATGAAATCATTAAAAATATATTTACTAAATCCAATACATCAATGTTTTTTAAAGCCATCGAATTATTAATACGATCAATGAATGATCCAGTAATATTGAAAAAAAGTGTACATTTCATACGTTTAAACAACTATATTCAATATTTCCCTTTCTATGAAAGCGTTATTAATTCTATCCTAAAATTGGTCATTGATAATGACAAAGTTAATGTCATTTCATTAAACGATATGGTTGTACGATGCTATAAGGAAAAATTTAATAAAAAATATTGTCAATTTATAATACGTAGTTGTGGTGATATTTCCAATTTTATTATGGATTGTCCTGCCCATAAAGATGTATTTTTAATTAAAAATAGGATAGAAGATCGCCAAAAATCAATTGTAACTTGTGCTAATCCTAACGATTTAGATAATTCAAACGATATTAACGAATTAGCCAAAATGATTAAAAAATTGGATCATAAACATATTGATAGTATGCTTCAAATTATAACGTTTAATTACATGATTGCCTACGGTGAGGGTTTCAATGACGTCGATAGCAATTCTAATAATAAATTCGTATATGCAGAGGATGTTGAAAAGTTTATTAATGGATTCATAAACATTAAAAGTATTAAGTCATTTATT
Source organism: Neocallimastix lanati (nom. inval.) (assembly GCA_016946835.1). Lineage (NCBI taxonomy): Eukaryota > Fungi > Neocallimastigomycota > Neocallimastigomycetes > Neocallimastigales > Neocallimastigaceae > Neocallimastix > Neocallimastix lanati (nom. inval.). Next base: position 452,288 of record JACVTC010000021.1, on the reverse strand, counting down.
AATAAGCATAAAGACAAATTAACCTATATTTCTAAAAATGAAAATTATTCCAATAAAGATATCATTACCTTTAATATGACTTATGCTAATCTTAATCCAAAGAAAGATAATAACAGCTTGCTAAGAAATTCAAAATCTGTACTCGAGGAACTTTTACGGTATATGGTATTGATATTTATAAGGAATAAATTTGATTTTGCAAAGATTAAATATTTAACTGACTACATAGAATTCTACCCCTATATGAATCATTTTAAAAACACTATCGTCCATCATTTATGGAATAATGGTCGTTATGATCATGAAAAAAGTCTCATTAAATGCTTAAAACAAAATAGTACTTCATTGGATTGGAAATTTTTAAAGTATTATATTGTTTCTTCCAATGGATTTGAAGTTCTTATGCGTACCATTAAAAATATTGAAATTCATCGATTCCATAAGGTCACCTTTTATAAATATACAAGTATGGAAGCTCCAATACTAATGAAGGAAATGGAATCCTCTACCTCTGATAGTAGCCTAAGTAGTTATAGTATTTCCGGTTCTATTTCCGGTTCTATTTCCAGTTCTAATTCTAATTCTAATTCTAATTCTAATTCCAGTTCCAGTTCCAATTCTAATTCTAATTCTAAATCTAAATCTAATTCTAGTTCTAGTTCTAGTTCTAGTTCCGATTCTAGTACTAACAGCAAGAATTCTTCTCAATATAAAAAGTTAAATAGTGAAATTAAAAATGAAGTAAAAAAATTATTACCAAATCATCAAGATCATACAAATTTAAAGTTACTACACTCTAAAATTTCCAATATTATTATGAAGCATTGGCCTGGTCTAAGTATTCATCTCTTTGGATCCTCTACTAATGGTCTCTGGAGTCATAAAAGTGATGTTGATCTATGTATTTTTGCTGATTATGATGGAGAATTCCAACGCATGAATAAATTAGCTCATATACTAAAATTAGAAAAAATGGTCAACGTCATACCTATTGAGGGTGCTCGTATTCCTATTTGTAAATTTATGGATCCTAGTACAGGTTTGAAGTGTGATATCAGTGTCAATAATCGTATTGCTACCTATAATTCCAAGTTGATTCGTTGCTATATCGATTTGGATGATCGTGTCCGAGATATTATTATGATCGTAAAGGAATGGGCAAAGCATCGTGGTATTAATAATTCCAAAAATCGTACATTTTCTAGTTATTCCTTTGTTCTCCTCTGTCTATCCTTCTTCCAACATATTGAACCCCCTGTACTTCCAAATCTTCAAAGTACTCAAAAGTTCCCAGCTCATAAAATGATCAATAAAACCGTAGAGATTTCCAAAAAATTGCTTGATAAGAATAATAGGAAAGGAAAGAAGATGGTTCGTTTAAACCTTCAATATTACAACGACATGGCTCAACTCCCCAAAACCTTCCAAACCAAAAATACAATGAGTCGTGGGGAATTATTATTAAAATTCTTTGAATTTTATAGTCAACACTATGATTATAAAACAATGGTTTCTTCTATTCGTACCGATGGTGGTTTCCTTCTCAAGAATACCTTTAAAACCCGATTTGCTATCGAAGATCCATTTATTCATGATCGTAATACCACTTCTAATGCTAGAGTAGAAGATAAAGAACATATTCTTAATGAATTTACAAGAGCTTATTATATCCTAAGAAAACCAAATTCTAATTTGAATGAAATCTTTAAAAGTGATGAAATTATTAATGAAAATCTTTAAAAAAAAATAAAAAAAATAAAAAAATAAAAATAGAAATTTATATATATTTTTTATTTTTATATTATACTATAATAGTTTTGAATATTAAAATTTAAAAATAAATGACAATTTTATCTATACTATATATATATATATATACAAATTATTTTTAAGTATTTATAATCTATACTTTATTATCTCTCAATTTTATTTATTATCTTATATATATATATATATATTTTTTTTTTATTATTATTTATTTTATATTAAATATATATATATATATTTTATTAAAATTTATATAAAAAATAATCTTTTAGTATAATTCTCATTGAATCAAAAAAAAAAAAAAAAAAAAATAATAATAATAATAATAATAATAATAATAATAATAATAATAGTAACAATAATAGTAATTATGGTTATAACAATTATTATTATTAATGTTATTATTATTTATTATTATTTATTATTATTTATTTTATATATATATGTATATATATATATATATTTTTTTTTTAATTTTATATGAAAAAAATTATTTATATACCATTATATAAAAATAAATAAATAAATTTTTTTATGTTTTATATATAATTAATTATATATATTAAAAAAGTATATGTCATAGGTAAATATATATTTTATTTACTAATGATTATTCTTTTTTTTTTTTTTTTTAAACATTATTTCTTTTTTATTATAATTATAATTTTATCTGTATTTTTATTTCTTAAAAAATATATCTATATATTTCTATTAAATTTTTTTTTATATAAAAATAAATAAATAAATAAATAAATAAATTATTTATTTAAAAAAGTATTTATATGATTTATTGTTTTATTTTTTATTGTTGATTAGTTGTTGTTTGTTAATCTATCATAAGCTAAGAGCTATTTTTATTTTTATAATACTTTAATAAAATAATAATAATAATAATAAAAATAATAATAATTAATAATTAATAATTTAGTTTATAAATAAAATAAATGAATCTCAATAAATAAATAAATAATTTATAAATCTAATTAATTTTAAAATATGACATAAATATTAATTTTTTCTTTTTATTGTGATTTTTATGGATTATTGTGTATTGTTTATTTTTATATTTATTTATTTATTTTTATTTTTTTTTTTTTTTAATTTTTTTTTTTTTTTTTTTTTTTATTATTAATCTATAATTTTAATGTTCAATAGTTTTAAAAGAAATCAATTTCTTTCTTGAGAGAGAATAAAGAAGCTCATATTCATTGTTAACTTTGGAAAAAGTAGTTGTAGTATTTGTAGCTTAGTAACATGTGCATTGTTGTATTATTATATTCATACGTAGTATAGGAACAATATTGGATATATATATATATGTTAGAAAAGTTATTTGTATGTGATTGTTAATTAATAGCAATAATATATTTGTAGGTACTACTTACTACTACCCGTCGATGTGCTTATTCGACTTGATAATGATATTAATTAAAAAAAAAAAAAAATTCTTTTGACATTTTTTCTTAAGAGGTAATCTTGAGAGTGGCAGTGAGAAAACTTTTTTTTTTTTTTTTTTTCAAATCATTTCTGGGTTTCCAACACTATAATATTCAAGCAAAGAAAACAAGTAAGCAAAGCAAGCATTTGAGATTAGAGTAGAGTTTCATTGAAAAAAAAAAAAATTCAATAATTTTGTTAATCATTAGATTTGGTATTGTGATCTAGTTAGTTTCATAAAAAAAAAAAAAAAAAAAAATCATGGTAAGTTGAAAATTCTTAAAAATTTAATAATTTTTGTAATCATTAGATTTGGTATTGTGATCTAGTTAGTTTCATAAAAAAAAAAAAAAAAAAAAAAAAAATATTCATGGTAAGGTTAAGGACATGTCTTAATTTATGTTTTGATGATAGTTAACTATCAGAGTGACTTAATAAAAAAAAATAAAATAAAAAAAAGGATGGATTATTATTATTATTATTATTATTATTATTATTATTATTATTATTATTATTATTATTATTATTATTATTATTATTATTATTATTATTATTATTATTATTATTATTATTATTATTATTATTATTATTATTATTATTATTATTATTATTATTATTATTATTATTATTATTATTATTATTATTATTATTATTATTATTATTATTATTATTATTATTATTATTATTATTATTATTATTATTATTATTATTATTATTATTATTATTATTATTATTATTATTATTATTATTATTATTTTTATTATTATTATTTTTATTATTATTATTATTATTATTATTTTGCCGTAGACTTGTTGTTGAAGTTAACAAGTTAAAGTCTGGCAGAAGATGATGAATAACGAAATATTATCATCATCATCAACATCTTTTTTTTTTTTTTTTTTTTTATTATTATCCATAGGAAACGTAGAGGAACTAGGACTAGTAGGGTTAAAGCAAAATTCTCTTTTCTCATTATTTCCAAATTTAAAAAAAAAAAAAATAAAACAATTATTTTTTTTTTTCCTTAAGTAAAATAAAGAATATATTCAAATTTTATACTACTCAAAATTTAAAAGGATTCATGAAATAATATATAGGCAATGATATATATATATATATATAAACGAATTATAAATATATATATATATATAAACATAAAAAAAATAATTTGTATAAAATATATTTATATTTAGTATTATAAGTTTTTTTTTTTTTTTTTTTACATTTTAGATAGGTATCTAAAATAATTTTTATATATATTCAAATAATATTTAATATTTATCGATTTAATTTATATAAAAGTAAATATTATTTTTTTTTTTTTATAATAATATATATAATTTTTTTTTTTTTAAAATTTTAATTTTAAATATGAAAAAGGATACACATTTAAAATTAAAAATGATTGGTTAAAATTTAGATTTTTAATTAATTTTTTTAAAAAAAAAAAAAAAAAAAAAATAAAAATAAAAAAAAAATAAAAAAAAAATTATAAAAAATTATAAAAAATAATTTAACACTTTTAAAATATATATAAAAGTAATTGTTTTAAAACATAGAAAAAAATGATTGACGAGGTAATAAATAGTTGTAAAAGCATAGAGTAACTTTCTTAAAAGAAATGTTGAAATTGAAAAAAAAAAATAAAATAAAATAAAAATAAATAATTTATTAACAATATATTTTTATATATATATTAATAATATAATATTAATTTTTGATTGCTTAATACTTGGTATATGTAATGAAATAATTTTGTTTCAATTTCAATATATTATTGATTTAATTAACAATTCATCAAATAAAAAATAAATAAATAAATAATAAACTTCGATATTCGGGATTAATATAAATTACAACGATTATTAACTATAAAATAAACAATATAAAATTTTTACACTTTAAAATATATATTCTTAATATTTTATATTTTTTTTTTATTATATATATATATATTATTTTTTATTCATGAAATTTAAATAAATTTCATTTTCAAATTTCAAATTTATTTTTTTTATAATAAAAATTTGAATAAAACATAATAAAACAAAATAACAATATTATTATATTAAATTGAATAAATGGCTTATCAATGCTTTATAATAGTCAAAATTGATTGTTCCAGACCCAAACAATGTTAGAATCATCATTAGTGGTAATTATTGAAATTTGAACTCATTATTTCTATAACCTTTATTTTATTGAGTTACTTTAAATAAAGAAATTAAATTTTAAATATATAAATATAATATTAACTTTTTTTTTTTTTTTTAAATTAATTGAATTTCAAAAAATTTATAATTATATTTTTAATTATAATAACAACAATAATAATACTATCATTATCAAATATATATATATATAAATAAAAATAAAAAATAAAATAATAATAATAATTTTAATAAAATTTAAATCAATTAAAATAAAAAAAAAAAAGATTGTGATGGTACTTTATTAAATTCAAAACATGAATTATCTGAAAGAACTAATAAAGCTATTAACTATGCTCTTGCAAATTACGATGTAAATTTCATCATTGCTACCGGTAAAACTCGCTACTCTGTCACTCATATCAGAAAACAATTAAATATTGATAAACGTAAGAACTGTTTAGCTGTCCATTCTAACGGTTGTGTTATCTATGATGATAAGGATGAAGTTATTAAGGAATACTTTGTCAATAAAGAAATTGTTTTAAAGAATATCGAATTATATAAAAAACATTTAGCTGGAAAGGACTATTCTTATGTTTTATATGTTAGAGATACCTTATATCTTCCAGAGAGAGGTAGATGGTCTGAATTTCTTGAAGAATATGGTGAAAGAGTTGCAATTTATGATGAACCAGAACTTATAAGAATGATTAAAAATGATGAACTTGCCATCAATAAGATTTGCGTTTTAACTACTCCAGAAATTTTTTATGATGGTAAAGTTAAAAAAAAAAAAAAAAAAATTTAAAAATTATTTATATATCCTAAATATATTATTTTGTTTTTAAAATTTAAATAGTAATAGTAATATGGTTATAGTAATAATACTAATAATAATAATAATAATATAAATAATAATAATAATTATATAAATAATAATAATAATATTATTATTATTCATTTATATATAATATATTTTATTATTATTATTATTATTATTATTAAATTTATATATAATATTTTTATTTCTATTTTTATTATTTCTTAATTTTTTTTTTTTTTTTTTTTTTTTTTTTTTTTTTTAATTTTAATTTTTATTGAAATATTAATAAAAATCAAATATATATATATATATAATAGGTTTTAACGAAATTCTTCAAAAATTCATTGATTCTTATGAAGAAATTTCATTCATTACTGGTAATATTTATTGTTATGAAACTCAACCAAAGGAAATTAGTAAGGGAGCTTCCTTAAAATACATTATGGATACCCTTAATGTTAAACCAGATCAAGTTATGGCCTTTGGTGACTCCTTCAATGATATTTCAATGTTTGAAGTTGCTGGATACAAATATGCCATGGGTAATTCAGAGAAGGCTGTTATGGATGTTGCCACCAATGTAACCGAATCAAATGATGAAGATGGTATAGCTGTCGTTTTAGAAAAAACTTTTATGAAAGATAATAAAAATTAAAATCATAATTTAAAAAAAGAAAAGAAAAAATAAAATAAAATAAAAAAAAATAAAAAAAAAAAAAAAAAAAAAAAAAAAAAGAAAAAGAAAAAAAAATAAAAATAAAAATAAGAATAAAAATAAAAATAAAAATTAAAAAAAAAAAAAAAAAAAAAAAAAAAAAAAAATGTATTTTTGAATAACAATATATTATTTATTCTATCTCTACCTCTTCTCTTTTCTTTTTATTATTATGATTACTATTATTGTTTTTTTTTTCTACATTTTTAAATCCATATTATAAATGTAAAATAACAACAATAATAGTTAATAAGTTAATAGTAATAGTTTTATTATAATTATAATTATAATAAGATTATTAAAAAATATATATGTTTTTTTTTTAAAAAAAAAATAAATAAATAAATAAATAATAATAATAAATAAATAATAAATGAATTAGTAGGAGAGTGAAGTAGAGGAATTTCATTTTCATTTTCATTTTTTTTTTTATAATAAATAATTCTATGTAATCCTTTTTTTTTTTACGTATCTAATAAAAATATTTAATTTCATTTTCATTTATATTAAATAAAAATTTGAATTAGAAAATAATAAATTAAAATAAATAAATAAAATAAATAAATAAATAAATAATAAATAAATATATAAATAATAAATAAATATATAAATAATAAATAAATATATAAATAATAAATAAATAAACACAAAAAAAAAAAAAAAAATTAAAAAATTTTTTTTACTAAGAAAATAGTCATTAAACATGATGATCAGGACTTAGAAAAGAATCAGCTTAAGTAATTACATAATTATCTCAAAGTTTTTATTATTATTATTATTATTATTATTATTATTATTATTATTATTATTATTATTATTATTATTATTATTATTATTATTATTATTATTATTATTATTATTATTATTATTATTATTATTATTATTATTATTATTATTATTATTATTATTATTATTATTATTATTATTGTACTTTCTATTAAAGTTTTTTTTTTTTTTTTTTTGAAAATTCTTCTTTTAAGCTAATTTTTTTTTTCTTTCTTGTATTTAAAATAATAATAATAATAATAATAATAATAATAACCTTTCTTCTTTGTAGTAATCATTTCTTTTTATCTTTTCATTATTTATAAGAGTTTTTTTTTTTAATTTTTATTTTTTTTTTTTTAATAAAAAAAAATAAAAAAGATATTGATATTATTAATATTAACTATGAAATTGAATAGATAATAATAATTAGTAATTTGGGAGACGAAACTAAAAAAAAAAAAAAAAATTTGACATATTAAACAGATATTTTCTTTGAATCCATTAAGAGGAATAAATCTCTTCCAATACTCTGAGTACGAAAAAAAAAAAAAAAGTTCTTAACCGTAAAAAGAAGGTTACATCAAAAAAAACTTTATCTAATTTAAAAAATTTAAAAAATTTAAAAGAAATAAATTCAATAATGAGGGTTAATAATAATAATAATAATAATAATAATAATAATAATAATAATAATAATAATAATAATAATAATAATAATAATAATAATAATAATTTTTTTTATCTTAATGTTGAAAAGAATAATAAAAAAAAAATAATATCAGATCCAAAAAAAAAATATTTCAAATGAAATTTAAAAAAAAAAAAATATATATATTAGAAGAAAAGTAAAATTATTCATGTAAAAAGGATCTTTTTATTTTTATTTTTACTCTTTTTTTTTATTTTTATTGTTTTTTTTTATTTTATTTTTATTTTATTTTTATTTTATTTTTATTTTTTTTTTATTTTTTTTATTTTTATTTTTATTTTTTTTTATTTTTTATTTTTTTTTTTAAAAAAAATTTTATTTATTATTAATGATAAATTTTTTTAAAACTTTATTAAATAGATAATTTCGAGTTTTCTTGATTTATTAATAAATAATAAATAATAATAATAATAATAAAAAATAAAAAATAAAAAATAAAAAATAAAATATAAAATTTTCCTTGGCGAAAAGATAATTAAAAATATTAATAATTTAATTCTCAAAAAAAAAAAAAAAAAAAAAAAAAAATATATTTATATATATATATATATATTAAGTGAAATATTTTAATTAAAATTCTTTATTTTATATATCAGCTATATATATATATATAAAAAGATTATGTAAAATTATAAATCTTTATGTATATTAAAAAACATTCATCATTCCTTAAAATATTAAATCAAATTCTTTATAATATAACATAAATTAAAATATTAATATAAAGAAAATACTTTTTAATATCAAATTAGTATATTTTACTTATTTTAATAAATATTTTTTTTTTCTTTTATTTTAAGCTCAAATTATATAAATATTGAAATAAATATTTAAAATAATGGATATTAATAATATTAATAATAAACTATTAATTATCGCACTATTAATTATTTCAGTCCTATTCATTAACACAACTAATGCTACTTCTTATGGTAATTAAATTTTATTTTAAATAATTACTTTTTTTTTTCAGTTATTACTAATAAAAATTATTAACTAAAACATAATAAATAAATGAAATAACTTTTTTTTTATAAATAAAAATTAATAACTAAACATATTAAATAATATATATATATTTATATTTTTTTTTTTTTTTGTAAATAAAAATTAATAATTAAACATATTAAATAAAATAATTTTTTTTTATTCAAAAATTTAATAGATAATGACTCTGAATTATTATCATTTTGTAAGAAAGAATGTCATAACAAAAAGCTAAATACAGAAAGATTTTGTAAAAAATGTCAAACGTTAGAAAGACGAGCAAGACAGAAGAGACAGGAGAAAAATGAAAACTTCGAAGGTCTAGATTATTATACTTTGTTAAAAAAAATAAATTATGAGCTGTTGGTTTTAGAGGCAAAAATAGGAAATCAAAGCCTAAATTTTATTCGATTAGGAAAAAAAAATGATGGTGGATATGTCGTTCCAACAAAAGCTTTAGAAGCCGCTGATGTCTTAATGGGATATGGCATTTCTGATGACATCTCTTTTGAAAGAGATTTTTCGAAAAACTATAATAAAATTTCTTATGGATTTGATTGTGGCGTACGAAACATAACAACAGGTGATCCAAAGTGCCATTTTTTAAGTGAATGTATTGGTTCAAGTGACTACTTGTATAAAAATCAAAAATCATCAGGCGTTATATCAAGTTTTACAGAACAACGACAACGACTAAATTTAACCAATAAAAAGATCCTAATAAAAATGGACATTGAAGGAGCAGAATATAATGTCATGGAGGACATACTGAAATATTCAAAAGATATTACTGGTATAGTGTTAGAAGTTCACGATGTGGATAAAAAATCTAAAGAATTACTGAAAATTTTATACTCCTTGGATGAAAATTTCATTTTAGTCCATGTCCATGGAAATAATTGTAGTGGTAAAGTAAGGAGAATAAATCTTCCCAAAGTATTAGAATTAACCTATATAAATAAATATTTAGTAGATACATATCAAATTTCATCAAATCAAAAGCATCCTTTACCCATCGATCAAGTAAACTGTATTAGTAATCCAGAACATACATTTGAGATTAAAGTTTAATAAAAAAAAAAAAAAAAAAATATATATATATATATATAAATATAAACAAATAGGATTTGAATGAATTATCTACATCATAATATATAAAATAGAAAAAAATTAAAATAAAAAATAAATAAAAAATAAATAAAAAATAAATAAAAAATGAACAAAAAAAAAATGAACAAAAAAAAAAAAAAAATTTAAAAAATATTATAATATTAAAGTATTAAAAATAAAACTATAAATAATATTAATAAATAATAATATATAATATATCATATATCATATAATTATTAGAATTATCCAATAGAATTATAGAATAGGAAATTATAAATAAATAAAATTTTCATTATTCTCTATTTATATTTTTTATGTAATTAATCTTAATGTAATATAATACAATTAAAGATAAATAAAACTAATAGATTAAGAGCCTCACTTTACATGAGTGAGTTATTAATTAAATAAAAAAAAAAAAAAAAAAAAAAAAAAAAAAAAAAACTTTCTTGAGATAATATATAAAAATAAAAAAAAATATAAAAAATATTCTGAATATTATTAGTGTGAATAAGATTTAAAAAGATATAAAAAATATGCTGAATATTGTCAGCACGTTAAAACAATACATAATAAAAATTATATTTATATTTAAAATAAAAGGAACAAATTTGATACAAAATATTAATGAATAATGTTTTATAAACAAGCAAAAATAATTTAATACAATATATATAACAAAATACTCATATATATTACTAATCAAATAATTACGAATACATAAATAAAGAATAACATAAATAAATAATAGCTAGTACTATAACTTCAGAGAATAAACACAAAATTTTATTTAATAATTATTTCCAATCAAGCAATAACTATGCATTAATTGTCAAATGTAATGCAGTCTATTAAACAAATTACACCCCAATGATATTAATACACCAATCATAAAACTTAAATTATATAAAATAATCCTTTATACATCAATAGGAACATCAATATCCTTTCAAATTAAACAGATCAGTCGGAATAACTAAATATTTAGAAAATACTTTCCAAAATATTTTAATAACACTCATTAAAATAGAACACCAATCAGCATATATAATAACTATTAGTACCACATCAAATTAACCACACCAACCAGAACAAGTACATTTTAAGAAAATTTATTTCTAAATTCTACTCATAATTCTTCAGTAGTATACCATTCAATATTTACCCCATTCATAATCCTAAATAATCACTACTTTTCGTAATGATAACTATTGGTACAGCACTAAATTGAATATGCCAATCAATATTTATTACATTAATAATCATAAATAATCATTATTTTATCATAATGATAACTACTGGTACAACACTAAATAGAATTAAATTAAATTAATTCCCTATATTCTAAATCCTGAATCAACACAATCGATAAACACATGATGTATTTATATAATTTTTTAAATAAAAATCATGTAAATAGAATGCTTTACTCATTAATGTTGTGTCACTTATTAACCCACGTAAAGTAGCCATAAAATAGCTTAATAAATTAATATGAATCGTATCAATAGACAGACAAGATTAAACTAACCTATCGTAATTAATGAAAATCATAAAATTATTAATAAAGGAATTAATTTAAATTACTCCGAAAGTTTCAATTAGAATCGTTGAATAGACATCGGATAACTGGGTAAGTTGGAAAAATAACATGCTGTATCTTCTAACCATCAATAATCTTGAAAATTATGTTATCCAAGAAAAGGTTAGGAAACTCTCAAGAAAAAACATAACATATCAGGGATGATATTGACGACTATATATCGATGACAAATTTGATAATACCCTTGTGTATGATAAAGAAGCTAGCCTATTAGAAATAAAAGAACGACAATAGTAAAATGGATCTATCGTCTTGTATAAATCTATGTTAATTATCTTTTAATATTTATTTAATTAATTTTTAATTTATTCTATGTCATGGAAAACGCATGTAGTAACATGTGACTTTATTACTTATTTAAAGCTGAAAGATAGACCATACACTTATTTTCCTTGTATAATAATATTCCCATAAGGAATATTATTATAGAATCTTATTAAACACTATAGGTGAGAAAACCAAATGAATTGTTGAAGGCCAAGGGAAGACAGCTTACCAAATATTTGGACCACATTAGAGAAATATTTCATCAGTAGTTTGGAGAAAAGAAAACAGGACTTAAAGGACAAGATAAATAATCTTAAATTTAATGAGGACCAAGATATAAATATACTTATGCCACAAAATATCATAGAAGAATATGAAAGTATTGATCACGATATTGACGACAGTATAAAAGCTGGTATCCTTAACAGAGCACTCCCTGACAACTTAATATTTATAAACGTATTTCATTATAAAAATAATTGGGAGAGATTATCTAACTACGTAAAGGATGTTTTAACAGACATAATATTTTCAAATATGAAAGAACACACTAAGATTGAAGATTTATAAAAAAAAAAAATACATTTTTCTGACAGAACAAAATATCAAATCAAAATAATAAGAAAGAACAAACACCAATTAAACATAATGTAAAAAATGGAAGATGTTACAAATGTAGTAGGTTTGGATATTATATCAATGAATATCAATGAGTGCTCAAAATATAATAGACATAAAAATAATAAATACGGTAGACATACAAAACCAAGGAAGACAAAGAATAAAAAATCAACGATAAGACCTCGCAAAAGTTCATACAAATGTAAAAATCGTAACCAACAACTAAATTTCATGGAATCCACTAACAGTTATGCTGCCAGTACGTTCTGTAAAGAGACTTAGTCTGATTGGGATACGTATACAAGGTTACACAGACTAAAGATTAGAATAACTAGGTTAGAAAAGTTTTTACTGTAAAATTTATTTGTTATTTGGTTAGGGTTCTTTTATTATTAAAACAAAATAATTATTTAATGAATCAATAGATTATTTAATTAGAATATAATCCGAATAAATAATTCATATAAATTTTATTTGGTAACACGTAATTAATGTAAAATAAAGAAACTTTGGTTTTTTTAAAATAAAATAATTTTATTTATTATTTATTGATATAAAAGTTTAATAATAAAAAGTTCAATATAACTTTTATATAATAGAAAGTCTTAATTATAATCTTTATAATAAAATTTTCAATTAAAGAATTTTAAAGATAAATTGTCAGAGATAATTTGTCAATAATCTTTTTCAAAGATTAATTTAAAATAAAAACTAAACTATTTATATTTTTCCTAAACTATGTTTACATGGCTTATAAATTTTTTACATTTTATTTCTATTATTAATAATATTCCTAATCTAAAAAAATTTTTATTTTAATTATTTAATAATAAATTGGATCCCTTGTTTATTTTGTTTTAAGTTTTCTTTAGTATTATCTAGATAATTATAAAAAAATAAAATATTATTTATTTTGTAATTAATTTCCTAATCTAATAAGGGTATATTTTATATTTGATATATGTTATTTATATTTTAATAATTAAATTATAATAAAAATAATTATAAAAAATTTTAGTTAATTTTAATTAACACCCTTAAACTTTAAATGTAAATATCTCGACATCTAGGAGGCTTTGAGACCTCGTATGATGACGAAATTATTTTTCTCTTCGCAACCTATCGTACGATTTGGGGAGTTATGGACTTTTAAAGTCAAAGCCCATTTTTTATTAACTTTATTTATTTATTTTATTAATTTAATATATTCGTTTTTAAACGAATACTTTATTTTAAAGTTTTAATTTATTATAATTTCTTATTTATTATTTTCTAATTGTAAAGTTACTAATTTCAATAAAAGAAATTTCAAATTTTATTTTAATTTCATTTTTCTTATTTTTACACATTCTTAAAAGATTTACAACACTGAAGATACCTCCTTTATTGGTTGAACACCATTTACACGTTAAGAAAGTATTATTACAGCTTAGAAAATTTCATTTAGATGTTAACCTTGAAAAATGTGAGTTTGATATGTTCGAAGTTAAATTTTTAGGATTTTATGTATCTTCAGAAGGTCTTAAGATGGATATTAAGAAAGTTTCAGCTATTTTAGATTAGCCTGCTCCAACCACAGTCATGGAAGTTCAATCGTTTCTTGGCCTAGCCAATTTCTACAGATGCTTTATAAAAAATTTTGTTAAAATTGCTTATCCTATTAATAAGCTTTCAAGAAAAAACGTTCCTTTTGTTTGGTCAAAAGATGCTAATGACTCTTTTGAACTTCTTAAATGCTCCTTTACTTTTGCTCCCATTCTAATTCCTGCTGATCCTAATTCTCAATTTATTGTTGAAAAGGACGCAAATAATTTTGCGTTTGGATGTATTTTATCCCAAATTAGTTCTAAAGATAATAAACTTTATCCTATTGCTTTTTATTCTAGAGCTTTTACTTCTGCTGAGTGCAATTATCCAATTTATGATAAGGAGTTACTTGCTATTAAGATTGCTTTTAAAACTTAGAGGTACTATTTAGAAGGTGCTAAGAAGACTATTAAAGTTCTTTCTGATTATAGAAACCTTCTCTACTTTAAGAAACCCGAACAATTATCACAACGTTTAATTAGATGGTCAATGTTCTTTACTCGATTTGACTTTCAAATTGAGTATCATCTAGGTTCTCGCGATGATAAGCCAGATGCTTTATCTCGCCGTCCTGATTATGATCATCATGAACCTGTTAAACCTTACCAAGTACTTAAACCGGAAAATTTTTGTTTTACTTTAAGGATCTCTATTGAATCAAAACTACAAGATGAAAAATAAAAAATGTTACTCCAAGGATCCTTTCTTTAATAATGGTAGGTTATATTTTGAAAAGCCTTCTGCTAAAGATAAACCCATCTCATCTGTTGAACTCCTTTCGTTCTCCAATGGTATTCTTTTTATATGACAATCTTATTTATATTCCTGATTGACTTAGATTTAAAATTCTTTGTTCTTGTCATGATTCCCCTACTGCTGGTCACTTTGGCATACTTTGGCATAAATAAAACCACTGACTTAGTTTCTAGAAATTATTGGTGGCCTGTCATGCATAAGGATATTAAAAAATATGTTCGTTTTTGTAATGTTTGCTGCGCTTCAAAAGTTTCTCGTCATAATCCTTACGGTTTACTTAAATCTTTACCTATTGGTAATAATCCTTGGGAATCATTTTCAATGGATTTTATTACTGACCTTCCCTCTTCCAATGGAATGTCTTGTATTCTTGTAGTAGTTGATCGCTTTACGAAGATGGCTCATTTTGTTCCCTTTAAATCAGTTCCTTCTACTGAGGCTTGTGCTGAACAATATCTTAACTCCATTTTCAAACTTCATGGTCTGCCAAAGGATATTGTGTCAGATAGAAGTACTCAGTTTACTTCCAAATTTTGGAATAGATTATTTAATTTACTTCATGTTGATCTTTGCTTATCATCTACTCATCATCAGCAAACTAATGGTCAAACGGAGAGGGTAAACGCAATACTTGAACAATACTTAAGATGTTATGTTAATTATCAACAAAATAATTAGATGGAATATTTATCTCTTGCAGAATTTGCTTATAATAACACAATACAAGAATCTGCAAATGCTACACCTTTCTTTCTTAATTATGGATTCAATCCTAAATTTGATCCATCTACTCCAGATGTTACTATTGTTTCTCATGCTGATATTATTTTATTGTTAAAGACTTAAAGGAATTAAGAAATATACTTAAAGAAAACCTTCAAAATGCAGTCGATTTTCTAAAGAAATATTATGATGATAAACATATGTCTCCGCCTGAGTTTAAAGTTAGCTCAAAAGTTTGGCTGTTAAGGAACGATTTAATAAATAATAAAAAAGGTAAACTTGCCCCAAAGAAATCTAGTCCATTTACTATTTTAAAGAAAATTTCAGATGTAAGTTATAAATTAAAACTACCAAACTTTTTTAGGATCTTTCCAGTTTTCCACATTTCACTCCTTGAACCAGCCTATGAAAATGAATTTAAAGGAAGAAATATCCCTACTCCAAAACCTATTATACTTAATGGTGAGAAAGAATATAAAGTTGAATCTATTCTTGATTCAAAGAAATTTTATAACAAAATTAAATATTTGATTCATTGGAAAGGTTATGATGATTCTGAAAACTCATGGGAACCTTTTGAGAATCTTCACTGCAATAAATTTCTTGCCGAATTCTACAAGAAGTATCCAAATTAACCAAAACCTAAGGCGTCTGGAATTAGTCTTTAAGGGAGAGAGCTATAAAAGAATCAATAATTATATAGTTATTATTTTTAAAATTTTAATATATAACTAAAATTTTCAATAAACCTTTAAAACAAAAAATTAATGGTAGACTCGGGTTGAACGTTGAGAGATATTTAAAATCAAGCAGGGGGCAATCAGGATTACTCTGCTTTGATTTTAAAATAAAAAAAATCTTTTTAATAAAATTTCTTTTTATTATTTATTAATATTTAAAATCACTTAGAATTACTACATATATATTAAGAATTTTTTTGTAATATTTATATTTTTTTATAAATTTAAACTATAATTATTTGTTTATAATTTAAATAATTTTATAGAATTATTGAATTAATTTTATATCAATAATTCATTTTTGCTTTAATTTTTAAAATATAATATTATAATATTTAAAAATAATTTAATTAGAATTAATTATAAAATAAATATATTATTAACAGAATCAATAACTTATAGTCATTTTATTTTTAAATTGTCAAGGACTTCATTTATTTTGAAAAGATTAAGTCGGAATATTTTATAATTATAAAGATCATATTTTATTTAATGTTTTTATTATATGATCATTAAGCCTTAACCTTAATGATCTCTCGATTAATTCAATCTACACAATATCTTCGAGTATTTATACATTTTACAATTACATTACAATACATTTTCAAATATATTAATTATAAAATTTAATACATGATAATTTAATTTTTTAATATATTAATTTAAGATTTAATTCAATTATAAATTATAAATTATAAAATTTAGATTGATTAATTAGTTATATAATTATAAGGGAAATTATTAATTAACCCTATTATTTAATTATAATTAAGTCGAATTTAGGAGTTAAAACGAATAACTCATATTCAAACGAATGAATAATAATAATTTCAATAATTTCTAATAATAAATAAAATTTAATAAATATAATATAATAAATGAAATTATTAATTTAAAATATATTATTCAACTTATTAACTTATAATTGCACATCCACAAAAATTGGATACCGGACAATTTATTAATTTTAAAATATATAATATTAAAATAAAAATTTATGATACTTTATTATAATAAATATTATGATAAAGTACGAAGTTCAGGTTCGGTTCTTTTAAGGTTTGTTATTTAAATGGGGATATAATTTATATATTTTATAAAAATTATTTTATTTAAATTTTATTTATTTAGAAGAATTACATTTACTTATCACTATTTAAAATGTAAACTAACATTTATTCCTAAAATTAATATTTATTTTCATATCTTGATCTCAAGAATTACTATAATCTATTATTTATTATTCTTGGACAGTGTTAAGTATATTAGTAATAGATTAATGTTAACCGGGATATCACTTGATTATTCAACTTTATTTAGTATTTTGTTATATTAGTTATGTAATTTAAAATTAATTTTATTTAATCCTTTAGCTTCTTTATATTTACTAGTATTAATGTCCTTAATGGATGGATTATTGTTTCTTCTATTTCTAATATGTAGACTTCTCAAAAATTGATCTTTTTATTGAGAAGTAAAATAGGAAAAAAAGAAAAAAAAGAGGTTTTTAATTCTTTGAAATATTATTTATTTTTATAGTATTTCATTTTAAATATTTTTTGGACATAATGTAAAAATACTAATGGCTGAAATATTCTATTATGTTCATTTATTTTATTGTAGTGGCGCCTACATTGTAATGTGTGGCGTATGATTAAAGAAAAAGATTTTTTATTTTAATTATGAGACATACATTACATTATTCAAACATAAATTAATGTCATAAATCATACTTAAATCTAATGATTTTATAACAATTTCAATATGTGGCTTGATTTCTATATATTAATTATATTTATAATAAATTTTATTGCATAAATCAATGTTTTAATTATATTCTTATTATTTAATATTTATTTTTATATATTATTAAATATTTCCTTAAATAATAATTATTAATAGTTTATTTTAATCACAAGAACAATTAATTAAATAGTTAATTATAACTAAATAACATAAAAATAAAGCATTTCTCTGAATTAAGAGAAGTGTAAAGTTATGTTATGTTATGTTGAATAATGTTAAGTTAGTTTGTAATTAAAAGTATAAGAAAGTTGTTAAATAGCTTTTTAAATGTATGTAGTTTTTAAATAAAATTAAATAAATAAATAAATAAATAATAAACATATAAATTTAATAAATAAATCCCAACAAAAGTACATCGAACTTTTGAGTTGTATATCAATAAAATTTCCAATAAAATTATCTAAACTGGATATATTTTCATTTACTTTTTGATATATGATTTATTTAGTTACATATTTATCAATTCACTTAATTACAGAAATTCCTTCTTTTTATTGAGTCACATGAATAAAATTTTTAATGTTCCATAGTTTCATGATTTTATAATTTTCTTCTATGAAAGAAAATGTATTTGATGAAATATTCCATATAATTACAATAGTCACATGATCCAAAATTATATTTAAATAGAGTTTTTCATCTATTTACTTTTCCTAACTAAATTTATTAAATTGTACTCCTATTCACTTATTTTTTTGGGGGGGTTAAATAAAATATTCCAAGGTAATCCAAAGTTCATAGGAATTTAAAGAAATTTAAAGAGGTTTGTTCTAATACAGCGGCTTCTTCTATAAATACCAGCAACTTCTTGGGAGAGATCATTGTCAAGGTCTTCATTTATTTTGAAAAGATTAGGTTGGAATATTTTATAATTATAAAGATAATATTTTATTTAATGTCTCTATTATATAATCATTAAGCCTTAACCTTAATGATCTCTCGAAGAATTCAATCTACACAAAAATTTTCGAATATTTATACATTTTACAATTACATTACAATACATTTTCAAATACATTAATAATAAAATTTAATACATGATAATTTAATTATTTAATATATTTATAACTAAATAACTATTAATAAAATAAACTTTAAATAATAAAATTTAATGTACGAAATTTAAGTAATGATTTTATTTGATTAGCTAGAATTGCTAACTGTTTATAGATACGTTACGTAACCAAAGAATATCATTGGATAGGCTTAATGTTATCATGTATCTGTTACAATGATGATATCGTTACAATCCCCTCCTCTACGATCACCAATCAGTATTCAGAAAATAACAGAAGTAATAGAGTTCACAGTAAGAGTAAATTTATCCAAAATATTATTAAAACTTTTTAATATAAATAAAATAATAATGAAAAGCTAATAGTACATTGGGGTGGATTAACACATCTACAACAAGGTAGCGAGTGTATTTCCAAAGGGAGTCGATATTGTAACGAATTTTATGATTTATTTAAATTTTTTCTTACATTTATTTTTATATTTTTTCATATTATATTTATATCTTTTTGATGTATAAATATTTTTATTTCTTTTCTTATTCCTATATTTATATCTATTTGATATGTATATTACAATCTTTTTTTAGTTAATTTTATCTTTTTTTAATTTAAATCTTTATATTTTTATAATTCTTTGTTTTAATTTTATAAAAATTTTGTTCAAATTTATTTTAAATAATCTTTATAATTTTTCAATTAAATATATAATTTGAAAAAATATTATAGTTAATTTAATTTCGAATAAAATTATTATTACTTTTCTTTTAGCAACACCACCACCTAAAGGACCCAAACTATAACTGCCGGCACTGTACAATACACAGGAAGCACCTCTGGTCCAAGGACAATCTCTGGTCCAGGGACAATCTCTGGTCCAAGGACAATCTCTGGTATTCAATGATTTTCCATAGTAGGTTAATTCTGTATCTTTTAAGTTAATTTGAAAATATCACTTCGTAAGTTGGTGTAATAAATCCATCAATTAAAACAGATTATAACAATAAAAACACTACAATTTAAACATATAAAAATAAGTAATTTCTTTTATTAATAAATTCTATTATTAATTATAAATTTCTCTTATGTTATTAACTGTAAAATAGTTAATAACTAATACATCGATTTAATTTAGAAAAATTACATGTATTTATATTTTTTCTTATTACATGTCAATATACGATGTTATTTAATAATATATATAAAACTATTTATTTATAAACAAAATATTTTTTAATTAATAATTTTATTATTAATTTTTTAAACTATTTATTTTATTTATTATTTTAATACTTATAATAATTTTAATTATATATTTAATATTGAAAAACTATTATTAATATTAACTATTTAAGATTATTTCTAAATTAATATTTAACTATTTAAAATTAAAATAAGCTAACTAAACTAATTAAAAAATATTTTCAATTTAAAAAATAATTAAATTTTATTTCAATAAATTTTATATTAAAAAATTTCATATACATTAAATAAATTAATTGTATGAAAAATTAAAATATTTAATGTAAAGATTGTTTAAATCTTTACAGTCGGCAACTTGCTCTAATGTTGTGTAATTTTCCGAAAGTGCTACAGAGTTAACTATAAAATTGAAACCCTTGGATAGCCATGTTTTCATTTGTTCATCATTTATACCATTATTATATATGTCACAAATTTGTTTATAATTAATTATATTATTCATTTAAGTTACTGGCAGAATTACAGAATGCCAAACAGGCATTTAATATGATGAAGAAAACAAAAGTATAAATTTTCATTTTTATTTATTTTTTTTATTTTTTTATTTATGTATAATTTTTTTTTTAAATTTTTTTTTATTATTATTATTAATTAATTAATTATCGTTATATTTCAAATTACTTATTAACTAATTAATAATAGCACCCAACGAAGAAGAAGCCTAATACCTTTGCACTAAGAACTACAGGGAAAATCTACTTAAAAGAAATTACTCTCACTATTATATTACAATAATAATCGATCTTTATTTTACAAATATAACATCAAATATATTCAATAAATAGTAATTTTCAAACTTAAATATTTAAAGTGGAGGATAATAACAATGCTACTTTCAGGGATGGTTTTGCCGGGGACAAACGCTACCTTAAAGGATTTTTGATTAAGAGAGATCTCATATTCATGATTAATCCAAATAGATTTCCTACCGATGAAACAAAAATAATTTATATAATCTCAAGATTGTTTGGAGACGCAATGAACTGGGCAGCATCGCTTATGGAAAATGATGATCCCTGTCTACAGAATTACCAAGCATTTGTTGCAAAATTAAAATCTGTATTTGGGACATATAATTCTACCTTCATCGCAAACCAGAAACTTAGAACAATAAAACAGAATCGTTTAGGAGACATAAGAAGTTTTATTTTAGATTTTAACAGATACTCTGACGAGTCCTCATGGAATGAAGAGGCAAAGATTGATGCTTTTCTTGCGGGCCTACATGATCAAATTGCAACTAAGATATTGGAGATGTTCCCAAGACCAAGATCTCTCTCTGCAATGCAAACAATAGCAGCCAGAATTGATAGTTGAATTTTAACAAATAGACAATTTTTTAATACTCAAGGTCGTTCCAACAATAACCACAATAATAATAACAATAATCAAAATAAAAAAGGCTGGAATTCTAACAAAAACCCAAAGTTTAAACCTCATGGACCATTAACTAAAGAAGAAAAGGAAAGAAGGAGAAGAGAAAACATTTGCTTATACTGTAGCTTCGCTGACCATTCTCTTGACAATTGTCCAGTAAAGAACAAATATAAGCATTCTACTGGTACTTCCCATATGACTAATTCAGAAACTAGCTTGAAAGAAAATTTTACTCGTAGACCAAGAATTTCAGATCTACCAAATTCAAAACTCCCGATATTTGAATTTACATTTAATATCTTAAAAACAACTACCATATCAAAAGTATTACTTAACTGTAGTTCTCAACAAATCTTATTGACGTTTACTTTGCTAAGGAAAATAATATTCCTTTCAACAACGAAACAGATCATCCAGAAGAAGCTGGTATAGGAGGAAGTCAATAAATTTTAGGTCAAACACTTCCAATTCAATAAGCTATAACAACCATATCTGTAAAACATAATTCTATGTCGTCGATCTACTATCGTACTGTGCAATCTTAGGAGTCGATATTGTATCGATTTTTGGATTTATTTTATCTCACTAGGTCATTGTAGATGTATTCACTAATAAACAAAACCATTAAATGTGAGATTTTTGTTATTATTATTACACTAAATTATTTTATTATTTAATATTTCATAATTATGGTTTTATATTATTTTTTATTTAATATTAATTTTAAGATACGTTACTTTGTTAATATCGACTCAAGGAGTTAAAATAAAATAATAATACATGATTTTTATATTCAAAAATTTTATAATTAAAATACATGATTGGTTTAGAATTAAATGAATACATGATAATTATATAAATAAATATTATTATTATAATTAAATGATATTATTTATTATTTATTATTTATTATTTATAATTTATTATTTATTTATTTATTTATTTATTATTTAATTATTTATTATTTATTTATTTATTATTTATTATTTATTATTTATTATTCATCGTTTATTATTTATTTATTTATTATTTATTTATTTATTATTTATTATTTATTATTTATTATTTATTATTTATTAATAAATACTCTTTTCATTATTTATTATTTATTATTTATTAATAAATACTCTTTTTATTATTTATTATTTATTATTTATTAATAAATACTCTTTTTATTATTTATTATTTATTATTTATTAATAAATACTCTTTTTATTATTTATTATTTATTATTTATTAATAAATACTCTTTTTATTATTTATTATTTATTATTTATTAATAAATACTCTTTTTATTATTTATTATTTATTATTTATTAATAAATACTCTTTTTATTATTTATTATTTATTATTTATTAATAAATACTCTTTTTATTATTTATTATTTATTATTTATTAATAAATACTCTTTTTATTATTTATTATTTATTATTTATTAATAAATACTCTTTTTATTATTTATTATTTATTATTTATTAATAAATACTCTTTTTATTATTTATTATTTATTATTTATTAATAAATACTCTTTTTATTATTTATTATTTATTATTTATTAATAAATACTCTTTTTATTATTTATTATTTATTATTTATTAATAAATTAATGCTACAAAATAAAAAAAAATAATAAATTATAAAGTTTTCATTACTAAATATGATATTATCAATTTTAACTTTTCTTTATATACGAAATACAAAATCAGTTTATATTTAATAATTATACTTGTATACATTTATTTGTTGAAATTGAAAAATAATATTTTTTTTTAATTAATTTTTTTGTTTTAAAGTAATATACATGTTTTAAATAAACGAATAAAGATTAAAGTCGCAATAATTGCAATTATAAAAAAAAAAAAAAATACAATAGTGTTAGAGTAAATCTCTGAATATTGACTTATATATGAGTAGCTTGTTAATCATCATGCATGTTTCTAGGATATACATGCATCAAATGCAAAAAAAAATTTAATATCAATGATCTAAATACTATTTATTAAAATTTTAAATTTTTTAAAAAAAAAAAAAATAAAAAAAAAAAAACTTATTTATTGAATAGTTATAAAATTATTATTGGATAGTAATATATCAAGTTAACTACATCAATAGGTTAGATCATCATGAACAATTTTTAAATGAATATGTTGTATTATTATAAAATATTCATACTATTAATGAAATATTTACTGTTAGATCTAATAATATTAATGAGATGCTGTCGATCATAATTTATCTATTTTTTTTTTTTTTTTGCGGCTATAACAGAAGCAGCAAATTAATAAGATTATAATTATAAAATGAATCGTCAGTAAACTATTAATACCTATATCCACACCATCACTATCAAACAAGTGCGGTTTTCATAGAAAAATTTAGAGGAGCATTCGTCATCGCTTTGGCATGTGTCTTAATAGTCTTTACCGCAATGTATATAAGATCTCCTACCGTCTTGTGTATATACTATCACAACGCGCGATCGGATTTTCATCGTTAAAAACACAAACGCTTTTAAGACATTTATTAGACAAGCAATCTGAATTTGAAGTACAGTTCCCAACAGATATTTCACTTTTCACATTTCTCTGATTCGAATTCATCACGTGGACATGTTTTAGCAATATACTTCTTCTTCTTTTTCTCATTTTCATCTGGGAATTCAACAAAAAATACTTCGTAGCTATGATGAATCTTAGCACATAGATTATCTCTACAATAAAAAGATGTATCAAACACATTTTTTAACTCTGATCATTAATAAAATAGATATATAAAATAATAATAAATATTGTCAAAACTATTTTTGTTTTTCATTGTTTGCTATTATATATAATCCCCCAATAAATATATAGATAGTTATTGTTTATATTTATTACCCCTTTATTAAAATATACAATATCCATAAATATTTTATAGTGTACATTTTTCATTAAGTAAAATTGTACAAATATTAATTTAATTCATTTGCAATATTTAATTTAAAACAAAAATTTGTATTAATATATATTAATATATATATTTTATTTTACTTTAACTATAATTGAATGATAGAGATAAATAATAAAGCAATATATTTAAATAATTAAAACAGTGAAGAATTAATATAATATTTAATTTAAATTATATACTAATTAAAATTTAAACCTTTAATTAATAGTTAATATTTATAATTCAAATTGTTTTTTTTCTAATTAATAATTTTAAAAATGTTTCAATAATTATTAATAATTATTATGTATATTAAGTTAGATTTCAATATATCGAACTATATATATGAATATATAAAATTCGATAGTTTAACAAATAGATTTATCAAATAGATTAACAATTTCAAAAAAGTTGTTACTACTACTACTTGGGCACTACAACCTTTAGGTCCTACCTATTCTGAAAGCACCTACATTTATATTGCAATTTTCTTCTTAAATTCATTCTTAATTATTTTACCCATGATTTACTCGCAAGAATTATATACTCTATTTAAGTAATGTATTAAATGTAGTCACTATCTTTTTTTTAGTTTTTGTTTTTTTGTTTTCTTATCATCTATATTGTTACACATATAATAAAAATTAAAAAACAAAAAAAAAAAGGAAAAAAATAGTATTCATTGATAAATTTATTCAGTAATATTTTATCTAGATATTTCTATTTTAGATATTTACTTTGAATTAGGGAAAATAAATATTTATAAATATTTATATAAATTTTTTTTCATTTATATTTATATTATTTTTTTATTTTAACAATAAAAAAAAGTAACTGTTTCTATTCTTAATTAGAATATGATGTTTTTTTTTTTTAATATATATAAAAAGTTTTATTTAATTTTTATTTTTTTTTATTTTAATAATAATAACATTTATATTAATATTATTAAGTATATTAGTTTATTACGATAGAAAGATATCAATAAATAAATAATAAATAATTATGGATAATACATTTTAATATTATTAATTATTAATAATATTAAATATTAATAATATTTATTAATTTTTTTTTTTTTTTTTTTTTTTTTTTACATAGAATTATTTATTAGACTTCTTTTTTTCTTTTAATATAGGATTATTTATTTTATTTCTTTTATTATTTTTTTTTAATTATAGTATTATAGTTAGTTGTTAATATAGGCTCTGAATGGATTGGCTTCATTATTGGTATGATAAATCTCATAATTATTGTTATTATTATTATTATTATTTGATGGAAAAGCATTATTAAAATCAGCAGTAAATGTTTCAGGGGAATTAGAATTGTAATTTTCTGATGTAATTAATTTTCCATTGTTAGGCTGGGCGGTAGCAGTCGAGGAGAAACCTTGTCCAAAATTAACTTTAATTTCATCCACTGAATCTACCTCTTCTATTTTGGATGGAAAAACACGATCAAATTCCGCTGTGAACTCTTCGATGGAATCTGCTTCCTCTATTTTGGATGGATATCCATTGGTTGGAAAGGCTTGCTCAAAATTGGCATTAAATCCATTATTATTATTATTATTATTATTATTATTATTATTATTATAAGAATAACTGTTATTATTGTTGTTATTATTGCTATTATTGGAGAAGGCGGCTTCAAAATTGGCTTGGAAGTTATTTTGGGTAGTTGGGGTATTCATTGGAAAGGCATTTTCAAAATCAGCTTGAAATGCTTCAGCTTGATTAGATGGACTTGGATTACAATTAGGATTATTATTGATATTTGTATTGATATTATTATTATTATTATTATTATGGAAAACATTTTCAAAATCAGCATGGAATTTTTCTGGGGAACTAGTATTTGTAAAGCATTTTGAAAATGCATTATCAAAATCAGCTGTAAATCCTTCAGAAAGAGTGGCAGAAGTATCAAAGTCATCATCATTGTTGTTACTATTATTATTATCTAAATTTGTATATGGGAAAGAATTATTATCAAAATTATTTTGGAAATTATTAGAAGCTGAATTGGTTCCATAATTATCAGGTAAAAATGCATTATCAAAATCAGTGTCAAATTGATTTGAAACATTCGAGGTATAATTCGAATTATCCTCTTTTTTCTGTTCTCCTCTTTTTTTCACTACGACAAATGGATCTCCAAAATCATTATTATTACTGTTATTATTATTAACACGAGGTACAAATATATCTAGATTACTATCATTTTTAGTAGTTTTTTGAGGATTAAAGGTACTATCAAAATCATCTGAAAATTTTTCTGCAAAATTATAGGTAACATTATTTTTTTGTGAATTTAGATTTTTATTATTATTATTATTATTATTATTATTATTATTATGAACTGAAAAGGCATTATCAAAATCTGCATTGAACTGATTTGTTCCTCCAAAATTGCGATATCCATTGTTCATCTCATCCTCATAATCTCTATAATTGTGTCTGTGCCCATCTGACGAACTAAATTTATTGGCCTTTTTTTTAATGCTGTTCGGAATATCAATATCTAAATTTCGAATAAATTTCTTGGAAGATTCAAATTTACTACTAATTTTATCGTTAATCTTTTGATTCAGGTGATCAAGATTATTATTGACTTTGTCATTGATATGATCTATTTTACTATTGATGGAATCAATATTGATGTTTTTGGTAATACTCTTCACCGTGGATAATTTATTAGTGAGACCTTTATTTGCTGTGGACGAAGAATTAAATGAATAATAATTATTATTATTATTATTAAAACTATTATAAGAGTTTGAATAGCCTCGACGATTGGAATACGACGAGGGCAGTAAGGAATTATCAAAATCATCCTCTCTCGGTGGCTTCTCTTTAACGTTTGCTTTACTAAAGGAAAATGCATTATTAACATTCTCATAAAGATCTTCTATATCAGAAAATGTCATCTTTTTCTTATCATTGTTAATTCCATTACCGTTATAATAATCATAATTATTATAAGCACTATTATTATTATAATTGTAACTACTATTCATCATGTTATAATTATCATTATCATTATTATTAGCTGATACTGCCAAAGAGGAAGCAAAGTGATTTTCATAGGTATGGCTAGAATGTTTCTCTTTTGAGGAATTCTTTTGATTTTTTTTTTTATTTAATGAAAATTTATTATTGAAGTTTTCATAGAAATTTTCAATCTTTTTCATACTATTCCCCGATTTATTATAATTGTAATCATTGTAATTACTACCACTATTACTGTTATAATTTGGGGGATTATAAGAGGTGGTATATACTCTATTATTATACATATTTCTTGTGCTATCCTTCTGTGATCTTGCTTTACCGATGGAAAAGTTATTGTTCACATTTTCATAAATTTTTTCTATACTAACCTTTTTCTACTTGTGATTAAATAGTATAACGAATGGTAAATACATAAAGATAAAGAGATAGTGAGATACAGAGATAAAAAATTATAATTTATAAAATATTTTTATTTATTTAGTTAGTTAATTAGTTATTTAAATTATTTATTAATTATTTTTTAAATTATTACATTTTCAATTTTTTTTTTAATATTATAATTTAACAATTAACATTTAATATAAAAAAATTTTTTTTTTTAATTTTTTTCTTTAACTTTATATATAATATACATACCGGCATTTTGAATTTTTTTTATTTTAAAAAAAAAAAATTAAAAAAAATAAAAATGATATATCTATAGAATCTCTTTTTTTTTTTTTTTTTTTTAATTTTATTTTTTAATTTTATTTCCTATTTTATTTTACTTTATTTTTAAAAAAAAATAATTTTTGTTTCTGTCTTTTTTTTTTTTTGTGTTTTTCGTTTTCCTTTTTTTTTTATTTATTTAGTTATTTATTTATTTAAAAATTCTATTTATTATTTAAAGGAAAAAAAAATTTTTTTTTTTAAAAAAAAAATGTCAATATGCATATGCACTCTTTTGTTTTAATGATATAAAAAATATTTAAAATATTTAAAATATATCAAAAAAAATAAAAAAAAAAATAAAATAATAAAAGATAAAAAAGTTAAAAAATAAAAGATAAGAGATAAAGAATTGAAATAAAAATGTTTTTTCTTTTTTCTTTTTTGAATTTTTACTTTATCTTCTGTATATATCATGCATAAAATAAATAACTTTATTCTTCGATTAATTTATTCAATTAATATTTTAACTTTTACTATTTAAAATAAAATAAAATAAAATAAAATAAAATAAAATAAAAAAACTTTATTTTTTAAACATTAAAATTTAAATTATTAATTCTTCATAAAATTTATTAAAAAAAAATATAGTTAATTAAAATAATAAATAATAATAATAATTAATAATAATTAATAATAAAATAATAATTATAATTATAATAATAAATAATAATAATAATAAAAAAGATTTTTAAAATTAATTTATTTTTTTTTTTTTTTAACATATAAGACATTTTTATTTTTTATTTTTTTTTTTTTTTTTAATTTTTTTATATTTTTTTTTGATAATATAATTTCATTATAATTAATTTTTAATTAAATATTTAATTTTATATATTTACATTTTCTTTAAATTATAATTCATAAAAAAAGAAATTTAATAAAATCTTTTTTTTTTTTTATTATTCATTTTTAACTTGTAGTATTTTTAAAAATTATTATAGCAATTAACACATTTTTAATAAATTTATTTAAAATATTTTTTTTTTTGACAAAACTTTTTATATAAAGTTTATATATAAATTTTGATAAATTAAACTAATTCTTAATTTTATATTATAAAATATTTAAATTCAATTTAATGACTTTTTTTTTTTTACATTCATTCATTAAATAAAAAAGTTAAAATAATTCTTTAATAGAATTAATTTTTTTTAATTATTTTACTATTTAATTTAAATAATTTATTAAATGTCATTTAAGTTAACTTTATTTTTCTTTTTTATTTTTCTTTTTTATTTTCTCCCTTTTTTTTAAAGTTTTTAATTTTTTTTTTTTTTTTTTTTTTTTTTTTTTTTTTTTTAAATTTTATTTCTTTTTTAAATTTTTAAATTTATAATAATAATTTATTTAAAAGTTATAATAATAATTAAAAAATTTTCCTTTGAAGTTATTATTCAAATATTATTGGATAAATTATAATTAATTTTCTTTTTAAAAAAAATTAAAAAAAAAGAAAAAATTAAAAAAAAAAAAAGTAAAAAAATAAAAAAAATAAAAAATAATTCAAATAAAATATTTATAAAGTAATAATTCCTAACTATGAAAGAATTTAAAGCAATTTTATTTATATTAATGGTGTTTTGTCATATATTTTTTTCATAAACTTTAATTTTTCTTAAAATAGAAGAATAAAAAAAAGTTTTTTTTTTTTTATATATTTATTTTTCTAAATAATAATAATAGTAATAATTATCATAATAATAATCAAATCTTTTTTTTTTTTTTTTTTTTTTTTAACTATAAATTAATTAATTAATGAAAAAAATTAAATGATGTTAAAAATTTTATTTTACTTTTTAAAAAAAAAAAATAAAATAAAAATTAATTAATACATAATCTTTTTTATAATTTTTACCTTTATTGGTTTCTGATTTATGAATTGTAATTACTGTCACTCCTAATTTTATAAAAGGTGTGTTTTCACCACCAATAAAACATCTTTATTTTTTTTTTAATTTAAAAAAAAACAAAAAAAAAAAAAAAAAAAAAAAAAAAAAACCTACTTATTAATAATTGAAAATTCTCGGTAATAATAGGCATGTCAAGAGCGACAATGCCTGCCTGAACACTCAGTAAAGCCTTCCAGAAGGAAAAATTATCTAGCATTATCTGCCGATGTGAAAGTACAAGGAAGTGTTGTGACTACCTCAATATTCGTATGCCTGAGAAAGGGCTAATAAAAAGAAAATTACAAAAAAAAAAAAAATTTTTTTTTAGTATTTAAATTGAAAAAGAAAAATAATATAAAATAAAAATAAAATATATATAAATAAATTTATAAATAAAAATTATAAATTTTAATTTGTTTATTATTTATAAAAAAAAAAAAAAAAAAAATATTAAATAGGCTAGATAAATAGATAAATAGAACAAAAAGTTTAATATGTTCTATGTCATACAGTCAATAAATGATAACATTAAATAATAATTTAAAAAGTATAAAAAAATAAAAAAAAAAAATAAAAAAAAAAAAAAGACTTATTTAACCATAATAAAATCAATGGTTATCATTCTAATAATACAATAATATTATAACCATTCACATATTTACCATCGTAGTAAATCTTTTTTTTTTTTTATAATCTCTTTAAAATCTTAAATTCATTTTACTTTACTCTTAAATAACATATATATATATTATTAATATTATGTAATTTCGGTATATATTATTTAAAAGGTTTGCTTACTTCACCCAATTTTTTTTTTTTTTAAATTTTTATACACTTTAAAAATAAAAAATAAAAAATAAAAATAAAATATATGTATATATATGCTTTAACTTTTTTTTCTTTTTTTTTTTTTTTTTTACTTTTCTTCGGTATATGACATCATGAAAGAAAAATAAAGTTTTAGAATTAGCACGTTATTTCGTTATTTTAATTTATTTTTATTTTCTTTTTTAACTTTTAATTAATATTAATAATTCATATAAAATATTTAAAAAAAAAAAAAAAAAAAAAAAAAAAAAAAAAAAGAAAAAAAAATAATAATAAATTAAAATAAAATAAAATATTGAGAATAGAGTAGAAAAGAATAGAATAGAATAGAATAATAAATATAAATAAATACATATAAATATATAAATATAAAATAATAAAAATAAATAAATAAATAGAAATTTTCAAATTTGGGAATCTTTTTTTATATATATATAACATAACTGCATTATTTTTTTTATATGATTAATTTTTTTTTATTATTATATTTAGATTTATACTACTTTTTTTTATAAATAATATAGCTTTCTTTTTTTTTTTTCTGTTTTTTGTTTTTTGCTTTTTAATGATAATAGAAAATAGCGATATAAAATATACTATATTTAAAAAAAAAAAAAAAAAAAAAAAAAAAAAAAAAAAAGTTTTTATTATTCATTCATTCATTTACTTATTTTTTTATTTCTTTTTACGTTGCTCACTAATAATTTTCATTTCCTTTGAAGTAATTACGTTAACATTATTTTCTTTAGCCCATTTAACACATCCTTTCAGTACAAGACCTAAGAATATACGAGGAACACCAACAATTTCCATTAAGGCATCATCCGTAAATTGAATATCTGGATCAGCTCGATGAGCTGCATATTTTACAGAATCTAAATTAACTTCCTTCTTTGGAACATCTTCACAGAGTGGTTTACTGAATTGGGATTCAAAGAAGTGTAAAGAATCACGGTAACCATAATTGGTGGGTAGAGGTGGGAAATTATATCTATTGACACCATTGATAATAGCATTATGATACTTTTCCTTTAATAGAATTTTTTCAATCTTTAAAATGAAATGAGCACCATGTTTACTGGTAATACCATTAAAACTATGATAGGGTCCTGGATACTCTTCCCTATACACATCATCTTGAGCATTATCTAATTCTCTCATCCAGGTACATTCAAATACTTGAAATGCTTCCTTTAAAATTTTTGGATATTTTCCTTCTGGATCTTCACTTTGTAATAAGCCATCTACCGGAGTAAATTTATTAAGTTTTCTTTTTTCTTCTGGTGTATCTCCTGGAAAACCCAAGGCAACAATATTTTTAAAGTATTTTTTATCATCTGGCATGAAATTAATAGTACATTTACCACGTCTAAGAATATGTTTGCAGGTATTTGAAGTATTTCTACATTCTAAAAGCATAGCATGATAACCCCTTGAACCTACATAATATGGGAACACAAGAGAATAGGCACCAAATGAAGTTTGAAAATTATCATCTAATGTACCAATGAGAGTGGTTGGCATTGGAATGAATGATGAAGTTTGATAGAAATTATCAACAATTCTGGTATCTTTAAAACCTTCCATTTTTATATGTTTTAATTTATTAATTTATCTATTTATAATGTATAAGTGACTTCCTTGTAACTTTTTTTTTTTTTTTTATTGTAATAATTTTTATATATATATATATATATATAAATAAAAAATATAATTTAATTTACCAAAATGTAATTTATATTAATTTAAATTAAAAGTAATAGATGTAATATTAATTATGAATAAAAATTATATTATAATTCAATTTGAATTTATAAAATGTTAAAATTTAGATTCAATTATAGTAAAAAGAAAGAATTATTAAGATATTTAAATTTATATAATATTTATTAAATTAAACCATTGTTATTATAAAATGATTATATATTAATATATCTTTTGTATTAATTTATATAAATTAACTATTGCTATGATGAACAAAATTATTATACTACCTTCTTTATAAAAAAAAAAAAAAAAAAGGTTTATATATATATAATTGATTTAAATATTCTATTTTAAGATAAGAATAAGCCAGAAAAAAAAACCCCTTGATTAATTTAATTACTAATAAAAATAATTAATATTTAATTAATTTATTAATTTATTAATACGTTTATTTATTTATTTATTTATTTATTTATTTATTTATTTATTTATTTATTTATTTATTTATTTATTTATTTATTTATTTATTTATTTATTTATTTAAATTTTTAAACAAGAATTGATATACAATACTAATTCTTAGCTTTCACAAAGATATTAAATATGAGAATCTAGTGCATTTAGTAATGTGGCGTATTTTATATGTGGCTTGTTTTTTTATAATCAAATAAACAATATTTAAATAAATAATCATTAAATAAATAATAAATATATATATATAATTTATTAATATTCATTTATACAAATAATTTTTTATAATTATTTTTTAATAGAATATAGAATATATTATTGAAAAAATATATTATTATTTCTTTTAAAATAATTATTATTTATGTATTTATTTATGATTGTATAGAATATATTAAAAATGTATGGCTTTATTTAAAAAATATTATACACCACATTGAGAAATGCATAATTGCAAAATGTATGATCCCCTAAATATGAATAATTAATCTAACCTAAAAATTTTAAAAATAATATTAAATATATATTATTTTAATCTTTTCATTACTAAGGATAAAGAAAGTCCAATAATATATAAACGAATTTTTTATGGTTCAAGTAAAAAGTATAATATGATAAAAAAAAAAAAAAAAAAAAAAAAAAAAAAAAAAAATATATATATATATATAAGCTATCCACATATCAATAATAATTATTAATATATGTATATCATTAATATAATATAATCAAAAAAATAATATGTTACACTTTTATATTAATAAAAAATTTTTTTTTTTACTCTTCATATCCTATGGTCTTGTTGATTTAGATATCATTAATAAGAAGTAATAATTAAAGTATCAGTAATCCTTATTTATGTATAAAAATATTGAAAGCATATATTAATTCTAAACTATATAAAATTATCATTATTTATATAGAGATCACCTATTTTTAAAAATTTTTTCTAAAATATTAATAGTTAGTAAATATATATATATACATATATATATCAATTTATTTAATAAATAATTATTTTTAACTATTAATATTTTAAATTGATATATATATATTATTACTAGCATAATATTCAATATAAACTTTATTCAAAATTTTGTTTAAATGTTTAAATATATGATTTTCGTTATAAATTCAAATTCAAATATATATATTTATATATTAATATTTTAATTTTTTATTTTTTATTTTATTTTATTTTTTTTTTTTTTTATTTAAATCCTTTTATTTAATTCTATAGATTAACCTTATAAATCATGACTACATATTATGGTATAAAAATAAAAGACTTCATAATTTAAAATTTTTTCATTTTAATTTAATTTACTTTTATATAGAAACTATAAAAATTAATAAATATTCTTTTATTATAACCTGATAAAATAAATATTTTTTTTTTATAAATATATAAAACATAATTAATAATATATTAATTATAAAATGAAAGACTTTAATAAATTTTTTTTTCTATTTTAATTTAATTTACTTTTATATAAAAACTTTACAATTAATTATTATTTTATTATAACCTAATAAATATCTTTTATAATTTATTATAAATTTCAAATATATATTTATAATAAAATAATAAATATATTATGTTCTGTATATCTATATATATGTTAAACAATATTTGAAAATAATAAAATAATATTTCCCTAAAAAAATTAATTATATATTTTTCAAAATTGAGATCTTTAAAAAACAAAATAAAATAAAAGTGTAATATTAAATACTATTAAAAATTTAAATAATTCATGTATTTATTATCATAGTTTAAAAAGAAAGGAAAAATCAAAAAATATTTATATTATTTTATATTCGGTTGATTAAAATGTTAAGAAATTCATTATTATGATAGATAGAAGTACATACATATATAACTTTTGAATTCCTAGATTAATAATAATAATAAAAACCTAATGAACATATAGTTTAAAAACTTTATATATACATATTCTCAATAAGTTTAAAATTTCTATTTTAAATAATACGAATTATAATAACTATATATTGTAATTAAAGTTATAGATTACCAAAAGTTTATAATACTTTTAAGTGTTTAACTTTTTTAAATACATCAAAATTTATATATATATATATATGTATTAATAATATACTAATCATAAAAAATAATAATAATAAATAATAATTTAAAAAAAAAAAAAAAGATAAAAATTATTTTACTTTAATATAATTTTTTAAAAATGAATAATATATTTGAAATAAATAAATATTAAATAATTAAACTATTTATTAATTGTATTAAAATTAAATGAAATAGAAATTTACACATATAAATATTAAATAATTTAACTATTTATATATATTTATATATATTTACAGATTTGAGAGTCATAGATTCTCAACAAGAAATATAAAGTCAAATTGTTAGATGGAATGGAAAAATTTTAAAGAAATATTTAATAAATGAAACAAGTTCATCAAAGGTTCTCATAGTTTGTAGATTAATTATGATAATTTAATTAGTGAAGGAGTTTTGAATATTAAGCTAAATTTGCTATTCTTTAGATAGAGGAGTGATGCTGTACAATTCCTAATTTTTTCTTAAGTTTATTCCTGAAAAGAATGGAGACCTTATTTTTTGGTCAATGAAGAAAGTAAGTAATAATCAGGAGCTTTTAGTTGTTGCTAATAAAGCAAGCAACTGAAGAATGTCTGGATGCTGAAGAGTATCTGTTTTTTAATCCTTGTGGAAAAAAATTAAATGAAAGGTTTTTCAATAAAAAAAAAAAAAAAGAATTATTGAAATTTATTTTTTAATTCGCATCTCTTCATTTTCAGATAAGGATATTAGAAAATGTGTTACAATAATGTGTTCTGGAAACAAAATTAAACTTATTAAAGAAAAATTATTAAAAGGAGAAAATGAATGAAACGTTGGGGGTAAAGAAAAATAAGTTTTAGGGCGATATCAAAACGATATAGGGAAGGACATGAGTAATGACTTAGCAGAGGTCATGGATGCGATATAGGATAAAAGCTTGATAGTACCAAACTTTTAATGGAAAGATAAAAAGATTTATGTAACGAAATCAAAAAAAAAAAAAAAACTTGTTTATGGAATACATCGCCACATTAAAAGATGGTTGCTTTACATGTATCAGTGATATTATAGGAAATGACTTAATAATGGGGAAATGAGAATGGTAAGGTGATTTAAATGCCGGTCATTTCACGGAAGCGCATGGATAGAATCTTTACAAATATGTAATAATACCGAATCTTACGACATACTACATAGAGAACTAAAAGATTTCAATCGCTTAAAAGATAATACTCATAAGCATGTGCACTTTGAAGATGTATTATTCTATTTTACTGTTTGAGGAAAAAAAAATTTCCTCAATATAAACTCTTTTTAATATGTTGTTATATAGATATGTGCAAGGACATGAGCTGGCGATCTACAAGAATTTTAAAAAATGATGTATTAGAAAAAAAAAAAAACAGAAGTGCAGAAAGATAAAAAAAAAAAAAAATGCACAACGAAGTTGAGACCATTTGCTGTCTCATTTTTTTTTATACAAAAGAAGTTCCTTTCCTCAAGAATTATATTTAGGAGATGAGATTTTAAAAATTAATCAAGTTTGGTTTTAATGAGCTGTTGGCTCCTAGATTAGTCTTTTTTTTTTTCTCATTACAATCAAGGACTTACGATGGATCAAAGAATTGATGATACAATTAAACTATTATTTATGATATTAGAATTATATAAAATAAAAATTTACATATATAAATATAAATATTAAAATAATTTAACTTTCATTAATTATTTATACATATATATAATTTAAAATTTTCAAAGTTTCATTATAAAAAAATTTTAAATATTGTGTAATGTAATAAAAAAAAAAAAAAAGCTTTAACTATTGTGTAAATGATATATATATTTAAAACAAAGTTAAAGTTTTTGCCGTTTATTGTGTATGAAAACTATTATAATTATTGAGAAAGTATTATAAGAGTTTTAACAAAGTTTTTTTCTTTTTTTTTTCTTTTTTTTTTTTTTTTTTTTATGAAAAAACTAAAGAAATCGTTTTTTAATATATTATAAAAAATAAAAGTTAAAAAAAAAAAAAAAAATAAAAATAAAAATAAAAATTTATTGTTACAGGTATTAATTAAAAGGTTAAAAAAAAAAAAATATGAATAAAAAATGAATTCTATATCAAAACGTCTAACCTTTTTAAAAATATATATTAATCAATAGTGCAATATATTAAAAAATTTAAATTAAAAAAAAAAAAAAATTAAATAAATAAAAAATTATATATAATATATATAATATATTCTTTACTGAATAAATGTTAACACGTAATATATTTATCTCTTAAAAGATTTCATTATTCCTTCTATACATTTCAATAAAAAAAAAAGTTCTTGATGTTATGTACTGGGTAGCCTCCAAAAAAAATTTTTTTAAAAAAAAATAATTACATAATATATAGTTATATATACCATTTTGGTACATTGCTTTTCATTATTTATATCTTTTTTTTTTTTTCATTAAAAAAAAAAAATTATGCTATGTTGTATGACCTATAAAATTAATTTTACTCTGATTTTTTCTAGTATTAAATAAATATTTTTTTTTATTATAAATTTTCATTTATTTTATTTTTAATGTCACTGTTTCAATTCAAAAATAATAATAATTAATAATAAAAAAAAAGTTCTATATATAAATATATATATATTGTGTTTGTTATATTTTTATTATCAAATTATTTAATTTTTAAAAATTGATATAACAATGAATTTTAATAAATAATTTTAATTTTTTTTTTTAATAATATTTTTTTCCATATTATTATCAATATTACAGCATCAGCATCTATAAATAATAATATTTATATTTATATTAATATTATTATTATTATTTAATTATTATTTAATTATTATTTAATTATTTAATTATTATTTAATTATTTAATTATTATTTAATTATTTTATAATATTCAATAGTAAAAAAATAAAATAAAATTAAAAAAAAAAATATTTAATCAATATTAATTTTAATATTTCCTTTTTTATATTAATTTCATTTTTAAAAAAAGATTAAAAAAAATTTAAAATTTTCAAAACAAATAAAAAAAAAAAATTTCTCCTGAACACTTAACCATACTTGTACATAATTAATTTGATTAAATTTAAAATAAATATATATATATATATTATTTTCATTATTATATTATCTATCTATATATTTATTTTTCTTTTCATTATTATCTTATCTGTATTTATTTTTCTTTCAATATCTTTATTAATTATTATTATTTTTTTTTACTATTATTATAATTTATGTCATTTTTAATAATAAAATTTATAATATTAATATTAATATTATTTATTCTAATTGAAAGGAAAAAAAAAATAATTCATATAAAATATATATATATATATAAACATTCCATAGAATTGTGAAATTTCTTTTCTTTTATTTCCTTTTTTATAAAAGTTTACTTTTTTTTTCCTCTCGTGTAAAAGAAAAAATAAAAATAAAAATAAAAATAAAAATAAAAGGATAATATCCTAACAAAATTAGATATTTGA
The DNA here is from genome assembly GCA_016946835.1 of Neocallimastix lanati (nom. inval.). Classification (NCBI taxonomy): domain Eukaryota; kingdom Fungi; phylum Neocallimastigomycota; class Neocallimastigomycetes; order Neocallimastigales; family Neocallimastigaceae; genus Neocallimastix; species Neocallimastix lanati (nom. inval.). Next base: position 412,940 of record JACVTC010000021.1, on the reverse strand, counting down.
AATTTTTTTTATATGTTACATTTTTCCTTAAAATAATGTAACATTTCACAATATTTATTCTGAACAATAAAAAAAAAAGAAAAAGAAAATTAAAATAAAATAAAATTAAAATAAAATTAAAATAAAATAAAACTATTATTACTCGTATTTCAATAAAATAATTATAAATTAAAAAAAAAATAATAAACTTTATAATCAATTTACTTAATGAAAAACTTACTACAATTTATTTCTTTCAAATAATAATAATTTTTAATTATTGAGTTTAAATTTAACATTAAAAACTCTAAAAAAAAAAAAAAAAAAAAAAACATTTTTTTTTATATTCCATAATAATTAAATAAAACTAGTATAATAATAATAATAATCAATCAATCAATCCATAGAATATATATATCTATTTTTGAAATATTTCAAATGGTTGATTTAAAATTTTTTATTAAAAGGAAAAATAAAAAAATTTTAAAAAAAAATAAAAAAACATATGTTTTTGAGAATATTCAATATACGAATTACTTTAAAATAATTTAAAATAAAATAAAAATAAAAATAAAAAAGAATATATATATTTTATATTAATTTATTAATAATAATTTATATTTAAATAAAAAATTTTAAAAAAAAAAAAAAAATTTTTTTAATTAAAATTTTTTAATTAAAGAAAATGAAATGAAAAAAAAAAAACTTTAATAATAAAAATTATAATTTATATAATTAAATTTAAAATTATTGATTAAAAATATTTAAAATATTTAAATCAATAACTAAATAATTAAAAAAAAAATAATAATAATAATAAATATATATATATATGTATAATAATTTAATAATTTTAGCATTATTTAAATCTCATTTAAATAATTCAATAAACTATTTAAATATTAAATCATTTAAATAATTAAATTTTCTTTGATTTTTCTATATAATCTATTACTTTAATTAAAAAAAATTATTTAATTGTATTTTATTTTTTTTATTTACAATTATAGAACATGAAAAAAAAATAATAATAATTTATAAAAAATTAATTATTATTTTATTATTATTATTATTATTATTAATTTTTTTTTTTAAATTAATAATTAATTTTTTAAAATATATTTAAATGATTCTGATAATGTAAAATGAAAAAGAGATGTTACATGAAATTAAATTTTCATGTAACATCTCTTATATTTATTATATATTTATTTAGATGAATCGTTTTAATTTATTTTTTTTTTAATTATATGAATGATAAAATAATGTAATATAATAGAAATGAATAAATATATATATTCATTTTTTAATTTTTATTTTAAAAAATAATAATTAATAAATATTTAATAAATAATTAATAATATAATACCTTTATATTAAATAATAGATAAAAGAGTATGAAATTTATATATAATTATAATCCACTATCCCAATATATTTTATTCGTAACATGTACACAAAAAAAAATAAAAAAGTAGAAAAAATATGGTTAATATATCATCTATTATATATTATTAATAAGTAATAATTAATATCAATTAATATAATAATAATAAAATAAAAAAATAATAATAATTAATTATTAATTATAATTGAAATTATAATTGAATACATATTATTATATGATTAATAAATTTATGAAATAAATCTATTATATTAAGTTTATATATTAATTTAATATAAAAAAAAAAAATACATAAAAATAACTGAATTATGATGGATGATAAATGTATAATAAATAATTATATGAAATAATTATATATATATTTTTTGTATTTAACGGAATTCGAAATTTAGTATTATTCATTTTTCATAAATTTATATATTTATTCATTTATTGATGAAGTTATTTATTAATGAATTAATATTAAGAATAAAATAGTTTTGGCAATACTGATGATAATGATAATTTTTTGTTTTTAGAAAGATAAAAAAAAAAAAAGGGGGATAATTCTTATCAACATTAAAAACTAAAAATTATATATATATATATATAACTATTACTAATATACTTATTAAACTAATTTTTAAAAAAAAATTCATATTATAAACATATCCTTAAAGTTGACGTGATAAATTATAAAGTATATTTTTTTTTTCGAAGTTTTCTGAAATATTAGATTTTTTTTTTTTAATTAAATTTTTTTTCTTTAAAGAAATTAAAATTATATAATGTAAAGAAATAAAAGAAAAAAAAAACTATAATTAATATAATTATTTGTATAATTTTTTTTATTTTCGTTTTTCATTTATCATTTATGTTTTTATTCAAATATATCAAATGAAATATAATTATATTGACATTATTATATAACAAAATAAGATAGGAAGGTAAATTTTTAAACTATTACCTATTATCTTAATTTTTTTTTTAATTAAAGTTTACTAAATACTTTAACATACACCTTTTTATATTTATAATATTTTTATTTAAATCCTTAATAAAATATAGAGATTATATATTTATTTAAATATTTAATTGTATATGATTTTTTTATATTATTAAATTTTAAATTTTAAATTTTAATTGTTAATTATTTTTTTTTTTTAAAAAAAAAAATTTTTTTTATATAATTAAAATTTTAATGAAAAAATAGATATTAATTCAATAATAATAATTAATTAATAATATATTAATTAAAAAAAATACTTTAAAAATCTTTTTTTTTTTTTTTTTTTAATTTTAAATTTTTTTTTTCTGTATATCCATCTTTTCTTTTTTTTTTTTTTTTTTTTTTTTTTTTTTTTTTTTTTTTTTTTTTAAAATTCTTATTTTAAATTTCTTTTCTTTTTCAAAGTATTGAAATATATTATATTTAATAAAAGTAAAAAGAAAATTTTATTTTCATTATGTAAATATCTGTATATAATTTATACTATAAGAATTAAAAGCAAAATAAAATAAATTGTAAATAATAATATTGAACTATTAATAAGCAAAAAAAAAAAAAAAAGAAAGAAAGAAAAAAAAGAAACGAAAGGAAAAAAGAATTGTTTATATTTATTCGTATCAAAATATATATAAATGTATATATGATTTTTTATTTTTATTTTTATTTTAGTCTATAAAAGTAATAGTAACAATATATAATATATAAAAAAAAAAAAAAAAAAAAAAAAGATGTCTTCAATACAAAATCATAAGAAAAAAAATAATAACAGAAAGTCCATGGCTAATGAACTTTCAAAAGAAATGAATATATTACTCGAAAATACAAATATTAATAGAAATAAAAAAAATTGTCAAAGTAAATTATCACCTTCGGGATCCGTAGCCCTACCACAAAAACCAAGAAAAACAAAAATGAGATCCTCCTCCTACAATAATACCCCAATTTCCAGTACCTCGAACATCAGTGCCTATTCCAACGATTATATTCAACATTCTATGTCTTCTTCTTACCTCGACCAACATAATAAAAATAAAAATGCTAATAAAAATAATAGTAAAAAATACATCTATTCAGATGACATAGAAGACCAATATAGAAGTTTGTATGAAACTGAATCCAATTATACCACAGATATGACATCAACTACCGGTACAACAGCAACAGCAACTTATATTTCAAATACCCATTCAAGTGAAGATGACTATACCTCAGCAACAACTACAAATACAACAGATCAATACAGTGGGTATACAGAATCCTATGATGATTATACCGAATCTACTTCAGGAATGCCAACAGAATCCTTTTCAGAGTCTTATTCTGAATCTTCAAATATTATATATAATACCTCTCAAAATTATTCACCTTATTCAGCCATACCCAGTCCTAATGGTAAATATTATATATAAATATATATATATAGTATAATTAATATAAATTTTAATAATGCTTTTCTATTTATTTATTATTTTGTTTTATTTTTGTTTTTATTATTATTATTATTATTATTATTATTATTATTATTATTATTGCTATTTTTTTTTTTTATTTTGCATTTATTTATTTTGTTTTTATAACAATTATATTATTTTAATATTAATATATCTTTAATAATCTATATATTCTATATATATATATATATATATATAAATTAAACTATTAATAAATAAATAATTAATTAATATATTAAAAACATTCTTTTATAAATAATATATAATAAAAGGTTATTATAATAATGTCAGTAATAATAATGATAATAATAATAATAATAATTTTCAAATGGACAAACGTCCATCAAGACCAATTCAACGTTGGTCAGATGACAATCAAGTAGGAAATGGTACCCATCGTGGTCGTTCATTAGATTCAAGAAAAAATTATGCCAAAGCCAGTAATCAAAAGCAAAATAAAATGAGAAATAGATCGTACTCTCCCAGTGTTACCAATTTTTCAATAAATGCTAATCATATTTCCAATCTTTATAGTAATAACAATAATAGTAACTTAAGTATGAATAACATGAATGATACTAGGGCTAATAGTATTAATAACTATAATAATGATAATGATAGTAGTAAAAATAATAATAATTCAATTTTAAATAGTAATGGTAAACCTTTATCCTCCATATCCTCTAATCCTTCAAAAAGTTATTCTTTTGATAATAATATTAATCCCAATGCTTTAAATTCAACTCTGCATAATCATTATGTTTCAACATCTTCACTTAGCTCAACAGTTAATACTCAAGCAAATTCACAAGTTGCCCTCATTAAACATGATACCAAAAAGAAAAATGCAAGTAAAAAAAATAAGAAAAATCATGGTGGTGATAATACCTACAGCAGTGATAAAAGTCAATCCAAAGAAGAATCAAATTTATTAAAAAATGGAAAACCTTTACTTTATTATCCATCTTCACTCTATGGTGGTCTCCCTGATGCTCTACCCTATCAATATCCTTCCTCAGGAGATAATACTAATCATAAGAATAACAGTACCAGTGATTTAAATCAACAAGAGGTCGTGAAGGTAAAACAGGGATCCTCTCTTCACAGTCTCAGTAAGAAATTTAATGACTCTCCAAATTATAGGATGAATGAAAGCTACTACTATGAAAATTTTCAAGATTCCCCCCTTTCTCTTCAATCCATTACCAGAGATCAGAGTCAAGGTTTGAACGGTAATCAACCATGGAATGGTGCTGATACCATCAATAATAATAATAATAATAATAATAATAATAATAATAATAATTCCTTCCATTCCGGTATCAATAATTATATGGGAATAAAAAACTACAATAAATTAAATGACTATTACATGAATTCGGATAATCAATCCAATAATAGCGATAATTTAATTTACAATAAAAAGGGAAACAATACTCCAAATGATTATCAAAATAATGTTAATAATTATAATATCAATACTAACTCTAATAATTATCAAGAAAATTATAATAGCAATAATGACAATAATAATAATAATAATAATAATAATAATATACCAGGTAATTATGAAGAACAACAAAGTAGAGATTATTATAATGAAACCACGACCATTAGTCATAATATTATTGATAGTGAATTAATTACTCCTTCTCTGTCATCAATTGACATTCAGCAATTAAGCAGTGATTACTATACAACAGATAATACCAATATCTATAGTAAATCAATAACAAGACAACCATCTTATAAATCATCTTCAACCTATAATATGAATTCAAGTAATATTAATAATTCAGGTATAAAAAATAAAATTTTAAATGGTCTAACAGATGAAAAATGTTTCAATAATGGTAAATATAATATAATATATATATATTTTAAATTATTATATTTTAAAATTATTATTTATTACGTTTCGTATAAAATAAAAAATAAAGATAACAATCATAATCTTAGTTATTAATACTATATCATATCACATCATATTATATTATATATCTATTCAACTATATATTGATATAATTTATATATCTATTACTATATATATATATATATGTCTTATTTATATTTTTAAAAAATAATAACAATTAAAAAATAAATTTTTTCATTTCTAGATGGATTTGATAATAATCAAGTTTCTGGTAATATCTTTGATTCTACGACTATTAAAAAAGAAGATATTCCTTTAGAATATTTAAATAATAACAATATACAACCTTCATTGATGAATGATATAACCGTCAATAATATCAATTGTATTATGGATAGTAATAATAATGTCGAGATGTGTAATAATAGCAACAACAACAACAACAATAATAATAATAATAATAATAATAATCTTAGTAACAGTAAAAAGAAGAAGAATAAGAAGGGAAAGAAAAATAATCGTAATGATGGTGATATTACTTCGAATTATTATTATCAAGAAGAGGGTCATATTGGTGAAGGTAGTCATGAAATTGAAGTAGACTACTATCAAGAGGATTCTCCAGAAAAGGAATTAACAGATAAATCTCTCTCTCATGAAAGTGCCTCGGAAATGATGGATAGTTCCAACTATACACTTTCGAGTTCTGCCAGAGAAAGATTCAATGCCAATAAGCCACCCTATCCATTAAATCCTCAATCCTCCTTTTACAGACCACCTAACCCTAAACATCATAAAAAGCGTAATAATAATAAAAAGAAGCATGGTAAGCACTTCGGTGATCGTGATTTGGAAGAGGGACATACCGCTGGAGACATTCATAGAAGGCGTTCACTTATCCGACCGGAACGTTCACGACGAATTAGTAAGTACAGAAGCCTTACTCGTGATAATTCCAACTATATTATTATGGAAAATGATATTAACGGCTATGCTCCGCCTCAGCAAATCATGTTGACGCAAGAGCAACTGAACCGTCAAAGTCATTTCTATGACAAAAAGAATGCCATTGGTCTTGATTTTGGTAAAAATTACGATGACTTTTCCTCCTCGGAATCCTCCAAGAAATCCTTAAAAAATAGATGGTGGACTATTGTCTCTAGAGCCTGTACTTGCTATATACCCAAGGCACTTTTATCTCGTTGTCATAAAACTGATCCTGATATTCAACAGGCCTGGAGAGAAAAGGTTACCCTCTGTATTATTATCCTTTTTGTCTGCTTAATCTCTGGTTTCTGCACCTTTGGTATCAATATGCTTTTCTGTAGTAGCAGTATTGATAAAATTCACTATACAGAAGCGGTCACTTCCATTTATGGAGTTTCCTACGATATATATATTCCAAAATACGATGATAAGAATAGACTTCATAGTATTATTGGTCAATCCAAAGGTTATGATATTGGTCCATACTTTAACCAGGTCAGTAGTAGTAGTAGTAAAGGAAGTGAATGTAAGAAGGTTATGGGAGAGACCTATGAGATGAATCGACACTGTACTTCCAAGACCATTGATGCCTTTCTCTCAGACAGGCACCGTAATGACACTACCTGTTATTCCCTTAGTGAAGTTCTTTCCAATCCCGATGAAATCATTACAAAGAAACTCGGAAATATTTATTATACCTGGGATGATTTAGAAAAATTAAAATCAAGTCGAAATTTAGTGGTCTATGATGGAAATGTTCTTGATTTAACTGACTACTTAACGAGCAATCATCCCAACTATGCTCCTTATTTGGATGATATCCTCAGAGATCGTAATTCCTTAGATATTACCTACTCCATGACCAAGGATTCCCAAAATAGAAAAGTCATTCAATGTATGAATGAACTCTATAAAGTTGGTACGGTTGGAAAAACCACCTCCGGCTGTATTATTAGTAATATTGTTTTAGTCTTGACCTTGGTTTTCGTCATCGGTGTCATTATCATCAAGTTTTGTATGGCGGTTGTCTTTGGTTGGTTCTTGAAATGGCCGATGGGTGATCGTTATGGTTATATTAAGAAGATTTATGAGTCCGAACGTCGTAATACTCGTCTTCTTGAAATGAACGGAACCACCATGAATATAAACGGTAATAGTACTACTCTTACTAATACTAGTAAATTAGGCAACGGTAATATTAGTTCAAATGAAAGTGCTAAAAATAAAAGAAATACTTATCGTGATAGTGCCTCTACCTTAATTAATAAAAATATTAATAGTATTATTGCAAATGGTAGTATTGGTTATAGTAATAGTAATAGTAATGGCAATGGCAATGGCAATGGCAATGATAGTGCTAATGGTAACAATAATGGCAATGGTATTGGTGATCATGAGGAAAATATTGAAAAAACAAATTCGGCTAGCAATACTACAACTCTTCCTTTAGAAAGAATAGCCTCCTCAATGAAGCAACAAAATCGTAAGAGTATCACGAGTCGTTTCTCTACCCCCATGCCAGGCGAAGGTTCACGTAATAATATTAATAAGAGTAATAGTAGTAATATCTTTGTTCCCAAATATCCAAATCCATTTAGAGCGGATTCTTTCTCTGATCAAAATTCCATCAAGAGGAGTAGTATAAATTGGGATCCTGTTGTCACGGGTTCACCAGCCTTTGGCAGTGTTTTAAACAAAAGGACGAATACGCTGTCAAGCACTCCACCCTTAGGAAGTATATTCAGTAGTAATGCTAATAATCAAGTTCGCAATTCACCTTCACTCCTCGCCAATTCTAATAATCCATTGGTCAATGGTACCATCAAGACCTTACCAGAGCCTACCCTTCCAGATATGGGAATTTTAGATGATGAAATTCCTCCTCCCTCATCTCCGGCAACCCTCATTAATAATAACAGTAATAATAAAAGATTAAGCATGGTAGCAAGTAAAACGGCCTCCCTAAGTGAATATAAATCCACTGTAACTGCAACCGCAAACGCAACCACAACCTTTAATTTCAGTATAGATGAAGAATCTACCGGTGGACCATTAAATGCCGATTCTACCATTAAGGATCTTCTTCATACCATACTCTTGGTAACCTGTTATTCTGAGGGTCATGATGGTATTGCCAATACCTTAGATTCTCTTTCCTACACAGAATATCCAGATTCCTTAAAATTAATTATTGTTATTTGTGATGGGTTAGTGAAGGGAGAAGGCAATGATCAGTTGACCCCAGATGTTGTCATTGATATGATTGATCCAGGGGATGGAGGCAACTATCATGATCCAGGTCGTGACCAAGAAGCCAAAAGTTATGTCGCCATTGCTGAAGGACAAAAACGTCACAATAAAGCCAAAATCTATGCCGGTTGGTACAGATATGCCAAGAATGCCTATGGTCGATGGATTCCAATGATAGGTATCATTAAATGTGGTACGGAACCGGAACGGGTAGGCCCTAACAAGTCCCCTAAACCTGGGAATCGGGGAAAACGTGATTCACAAATTCTTTTATTGGGATTCCTCAGTCGTGTGATGTTTAATGAACGTATGACCGAATTTGATTTTGATCTCTTCACGAAGATCTATGAATTGACCGGGGTTCACGCCGATATTTATGAAAGTATTATGATGGTTGATGCCGATACCATTGTTCATAAGAGTTCCCTCGCTCATTTAACGGCCTGTTTAATTCAAGATCCTAAAATTATGGGACTCTGTGGGGAAACCAAAATTGCCAATAAAACCGAGAGTTGGGTCACGATGATTCAAGTCTTTGAATACTATATTTCGCATCATTTATCGAAAGCCTTTGAATCTGTTTTTGGTGGTGTGACCTGTTTACCAGGATGTTTCTGTATGTATCGTATTAAGTCACGAAAAGGTAATCACGGCTACTGGGTGCCTATTCTTGCTAATCCTGAAATTGTGGAACAGTATTCCGAAAATGTGGTAGATACGCTCCATAAAAAGAATTTATTGCTGTTAGGTGAGGATCGCTACCTGTCCACCTTAATGCTTCGGGAATTCCCTAAACGTAAAATGGTATTTGTGCCTCAAGCGACCTGTCAAACGATTGTTCCCAGTGAATTTAAGGTCCTCTTATCTCAACGTCGTCGTTGGATTAATAGTACGGTTCATAATCTTTTAGAACTGGTACTGGTCAACGATCTCTGTGGTACTTTTTGTATTTCTATGCAATTTGTCGTTTTCATGGAATTAATTGGAACGATGGTTCTTCCAGCTGCCGTGATCTTCACCTATTATTTAATTTTTAGTGTCATCTTTTCCAATCAGCGAAATCTCTTCTCTCTCTGTCTTATGGGGCTAATTATGTCCCTTCCCGCCATATTAATTGCCCTCACTTCTCGTAAGTTTACCTATATTCTGTGGATGATCGTTTATCTTCTTGCTCTTCCTGTATGGAACTTTATCCTACCGGTATACTCCTTCTGGCATTTTGATGATTTCAGTTGGGGACAGACACGGTTAGTAGAAGGAGAAACAGCCAGTAAACATGGAACAAAAGCTGACGGTAAATTTGATAGTACAGGAATTAATATGAAGACTTGGGAAGAATGGGAAAAGATTAGAAGAGTCGAAAAGTTGGCCAATGAATATTATTTGAATGCCACTGAAAGAAAAGATGGCGATCTCGGGGAAATTTCAACGTATTATCAAGAGAATCAAAATCAAAATCAAAATCAAAATCAAAATCAAACTCAAACTCAAACTCAAAATCAAAATCAAAATCAAACTCAAAATCAAAATTCATTATTAATTCCTTCCACACAAACTCAACATTTATCTCAATCTCAATCTCAAATTTTACAATCTCAGTCTCAATCACAACGACAATCCAAGCGACAATCCAAGCGACAATCTCAATTATTACCATCTCAATCCAAACGACAATCTCAAGTATTATCATCTCAATCCAAACGACAATCTCAAGTATTATCATCTCAATCCAAACGACAATCTCAAGTATTACCATCTCAATCCCAACTTCTATCTCAGTCACTATCCCAATCTCAATCTCAAATTCTTATTCAAATTCCAAATTCCAATTATAATCCAAGCTATCAAGAAAGTATGAGTACTAATAATAATAGCAACAACAACAACAGCATTAACATTAGCAATAACAATAGCAGATTTAATAACTCTTTTAACAATATAAATTTAAGTCATAGTCGTATCTATCAGTAAAAAAAAAAAAAAAAAAAAAAAAAAAAAAAATTAAAAAAAAAAAAAAAAAAAAGATAAAGAAAAAAATAATAATAATAAAGTAATAATAATAATAATAATAATAATCAATTAATAGTAATTATATTAATATTTTTATTATTATAAATATTATTATTTTAATTTGACAAATTAGACAAGATTTTATTAAAAATTTATTAAAATTTTTATCATCTAAAATCTAAATAAATTCTATCTTATATCATTATTTATTAATATATATATATTTAAAAAAACTAAATAAAAAAAAAAATACTATTTATTTTTATATTTATTTAACATTTAACGATCTATTATAATAATATTATTATATCTATTAAAATAAGACTTTTTTCTATTTTTATTTATCAATAAATAATTTATTTAAATTACTTTTAAAAAAAAAAAAATAAAATAATTCTAATAATAATAAATAAATAAAAAAAATAATAATCATATTATAAAATTAATAAAAAATTAATTATATCAAAAATATTAGATGCTGTTTGTATCTAAATATTATATTTTGTATCTTGAATATTTTTTCTTTTTTTTTTATTTATTTTTTTTTCTTTTTGGGTGTGTATGTATGTATATGTATGAACTATTATTATATAAATCGTTAAGAAATATAAAGATTTCTTATAATTTTACATTATAATATTATAAATTTTTTTTTTTTTTTTGAAAGGTGGTATGATGCATTAAGGCGTCATCTCATAACATATAAGATTATGGCGAATATATAGAGATAAACAAATAAAAAAAAAATAAATAAATAAATTAAAGGATATGAAAACAGAAATCAAATTAAATCTGATAATACTGTTCAATCCATTATTATAAATAGCTTTTAAGGAATCCTCCCAAAATTACTTAAAAAAAGAATGTTAAGATAGCTTTCCAAAAATGATTAATAGATTAAAAAGTCGATTTTATCAAACTGGACAAAGCGTTATTAAATTATTCTAGATTACAGAATACAAGATTAAACAATTTAGAAATAGATAATAATAATGATTATATTTTTATATTTAAATGAATTAAAAAATCTTTTTTCAAACTACATCAGAATGAAAGCTTAAAGGTTAATGATTAATAAAAAAAAAACCCATTAGATGAAGAAACCAAAATCTTATATTCAGCTTCAGAATTAAGAAAAGCTGGAATTACGACTCCAATAATAATAATAATAATAATAATATATATATATATAAAATAAAAAAATTTATAAATAAAATGATAAAAATTATAATAACAATAATAATAACAATACTAAATCAAATTAATATTCTTTTTTATATAAATATATATTTATATATACATTGATTGATGTATTTTATTTATTTAAATAACATTAATGATAAATAATAACAATAAAAAAAAATTAAAAATTAAAAATTAAATTTAAAACTAAAAAAAAAAATAAAATTAAAAATTATAACAAAAAATAAAAATAAAAATAAAAATAAAAAATAAAAATAAAAATAAAAATTATTAACAACTGTAAACCAAAAAAAAAAAAAAAAAAAAAAAAATAAATTAATAAAAATTTTATAAATATCTAAAGAGATGTATTTACTTTTACTTATATAAATTTAAACATAAATATAAATAATCTATTTAATTTTTATTTGTTTAATTTTTTTGTATATATATATAATATTTTTTTTATATTTTTATTTTTATTTTTTTATTTTTTTTTTTTTCTTTTTTTTTTTTTTTTTTTTTTTATATTAATTATATATAATAATTGATTTGTATTTTGTGTAAAATGTATTTTTTCATAGAATGATGATTACAAAGAAAGAAAACAAACAATAAAAAAAAAAAAAAATTGATTGATTAAAAATATTTCTTTATGTATAAATATAAAAATGAGGTAGATGGTTGGTTAATATGAAGGGAAAAAAAAAAATTATTTTTATCATTTATTATATATATCTATCATAATTATTTGATAAACTAAAGGATAATTTTTTTTTTTTTATATCTTTTGTAAAAAATAATAATAATAATAAATAAATAAAAAATAATAATAATAATGATAATGATAAAAAAATGATAAAAATAAAATTAAAATAATTTCTAATTTCTATTTTCTATTTTATTTTATTTTTTAACTATCTTTAACTAATGAAATATAAATAGGTGAAGCATTTTCATATTCTATTTGAAATATCTTCTTTTTATTATTTGCCATGTATCTTATTATAGAATAAAAATATTAAAAAAAAAAAAAATAAAAAAAATAAATAAAAATAAAAATAAAAATAAAAATAAAAATAAAAATAAAAATAAAAATAAAAATAAAAATAAAAATAAAAATAAAAATAAAAATAAAAATAAAAATAAAAATAAAAATAAAAATAAAAATAAAAATAAAAATAAAAATAAAAATAATTAGTTAATTTATCAATTAATAATTAAATATATATATATATATATTAATTACTCTAAAAAATCTGTAAATTGATCTCTTAATAAGGTCATGGAATCTTGATCCATATTGGTATGTGTTAAAAGTTGTGGAAATTGAACTAAAAAATAAATGAATAAATAAAATAAATAAAATAATTAATTAATTAATTAATATATTATTTTGAAATTTTCTTTATCATTACATGCATACATAATTATATTATTAATATCTATAAACTATATATTAATATATTTCAATTTAAAATATATAAATATATTTTCTGTTTTTTTTTTTTTTTTTTTTTTTTAATTACCAAAAAGTCTTAATAAATGTTCTGCTCCGTAGATAGAAGACATTTCTCTATTGGGGTAATCTTTGGTAGCTTGTACGTATTGTTGTCTTTCAAAATGGTATAATAAAATATTACCTAAGGCCTTATCAAAATATTGCTTAATACCATTTAACATTTCTAATATGACATCATTTGAAGCACTAATAAGGAAGAATAAATAATGAAGAATGAATAATAATAAATAATAATAAATATTATATATTAGAAATAATAAATTAACATATATTTATATTACTAATAATAATAATAACAATAATAACTAATTTGAATAACTTTTATATAACTTTAAATTTATATCTTTACTAATTTTATTTTTATTTTTATTTTTATTTTTATTTTTATTTTTATTTTTATTTTTATTTTTATTTTTATTTTTATTTTTATTTTTATTTTTATTTTTATTTTTATTTTTATTTTTATTTTTATTTTTATTTTTATTTTTATTTTTATTTTTATTTTTATTTTTATTTTTATTTTATCTTATTTTATTTTATAAGATATTATATTACATTATATTTACTTACTTATTATTGTCAGAATTAACTTTTATTTTTTTGTAATCTTCTAAAATATCAGCAACATTTGGTTTCCGTGGTAACGTAACTAACTATAATTATATAGATATTGATATAAAGGTATAAAGGTATGAAGGTAATATAATAATATTTCAGAATATAAAAAAAAAAAAAAAAAAAAAAAAATAAAATAAAATAAAATAAAATTAATACATTATTCATTAATAATAATAACAATTATAATAATTAATAATAATAATTATTATAATTAATTATAATATAATAATATAATAATAATTAATAATAATTATTATAATTATTTATAATATAATAATATAATAATAATTTATTTAAATTATAAATTATTAATTAGAATCATATTAATCCATTGAAAATATTATTATTTTATCTTACTTTTTGATCTTTTGTAATATTTTCCCAATCATCAATTAATTGAAGTTTTAAGAGATCTGGCATAACTATTTTTATTTCAGGTTTTTTTAAAAATTCTTCTTCCTGTTATGATTTATTGATTCATTTATTCAATTAGATATTAATGTCATGTGTTAATGTGAGTGTTGTTTGTACGTATGTTTTAATATTAGAAAATTGATTTATATCATATTATAATTATAAATAATTAATTAATTAATTATAATAATAATAAATATATAAATATATAATATTAAATATTGCATTATATACATATATAAATGTATACAATAAATAAATAAATAAATAAGAATATTATTTATTATTACTTAATAATTATTAAAAATGATGATAAATGAAATTATATAAAAATTTTAAATATCAAATTATCTTTATAATTATTAAATAACAATAAAAGTATAGACTTAATTATTTATTATTTATTAAATATATATATATTATTGATTTAAATAAATATATATATAAATAATTCAATTTTTTTTTTTTTTTTTTTTTTTTTAAATTTTACCTTTTCAACCTCTCTTAAACGTTTTCTTCCTCTATCGGTACCGGTATCTGCAATCTTTTTTTCGTGATTTCTAGAATTTTTTTGTGCCTGTACATATGCCTTTAATTCAGATTGCCTTTTTAAATTAACATCATTATATTTTAATACGCGTGATTCTGGTACCCATTCATCCCAACTTTTAGAATAATTATTTAATAATATTAATTATAATAATAATTATAATAATATAAAGATATATATTCATATACACATATATATTATGATAAGTTGTAGCAATAAGAATTGTAATAATATTTGTCATTTTGATAAATATAAATAAATAATGAAAAATGTAAATTAAAAAATGAAATGATAATAAATTAAGAAGATATAGTTATTCCATTACACAAAAATTGATTTATGCATTAGTGATAAATAAATGAACGAAATGGATATAAAAAACGAAGTATAATAATAGTATATAAAATAGATAAAATTTTAAAAATGGTTTATTAAAATTGAAAAATACATTATATTAAGTTGAGATGACGATTAGTCCATTATATTGATAATTTTATGCATTAATAGATAATATCAAGTTATATATATATATATTAATAATGATTATAATTATAAAAAAAAATAATAATAAATAAAATAATAATAAAAATAAAATAAAAAAATAAAAAAGAAAATATATAGAATATTGATAACAATTAGTCAAATTAGTATATTAGAAAAATAATTTTTATATTAAATAAATTACAATAATAAAAAAAAATTACGTTTGTTTCCATCCTTTATAGTGAACATAATAATGAGGTCCATTATCTTTTTCAATTTGTTTGTTTTCCCAAAGCTCTCCTTTTAAAATCTATATTTAAATAGAAATTATTATAATTATAATTATAATTATAATTATAATTATTTATTTTTTTTTATTTTTTTTTTTTTATTTTGTATTTTTTTAAATTAATATATATATATATATATAAGAATTAATATATTGAATTTTAATAAATTTTGAATCATTTATTTTAGAAAAAAAAAAAAAAAAAAAAAAAAAAAAAAAAAAAAAAAAAAAAAAAAAAAAAATTATTAGATTAAATTAATAAATCAATTAATACATTCTTATATTTAGTATGATTATTAGACAATTAATAAGAATAAAAAAAAAAAATTTAAAAAAAAAAAAAAAGAAAGAAATTTCTATTTCATAGGATATTAAATTTTGAAATTGATTTTGTTATTAATAAATATTAAATTTTATGAAAATTTGTATTTATATAATTGAAATTGAATCTCCTTTAAAATGATTAAAGTACTATATTCAAATAATACTTTAATCATTATACTATTAATAATAATAATAATAATAATAAAGTATTCTTTTTTTTTTTTTTTTTTTAATAAATTATATTGTGTCTTTCTTTCTTTTATTTTTTTTATTGTTACTAATTAATATAAAAAAAAATGAAATCAAATTTTTAAAAAAAATTTTTAAAAAATCTATATTACAAATGTTATATGTAAATATTTAAATAAATATATATATATATATTTTAAAAAAATGTTATTATAATATTAATAATTAATAAATTACTTTAGCTTCATATATTAAAGGTCCATGGAAACATAAGACTTTTTCATCTTCACTAAACGTTAATGGGTGATCTAACACAACTTTATCACTATCTAAATCATTATTTTTTATAGTAGAAGAACTACTTTCTGCATTACTCGTGGTAGAATTAAGTTTTTGTCTTTTTCCTGTTCCTTCTTTTTCTGATTGGGAATAGTCTTTTTTCTTATCACTTTTTTTATTTTTTTCTTTTTCTGACTGTCTTCTTGTCTGAGATGTCATTATTACTATAATAATTATTTTTTCTTTTTTTTTTTAAAAAAAAAAATATTAAAACAATTATATTAATATTTTTGTTATCTTTTTTATAATTTTTAATATTACAAGCCGAATTTATTAATTTATAAAAAATGTAATAATTTATAAATATAAATATTTGAATAAAAAAAAAGAATATGAACAAGTTAATACTACAATTTATATTTAATGTTAATTAATATATTTGAATTTTAATAGAAAATAAATAAAACACTATAATAATTGAATTTAAATTTTAAACCTTAAAATAAAAAATAAAATTAAAAATTATTACTATTATTATTATTTAAGTTTTATATAATGAAATTACAAATTTCACTTACTCTTATTATATTAATGAAATTAGAATTTCACTTCTTAAAAAACATTTAGTGAAAAAAAAAAAAAAGATTTTTTTTAATAATAAATATTTAAAAAAAAAAAAATTTTTTTTTTTTTTTTTTTAATAATACCAAAAATATACTTTTAATAAATATTAAATAGTAAATAGTAAAATAAATTTTTACTAGTATAATTTTATTAATTATTTTATTTTATTCAAATTAAATGCAATAGAAAAAATAAAAAAAATTCCCAAAAATGTCAGGTTTCTTTTCAAAATAATTTGCTAATCAATATGATACATGAAATATATGAAATATTTGGAAATGATAAATAATTAAATAATTGAATAATAAATATTAAATAATTAAATAATTAAATAATAAATAATAAATAATTAAATAATTGAATAATCAAATAATTAATAGAGTTTTTATTAATAAATAAATAAATAATAAATAGAAAATAATATTAAATATTACACATATAAATAAATAAATAATAAATAGAAAATAATATTAAATATTACACATATAAATAAATAAATAATAAATATATATATATATATAATTTTTGGATAGATAGATTCGGTCTCTCTCAATCTCTCAACAATTTTTTTTTTTTTTTTTTTTCAAAGAACTAAAACAAAAATTAAGTAAATTGATTAATTTTTGCTTATTAAGTAACATATATATGTAAATGTTAAAATGAATAATAGTTTATATTTTTTTTTAACATATAAAAAATAATAAAAAATAATAAAAAAAAAAAAAAAAAAAATAGGTAATACAAATAAAGAATAAAAAGAATCCTTTAAATAATAAAGTTAATAATTTAAAACAGTAATCGCATATAAAGTAAATATCAAACTTATATATATTATATATTACAAATTCAAATATAAATCAAAAAGTTTTTTTTTCTTTTCTATTCTATTATTATTATTACTATTATCTTGATTTTAATTTCAATCTTTATAATTAATGATTCTTTTTTTTTTTTTTTTTTTTTTTTTTTTTTTTTTTTTGGTCTTTCCTTCCTTTCTTTTCCTTCTTTTTTCCTTCCAATTTTCAAATTTTCCATTTCCTTTTTTTATTTTTTCCTTTTTTTTTTTTTTAATTTTTATTATTATTAATTATTTAATATATTATAATTTATTTTTATTTAAAAAATTTTTTAAACTTTTTTTTTTATATCAAAAAAAAAGTCATTATACATTATTTGAAGATATTTGTGAATTATCAATATTATTTATGGAGGAATTTGATGAAGATAAGGTGGCATTTATTGAATTTTGTTGTACTGAATCTGTTGACATGGAAGCCATATTTAATAAATTACTGGTATGATTAAGATATGATGTGCTTCCATTTAAGGATGAAGGACTACTAGATGCGTTACCATTTAAAAGATTTAAGATAACACTTGAGGATAAGGAATTCATATGCGTTGAGGGTGTATTTGGACTTGAAAGGCCATATAAGAAACCAAGGAATTTAGTATCATCAATGGTATCTTCAAAGAAAGTTTGTCGCATCTTAAAGAAAGTTTTACTTGTTAATAAACTATCACTTCCTGCTTGATGTTGTGGTCCGACACGTTCAACCTTTTTTTTTTTTTATTTATTTATTTCAAAAAAAAAAAAAAAAAAAAAAAAAAAAGATATAAAAAATAATAAATATAATAAATATATATTATATAAATAAATAATACATTGACAAATAATATAAATATATATATTAATAATAAATTAATAAATATATTAATTGTTAATAAATTTTTCATATATATATTTATTAATTAAATTAAAAAAAAAAAACTTTTGATTATTTGTATTTTTAATGATTATACAAAAATATTATAATTATTATAATAATAAATAATTTGTTTGATTTACTTTCAAAAAATCTGCTACATCTTGTAAACCTCCTTTCAAGTTTTTACAACTCTTCATTAAATATTTTATATCGTATATACATGGGAAATATATTTTTAATAGTTCGAAAAAACTGCGTTCTTCTACTGGAAGTGCTTGACATGTAAGTATTTTTAAAAGGTAACAGAAATCATATCCACTATAATATTATTGAATTTTTTATTTAATAATAATAATAATAATAATAATAATAATAATAATAATATAAATAATCGTTAAAAGCTATTTATTTCCATTATTGTTATAATACATTTAATTATTTTTTTTTTTATTATCGTTATTATTAATATCATTTTTATTTTCTTATAATAATTTAAATTTAAAAAACTATTTTATTATTACTATTTTATTAACTTTTAATTATATATCTTTTAAATATTTTTTTTTTTTTTTTTCATTCTATCTTTATTGATTTTTTATATATAATCATCTTATTTGTATAAAATTTTATTTAAATATATATGTATATAACGAATTTGCAAAAAAAAAAAAAAAAAAAAAAAAAAAAAATTAAAAAAATTAAATCATTCTCTTTACCTATGAAAAGATATCCATTTTACATCGTCAAGTAATACGAAGCCAGAACTTATTAATAATTCTCCAAAATATTCAACATCTATTCCATATTTATCATTTTTTTCAAAATCTATTCCTGAATTTGTAAGTAAGTCTATTGAATCTTGTGCATACATATCATTCCTAATAAGAAAATAAAAAAGAAAAAAATTTTTTTAATAATAATAATATAAATAATTTAATATAATTATTGTACTTTTTTTTAAAAAAAATAATAATAATAATAATAATATATAATGATGAAATTCTTTGTTTTAATTTATTTTTATATTTTTTTCAATATCTTATATCTTTGTTAAGAAATATATTATTCTATTTTGTACTTTTATTTTTTTATTTTCATTATGATTATTATTAAAATGAAGTTTTTTTTTTTTTTTCTCTTTTTTTTAAAAAAATATAATAATTATAATTTTATATTTATATTATATCTTTTAATTTACGTATATATATATAAATTTTTTTTTTTTTTGATTGAATAAAATACTAACTGTAAGTTGAATTTAAAATGAAATTGCCAAGTACAAACATTTTCTGGTAAATTTCCATTTTCATCAGCAAATGTTATACCTAATTGAATAATCTTTAAAAGATCTACGTTACATCTAAGAGTTTGATAGTGATAATCTGTCGTAGATTTAAAGTTACCAACTGGTCTTGCTACAACCCCAGGAAATTCAGTATCCTTTATTATTAAAATTACAAATACAAATACATTTAATTACCATTACTTCTTTTTATGAATTTTTTTTTTTTTTTTTTTTTTTTTTATTCAAATTATTATTTATAAAAATTTTAATAAATAAAATTGAATGTAACGGAATTATTATTATTATTTTTTTTATTTTGATTGTTTTTTAATTTTTGTCTTAATATTATTTATTATTTTTATTAAATAATAATAATATTTAATATATCTTGAATACTTCCATTTTTATTTTTCTGTATTATTTGATGTCATTATATAGATAATATTATTAAAACAAAGTAACTTTATAATATTATATTGACATTTCTTTTATCATCCCTTTGATAATTTATTAATACATTTTATACTTTTTCAATATTTAACTACATTTTTGTTATATAAATAGAAACGTTTTAATCTTAACAACAATTTTATTTACATTTCAAAATAAAATGTCGTTAATATTACTGATAAAAAATTACTAAAAATCCCTTCTTATATAAAACTATTGCTTCTTTTATTGTTAACATTATTTTTTCTTTTGTGTGAATTTTTTTTTTTTTAGACTAATAATTTTAAATATAAAATATATAATGTATTTATATATAATAATATAAAACTAACCATAGATATATATGGATATCTTTCTACCAACTCTCTTAGAATTTTCATTTCTGATTCCAAGTTATATGACCATACATCTTGAATCCAACTTGTTTCGTCAGACATTATTAATATTTATTCTATTTTTTTTTTTTTATAATTAATTATTAAAGATTGATTTGATTTAATTTCTTTGTATATGAAGTTATTAAAAAATATATAAAATAACTTAAGATATATTATTCTTTTTAAATTTAAAATATATTTGATTTACACTTTTAATTTTAATAAATATGAAATATATTTCCTAAACTATTCAAGTTTAGTTATTGTAATAAAATAGTCAATTTTTACTATATTTATTAAAATTTCCTTTATAAATCAATTTTTTTTAAATTTAAAAATTTAAAGAAAAAAATATAAAAAAAAAAAAATTAAATCTTTTTAAATATTGTATATTTAATTTATATTATTCATATAATTTATGTATATCTAGGGTTATTATACTTTATAAATAGAATAAAATTTCCAATTTTTAAATTAATATAGATTTTTAATTGATTTACTAATTTCTTAATTTATTTACTTATACTTTATACTTTATTTTTATTATTTTTATTATTATTTCTCTGTTATTATTTTTAATTATTATTATTTTTTTAATTTTATTAATATTATTTATTATTTTTAAACCTTTATTGTTTGATGAATGTCCTTTATTTCTTTTTATTATTATTACTTTTTTTTTATTAAAAAAAAATATTATTAAATACTTTTATTTTATGATTAAATTAATATATATATACTTTATTTTGATTAATTTTATGATATATATTGTATTAAATTTCTATATATATATAATTATTATTAATATTTTTTTTTTTATTTTTATTTTTATTTTTATTAACAAATATTTGATTGATGATTTATTTTATTATTTATACATTTTATTTCATTTAATTCAATATTATTATTTTTTATTATTTCTATTTTATCTTCCAATAAAAAAGATTTCTATTTGATTATTATATATATATTGATAATAAAATTATATGATATATTTATTTATAATTTTCTTTTTTTTTATTATTATTTAACTTTTTTTTTTTTTCTTTTAATGTTACTTTTTGATAATAAAGTTTTATGTTTAAGTGTAGCAATAATAATTATTAATTTTATATTATTAATTTTATCGGTGATTTATTATATTGTTTATAATTTTAATTTTGATTGAAATTTCTTTTTTTATTTATTTTTTTAGAAGTGCTACTATTACATATTATTTTAATTTATTTATTTTTTATTAAATGATTTAAAACTCTCTTTCCTTCTTTTTTTCTTTTTAAATGGAAATTTTACTTCATTACAATACTATTTTAATTAAATTTTATTTTCCTTTTATTTTATCTTTTTTTTTTTTTTTTTACACATTCAAAAAAAAAAAAAATAAAAGAAAAGAAAAGAAAAAAGAAAAAAGAAAAAAAAGAAAAAAAGTAATAAATATTTAAATTATTATAAGAATTACTTTGTATTAATCCTTTTTTAAATTATTTTAAATTATTTAATAAAATAAAAATAAAAAAATAAATAAATTATTTTGAAATTTATTATAAAATAATTACTTTTTATTTTTATTTAATATATCACTATTATAAGTCTAAAAAAAAAAAAAAAAAAAAAAAAAAAAAATCATAATCCTTTTTTTTTTTTTTTTATTTTATTTTAATTATTATATATATATATAAATTATAATATAAATAAATTTATT
>JACVTC010000021.1:337500-385000 GCA_016946835.1 Neocallimastix lanati (nom. inval.) | reverse complement strand
TAATAAAATTTACTAAACTACCATTATTTAAAACCCACTGCTTATAAATTATTGCACATAAAAGTCCCGCACATCAAAAATTGGTGGAGATATCGGGGATGTGCTGTGTAAATAAATAATTTATAAGTAGTGGTGTTTAGTAATTTTGTTAATTAATTATAAATCCTTATATATTTACATAAATTCTCTTCAGTTAGGATTAATTAAAATATACTGCTTAGGATATAAATTTTTAATTTTTTTTATTGGTTATTTATAGTTATATTATCTTTGGTGAAGAAAAAGTTATACAATATATGTTATTTCATTCATTTTAGTATAGTTTAAATAAATTGTTTTTAAATAAATAAATATTGGAAAATCTAATAAATATATATATATATATAAATAATTTATTAATATAATGTTAGTGTTAAAAGTAAGGTAGTTTAAGTAGGATAATAATTAGAGATAGTGAAATAGTAAAAATATTGTTATTTTAATTAGCATTTAAGTGAATAATTTAAATAAAATCTATAATAGGAATATTATTTTAATTAAAATAAGAGTAGGAAGATATAAATAGTGTAATTTAAAAGTGTTAATATTTAGAAATAAAATTACAATAGATATAAGTATAATAAGATAAAAATATTGTTTATTTTAATAGTAGTATATTTAATAATATAAATTAGTAGTACATTTTAAAAATTGATATAGAAATAAAATGGATATAAATCAAGATAACCTAATAGAAAAATTACAATTGTTAAAATTACTAATTCAAAAAGGTAGATTTGAAATTGGAGTTAGCGATGACGTGAATGAATTAGATGAGTTTGTAGATGGTGAATCAATGGGAATATTAGCTCTTGTTGATAATAAGGAAGCTAGGTGTATTTTATAAGAATACGGTGAAAATAATTTAGTAAATCGTAGTTTTCTGGAAAAATATATTCTTAATCATTGCATCGATGATACAAGTATTACTAGAATAACTAAACTTACAATTTTAAATTTAACTATTGGTTGTATTCAAGAAAATGTAATATTCAGAGTAGAGAAAGAAAACCCATTTTATGATATTAGTTTGAATTTTAAGACACAAAGAGAATTAGGAATTATTATTTACCCAAGGGACAATTTAATTCTTTCGAAACAAGGAACTTTTGAATTTAGAGTGGTAGCTGAATTTGAAAAATTATCTGTTTTAAATAAAAGAATTAATAAAAATGAAGAAAATAATAATAATTATAATAATAATAATAATAATAATAATTATAATAATAATAATAATAATAATTATAATAATAATAATAATAATAATTATAATAATAATAATAATAATAATAATTATAATTATAATAATAATAATAATAATAATAATAATAATAATAACATCTATAATAATAGTAACAATAATAGTAATAAAATTAATAATACTAAGAATGACGCGGGGGATGACATAATAAACGTGGGACAAAACAAATTAAACGCGTTAAAAATGGATAATTTCAGAGAAAATAATAAAATAGTAAATAGAATAATAGCAAATGCAAAAAAAACAAACAATAATATTATAATTACTAAAGAAGAAAATAAGAATAATATTAAGGGTAGTGCAAATATTAAGAAAAATCAAAATAATAATATAGAGATTAATAGTATTTTAATAATAAATAATAAGGAAAATATTAATTCAAATGGTAAAAATAAAAATATTAGTAATAATTCTGAAAATATAAGAAACAAAATAAATAGTCATACAATTGTAAAAGAAGAAATAAATATCAATGAATCTGTTATAGTTGGTAGCATTATCAATAGAATTAATAAATCTATAACTTCTGGTTTGGTTAAGGAAATAAATATTATTGATAGTAACAATTCAAAAGTAGATAATATTCAAATTACTTCAAATGCTAATAAAAATGAGCAATTTATAAAAAAAAATTATTCAGTTAATAATATTACTAATATAAAAGAAAGAAAAATTAATAATAATAATTCTCCGGTTGATTTTAGTAATATTATAAATGTAGATAGTGATAAGGAAATAAAAATTGAGAAAATTAAAAAAAAAATTAAAATTACCCATATTTTTATTCAAAATAATGGTAAAAATAAAATAAATATTAATAAATTAATGATGCCCAAACCTGAAATCGCGTTAAAGGATATTATTATTTATAGCAACAATCGCGTTGATACCAAACGAACAATTAGGAATTATAGATGCAAAAGAAAATAAAATTTTAAAAATTATTATTATATTAATTAAACTATATATATATATTTTTTATAAAAGAAAATATAAGGTACACCGTGACGAGCAAATACTTTTTTTAAAAATTTAATCACTTCTTTAGAACCAATTTCTTTAAGAGGTTCAGCTTCGACCCATTTAGTTAAATAGTCTACTAAGACTATTATATACTTATTTCCTGCTTTTGTTCTTGGTAGCGGTCCAACAAGATCCAATCTGACTCTGGAAAGTGGGTATCCCGGCTTGGTTGGTAAGTTTTCTACATTTTCATTTTGCTTTTGGCGTCTATACATTTGGCATTTTGGGCAGCATCTAATATAGGTTTGGATTTCCCTATTCATTCCTTTCCAATAGTAATTAGGTTTCAACCGATGGTATGTTTTATAAATGCCTTCGTGACCTATGGCATGTGCAGCTTCAATCAACTTTAACTTTTCTTCTTCATTATCAACTATTTGTAAAAATAAGAAAAATGAAATTAAAATAAAAATTTGAAATTACTTTTATTGAAATTAGTAACTTCACAATTAGAAAATAATAAATAAGAAATTATAATAAATTAAAACTTTAAAATAAAATATTCGTTTAAAAACGAATATATTAAATTAATAAAATAAATAAATAAAGTTAATAAAAAATGGGCTTTGACTTTAAAAGTCCATAACTCCTCAAATCGCCGCGATGGAGGGTTAAAAATAGCGAAGAGAAAAATAATTTCGTCATCATACGAGGTCTCAAAGCCTCCTAGATGTCGAGATATTTACATTTAAAGTTTAAGGGTGTTAATTAAAATTAACTAAAATTTTTTATAATTATTTTTATTATAATTTAATTATTAAAATATAAATAATAACATATATCAAATATAAAATATACCCTTATTAGATTAGGAAATTAATTACAAAATAACTAATATTTTATTTTTTATAATTATCTAGATAATACTAAAGAAAACTTAAAACAAAATAAACAAGGGATCCAATTTATTATTAAATAATTAAAATAAAAATTTATTTAGATTAGGAATTAATAATAGAAATAAAATGTAAAAAATTATAAGCCATGTAAACATAGTTTAGGAAAAATATAAATAGTTTAGTTTTTATTTTAAATTAATCTTTGAAAAAGATTATAGACAAATTATCTCTGATAATTTATCTCTAAAATTCTTTAATTGAAAATTCTATTATAGAAAATATATTTAAGACTTTCTATTTTATAAAAATTGTATTGAACTTTTTATTATTAAACTTTTATATCAATAAATAATAAATGAAATTATTTTAATTTTAAAAAAAAACAAAGTTTCTTTATTTTACATTAATTATGTGTTACCAAATAAAATTTATATGAATTATTTATTCGGATTGTATTCTAATTTAATAATATATTGATTCATAAAATAATTATTTTGTTTTAATAATAAAAGAACCCTAACCAAATAACAAATAAAATACACAGAAAAAATTTTTCTAACCTAGTTATTCTAATCTTTAGTCTGTGTAACCTTGTATACGTATCCCAATCAGACTAAGTCTCTTTACACTATTTTCCTAAGTCTTCCGTTTTGTTTATAATATTTCTTTCCTTCAATTTCGACGATTCTACTATTGATGAAATCTTCAATATTTTGAGAGACGAGTACCACTTCGTTACCTTCCTTTTTTAATTCTTCTATTTTATTCATAGTATCCATCCTGGACAGAGCATCGGCGATAACATTCTTCCTTTCCTCCTCAAATTGAATCTTAACCTGAAGAGCACTTAACGTAGTCACCCACTTTAAATGGCTGTTATTAGAGGGCTCCGTATTATTGCATATTCCAACTAGGGGTTTGTGATCAGTTACCAAAGAAGTAACTAAGTTATTTCCTAAAATATAATGTTTAAATTTCTTTATGCAGAATAATGCTGCAGTTCCCTCCAAGTCGGTAACACTATGTTAGTTTCAGCCTTCGGCAGCACTTTACTAACATAATGAATTGGTTTCTCAACTCCATTATCATCCTTTTGTATGATGACGCCTCCAATTCCACTGCGAGATGCATCACTCCTTATAATGAATTGTTTATTGAAATCTGGTGGTATTAGTATAGGGACCTGTATTAATCTTTCTTTGAGAGTCTTAAAAGCTAAGTCGGATTCCTTAGTCCACTCAAATTTTGAATCTTTCTTTAACAACTGAAAAAGTGGACTGGCAATTTGGGCAAAGTCCTTAATAAACTTTCGATAATATCATGTATTCCGTATTGTATTAATCATGTATTTTATTATTAATGTATTGTTTTATATTTTTTATGTAAAGTTCTATAAAATAGAACTAAATAGATTAAATTTTAAATTTTATGATCGAAATAATTTTCATTATTTTATTCTTTTATTTTCGATCATTATATTAGATTAAGTAATCGGTTAATTAAGGTTTTTCCAATTACTTCTTAAAAGTAATCGGTTTTACTTAATTAACGCGATGATCGATATGGATAGAATATCGATCAAAAACTTATCTAGGTTTTTCTTCTAGTCTTTTCCTAGATAAGAGATTTATTAAGATTAGAACCCCTTTTGATTTTAACCTTATTTTGACAAAAAAGTATAAATAAGGCTCTTGAGTTCTCTTTGAGAAATCAAGAGTTATTATTATAACAATTATAATATAATAATAATAACAATAGTTTTAACATTTAAAATTTCTAATAAATAATAAAACAAATTATTTTAATAAAACAGATTTTATAATTAAAACTTTTCTTTATCAATTTTAGTGTTTCGTCTATTATAATTCGTTATAATAAACTCGATAATTAGAAAGAACCATAGGTAAGTATGATTCTTTTCTAAACCTTTAATATTAGCAGTTAGAGCTAATATTAATGATTAATAATTTAATTATAATTTTTTAATTAAATTATTACGCAAAATGATTTATACCTAATATTCTTAATCTACAAAAATTAAATTTTGTAGAAGTGAATACAAGGATAAATACTGAATAAAATAGATTTAAGAAATTTAAAAAAAATAAATATGTTTTATTATTAAACACAAAAATGTTTTATTAAAAAAAATTTATTTTTATTTTAATATTAATCTTTATTTATTTAATAATTAATTTTGTTTAAATTAATAAAATAATTGTTAAAAACTAATAAAATAATAAAATGAAATATTTATTATTTATACTAATTTATTTTAAATTTTAATAATAAAATTGATTATTAATAACTAATAAAATATTTATAATAATTTATTAAATAATTAATAATCATACTTTTTGATTATTAAAACTAATAAAATATCTATAATAATTTATTAAATAATTAATAATAAAGAATAATTTATAAGAAATATTTACATGTTTTTATATTTTTCTTTGATTTTAAACTATTTACATTAAAAATAATAAAATTAATAAAAGAGAAATAAAGAATAATTTATTATTAAATTAAACAATATTTACAATTAAAATATTAATAAAGATGAGTTTTAAAATGTTATTTTAATTACAATTTGTTTATAAAAGTTGATTTATAAAATAAATAAAATAATCATTATTTTAAATAAAAGTAACTTAAAAATTATTTAACTAGTTAATTTTAATTTTGAGATGTTTATAAGTTTGTTTATTTGTTATTTATAATTTATTGAATTTGTTTATTATTTTGTTTATTTGTAGTTTTAGAAAAATATTATTTATTAATTTATTTTAGTTTTTAATTAAAATTATTAATGATTAATTAATTTATTATTATTTTATTTTAATTATTTTTATTTAATTAACTTTTCTTAAATATGGATTTAATTTTTTTTAGAATGGATTAATTTTTGGGTTAAGTTAGACAAGAATTTGTTTTTTATTATTTATTTTAATTTAATAATTTTGTTACTTATGATTCTTTTCTAAACCTTTAATATTAGCAGTTAGAGCTAATATTAATGCTTAATAATTTAATTATAATTTTTTAATTAAATTATTACGCAAAATAATAAATCTTGGTTATAAATAGATTTTTATTTTATTATTTGATTTTATAAAAATTGTTTTATATACTTTATAAATATATATAAGTATATAAATCTTTATTAATTTATTGATTCATTTATTATTAAAAATTTATTTTATTCAAAAGAGAGAGGTTAAAAATAATTTTTTTAAATTATTATTTTTATATTCTAAAATTGGTGTAACAACAATATCCAATCAGTAATAATAATAAAATAATAATTATAATTTTATAATAAAATATTCTTTAGAAATAATAGTAAAATATTAAGAATTATTAATAATTTATATATAATACTAATAAAATAATCTATTATTATTTATATCATAAATTTTATAATAAAATTAAAAATTTTTTATATATATAAATATATATATTTTTAATAAATAAACGTAATTATAGTTATTATTTATCAAAAATGTTGAGGTTCATATTAGAAAAAGGAGTGTGAACATTAAATAAATAGATAAATTAAATAATTACTAAATTACACTAAAAGAATTTATTATTACACATTATAAATTTTACTTAAAGAACTATTATTAAAAATATTTATTATTTATAAATTATATAATTATTTTATTGTTAAAAATACTTTATTAATATTAATATTTATTTTTATAACAATATGGGAAACCTTTCAATTATTATTCCTAATTCATTTTTTTTTACTATTTCTAATTCTTTTCTTAGAAAGGCCCCCTTCATAAAATAATATGGATAATACATATTTTATATTATTTAATTACATTATTAAAACCAATCATATAAATTAATTAATTACATAAATTTAATATTTAAAATAGTAAAATATAACTAATATAAAAATTATTAATATAGAATATAAGAAAATTATTAATAGTAAAGAATATATTAATATATTTTTATAAATTATTAGAAATTTAATTAAAAATATCATTATTATTCTATTCTTTATCATGATGCCCCCGCTAAAACTTTTGCTATACTATAGCAAAGGCAAATTTTCTTATATTATTAACTAAATACATTTTTTTTTTTTTTTTTTTTAATTAACTATATAACTAAATATTTACATAATAAAATATTTTTTTTTTTTTTTTTATATTTTCATTAATTCTTAAAATTAAAAATTTTTATGTAGTTTAGAATATATTTTAATATATGTATTAATTGAAATATTTAAATTAAATAATTTAATTTATATATTACCATATATAAAAAATTTTTTCATAATAATTTTTAAAAATTCCAAAAATTTCAGGATCAACTGGAATTGTACCAAAAAAAAATTTTTTTAATTTTTTTTTTTTTTTTTTTTTTTTTTTTTTTTTTAAAAAAAATTTTACATAACAAATTCTTCTAACGCTTCATTTAATTATTTTCAATTTCGAGAATTGCCTGAAGATCACTACAAGTATACTCCTTTTGCAGTTTTATTTGTTTTATCAATACTAAAGTAGATTCATGTTGAATCCTTTCTTCATTTAATATTTTGTTTTCTTTAATTCATCATAATCTTTAATACTAATGTTTAATTTATCCTCAAATTTATTATATTCTTCTTATTTAAAATTATTATTTCATTCAATTCTTTAATTCTATTTTCACTTTGTTTAAATGAATTTTCTAAATCAGTGATATTAGCATTATGTCAACTTTAATAATACGATTTGTGAATTTAAATAAGATTTTCATTTAATATATCACTAATTTATTTTTATATTTTAATTACTACTTTTACCAAGTTTTAAACATTCAATTTCACAATTTAATTTATTGATCTTCTTGGACTGTGAAGAATTGTTTCTTTTGTAATATTTTCTTTTTTTCAATTATTGAATTGTTCTCTTCCTGAATTAAGAATATTTATGTTATCTTTATAGGGATTTTTCTTACTAATATTTTCTTTTTTTTTTTTTTGTAATTTGAATAAAATTATCTTCTTCAAAAATAATTTTCTCTTTTTATTTTTCTATAATTTGAATAATATTATATTCTTCAAAAATATTTTTCTTTAATTCACTTTTTTAATTCACTTATTTTATCTTTCAATTCAGTTATGCTTTGCATTAATAATTCTTCATTTAAGATAACATCTGGAACTTGTTCTTCTCATATTTTGTTTAATTCTTAAAATGCTTAATGTAATTATATAATTTATTAAATTCCGCAACTGGAATTCTAATTATTGATCATAAAAAAAAATAAAATTTATTATGTTCTAATAAATTTTCAATTAATGTAATTATATAAACACTAAATAATATAATAAATATTATTATTTCTTAAAAATATATTGTAAATTATTTTTTTTTTTATAATTTCTTCAAAATTTGTAATATTTTAAGTATTAATTTTATATTATAAACTAAATATAAATTATTTTAAATTAAAATTTTAAAATTATTCAATGTTTATTATATTGGAACTAACGCAGTAAACCAATATATTGTTAACTTTCTTCAAGTTCGAAAATCCTTTTTCGACACCCAAGAAAGTTTATTTGAAATAATTTTTATATATTTATTCCTTCAAGTTCGGCACTCTCTGTCCGACACTTAAGGATTTAAAAAAAAAATTATTATACTTACCTTCAGGCTCAGCACTCTCTGGCTGACCACCTAAGGATTTTTTTAAAATAAAAAAAAATATTATTTGTTAGGCTCGAAAAACTCTTCGACCACTTAACTAAAAAAAATTAATTATTATATTGAATTCATTTTAAAATAATTCAATTTTTAACAATTTAATTTTAAATTTATATATATATTATTTTTACTTAAGTTATTACTAAAATTTTATAATTAAATTTAAAATTTCTTTGTATTACTATTATGATCATTTAATTCTTATATTATATTTTATTCTATTATTTTTATTATCTATTCATCAATGTTTTCACACTCCACCAAATTTTATGGTTTGGTTCGGGGTTTTTATAAAAATTATTCAAAAATTATAAATAAAATTAAAACAATAATAAAAATAAAAATATAAGATTAATATAAACAATAAGAAATAAATAAACAATATAACTTTTTAAAATTTTATTTTTATAATTCTTTTATTAAATTATTTTTTTATTTAAAAATTATATGTTAAAATTACAATATAAAAAAAATACAATTTTTTTTACTGTTATTTATATTTTTTTCTTAAAATAATAGAAATGGTAAAGCCATTTCTTTGTAATAATAAAAATTAATTATTATTAATAATTTTTATATTATTTTTTTTATTGTTAATATAATTATTATTTACTTATAATAAATAATGCTTATATATTAATCTATTACTAATTATTTATTACTAATCTACTTAATTATATATTTTAAAAGACAATTTTTTTATTTTACAGAAATTAATTCTGTGGTTTAGTAATATTTATTTAATCCTAAAGTTTAATTTTACTAAGTTTAGAAAAATAATATTATTTAAATTGTTAATATAAAATTTATAATCATTTCATCAAATTTATAATATAATATTTATAATAAAACATATAATAATAATATAACTATTTTCTTTTATGTTTAATTTTTTTTTTTTTTTTTTTTTTTATTAGTAATCATTAATACAATTTTTAATCTGGAATTTTCCAAAGAAATAATTAATATTGATAAGTTTAATATTAATAAAAGAATTATTGATAAGATTTTGATAAACTATTAAGAAAATTGATAAAATAAACTATATAATATTGATAAGGATTTTAATAATAATAAAATATAGATAAGAATAATAAAAGTAGTATAGATAAGGAATTAATATTAAATACACTTTTTTAAATAGTATAATTTTATTTGTACTAATTAGGAATATAGATGAATTTATTAGAATATAGAAAGTTCCAAAAGAATAAAGAATCAAATAATTTATTTAAGGGTTAAATAAATCATTTAAGATGAATAACCAAAAGAACATTATTTGGGCATTCTTTATCAAGATGCCCCCACAAAGACTCAAGCTATACCAGAGCTGAGTTATACTTTACTATATTCTTTACATGAACATTTCTGTTCATTTGAATTCCGGTCTTGACGTCTGCGAGAGTAACAGTATTGAATTGCCTTTTAATTACCTTTAATGGTCCAACAAAGTAGGGTTCCAACTTAGTTCTACTAAAGTTTCTAACAAGCACAAGATCTCCGGCTTTAATTTCTTTAGCTTTATTCCAGCTCTGTTTTTCTTCTCGTCTGGCAGCCCAATACTTATTGGCATTCTTGATATTTTCACAAGCTTCCATAGTCCAGCGATAATGATTGATAAATTTTTCCAGTAAGATTTCATCAGATGATTTATTAATTCCCTTAGTCGGTCTAGCTGCGATATCAAAGGGTTGCTGATCTTCTCGGCCATACACTAATTCGAAACTTGAATGATTAGTTGTAGAATTTTTAACTGTTCTAAGAGCCCAAAGAGCCGACGGTAATACTTCGTCCCAATCTCTATTTTCGGTTCCTAGAAGTCGTAATAGCTTGCCTATTTCTTTGTTCCTATTTTCCGTCAATCCATTGCTTTCAGGATGATAAGTAGAAACAAACTTAACATAAACATCGTACAAATCGAGAAATACCTTGGTCATATCGGAAGTAAATTGTACCCCATTGTCAGTAGTAATAACTTGGGGAACTCCATGACGAGCGAAAACTTTAATTAAGAATTTTACTACATCTTTAGAAGTAATACTTTCAGTAGGCTCGGCTTCTACCCACTTAGTAAAGTAATCTACTACTACTAAAATATATTGGTTATTGTTACTTGTTGGTTTTAGCGGACCTATAATATCTAGACCAAGATGTGTAAATGGACCTTCCACTTGAGTTGGAATATTTTCCGTGGGTTCTGGGTAAGGTTGCGGTCGATTCAATTGACATTTGGCACATTTGGATATGACTCTTTTAATGTCATTCACCATATCATTCCAGTAGTAACTTTTCCTCAAGCGTTGGTATGTTTTGTAATAACCATCGTGGCCGATTTTATGAGCTTCGAATATAAGTTTTAACTTTTCGTCAGTTTCTGTGACTAATTTCCTATAAGTGTTTCCATCAATGAAGTATTCTACTCCATCTATTTTTGTAAACTTTTCGTTAATGAATTCTTTAATAACTTTGGATAGCAAATCGTTTTCTTCATTATTACTAATTTTGGTTGCTAATACTTTCTTTTCTTCAAGATTCTTCATTCTAGATAAGGCATCAGCAACCACATTCTTTTTCCCTTGTTCGTAACGAATGTCAACTTTTAACATACTAGCCGTGAGGCACCATCTAGTTTGTCGAGCATTGTTGGGTTCCTTATTTTTAAATAGTCCAAGTAGGGGTTTGTGATCAGTGTAGACGATAGTTATAAACGGACTTCCCATGATATATGGTTTAAGCTTGGTGATGCAATAATATAATGCGGTTCCTTCTAAATCTGTTATACCATAATTCTTTTCAGCTTTAGTAAGACTTCGACTTACAAAGTGCACTGGATGTTCTACATCATTTTCATCCTTTTGTAGTAGTACTCCACCAATTCCTTCATACGAAGCATCTGTTCGAATGATAAATTCTTTCTCAAAATCTGAATACTTAAGAATTGGTGCATTAATCAATTTTTCCTTAAGTAGATTAAATCTTTCCTGATGTGGTTCGTTCCATTCATACGTAACTCCCTTTCTAAGCAACTTACAGATAGGAGCAGTTATTTGAGCATAGTTCGGAATGAAATCTCGATAATATCCCACTGATCCTAAGAATGAGCGAAGTTCATGAACGTCAGAAGGAGCTTTCCAATTCTTAATAGCTTCCACCTTACTATCAATTGGTTTTAGTCCTTCAGTGGTAACTCTATGGCCAAGGACATCTACTTCGGTTTGCATAAAGTGGCATTTTTCAATGTTAATTTTTAGGTCATTTTCCTTGAAGATTTCTAATACTTGTTTAATGTGTTCAATGTGTTTTTCAATACTTTTGGAGAAAATGAGGATATCATCAATAAAGTTGAAAACACAATTACCAATGAGAGGAAATAAAATACGATTCATTTCTCGTTGGAAGGTAGCTGGAGCACCAGTTAATCCAAATGGCATGACTTTAAATTGGTAATTTCCGAATCTAGTAGTAAAAGTGGTCATTTCTATGCTATCTTCTTCCATTTTAATTTGGTGATATCCAGAATAAAGGTCCATTGTTGTAAATACAACAGCTCCATTTAAACAATCAAAAATTTCATCAATATTGGGAATTGGGTAAGCATCTTTTTCAGTTCGATCATTTACTCCTCTATAATCTATACATAAACGCCATTTTCCGTTTGGTTTTGGTACCAAGACAATTGAGGATGACCATTCTGAACAAGAAGGTTCGATCAATTGTTTGTGGATTAATTTAATTATCTCGTTCTTAAGTATGTCTGACTTAAATTTTGATAACCTGTAGTATCGTTGTTTAAATGGTTTGGCATTGGCTTTAAGTTTAATTTTGTGGGGTTTAAGTTTTGAAGGTGTAAGTTCTTCTGTGGAAGTTGCTACTACTACAATGAAATTTTCAAGTAGTGCAATAATTGTATCTCGATATTTTTCATTTAAGTAAGCTTTAAAATTTGGATGATGAATATATTCCTTAAGAGGTAATCCTTCGATTTTCTTTAAATTATTCTTTAAGTCTCCTTCTTCAGGAACTTTCTTGAGCATACATAACAATTTGTCTTCTTCTAAAGGTTGATTATTTATTGAGGCAATATTATCAACTAAACCATCTGGTTTAACTTGACAAAGGCAATATCTAATAGGATGAATAAAAAGTTTATTATCAACTTGTGTTTTTAGGTTGATAAGCATATCATAGAATGGTTCTTCCTTATCTATTATTCTAAAGTCGACATCAAACGTAAGATTTCCAATTGTGACAGGGACTCTAATTATTATTCCTTCTGAATACTCATCATTTTGAGTAGCTAAACGAATTTTTCCAACGACTAATTCCTATGGGCTCATATTGATTTGGTAACTTATCCAAGTACCTTTTAGTAATTATACTAAGATTACTGCATGAGTCAACGTACAAGATTATAGGCAGATCTTAGGTCAAGGCGCGTGAAGATTTTACAATTTTTAAATACTTCAATTAGATCATTAATTCTTGGCAACGGGTAACTGTTGCGAATGGTAATGGCATTTAAGCGGCGGTAGTCCACACATAGCCGAAGTGTACCATCATGTTTTTTGACAAACAGAATTGGTGCTCCTGCTGGAGATTTTGACTTTCTTATAAATCCTTTCCGTATATTCTCCTCAATATATTCTTTAAGAGCCTTAAGTTCGGTAACAGTTAAGGAGTAAATGGGTCCGAAATAAAGTTGGCTTCCTGGAATCAAATCAATGGAAATATCGTACATCCTATGTGGTGGAAGTCTATCAGCTTCCCGCTTTTCAAAGATTTTTGAAAGACCACGATAGAATTTATTTATAATAGAATCATATTTATTATGTTCCTTTTTAGTAGAAGTAGCCATAGCCGCACAGATATCAAATTCATAAAGTTCATCCTCTGATATTGATGAAGGAATAATAGTATCTTCTGGAGGTTGTTCTATCATAGGAGCAGTCACATCAGGAGAATGATATATAAATTTGTTGCCTTTTGCAGAGGGACAATGAGAAATGCAGTATCTTTCCAAAAAATAAATTTTATTTGTTTTATAATTGATATAAGGATTGTGAAGGGAAAGCCAATCTCTTCCTAAGATTCCACTAATTCCATGCAGTTGAAGATTTCCCACTAAGAACTCGAATGTTTCGATATGATCCATAATTTTGATTTTAAGTGGTCTGGTAGTTTGTCTTATTGTCATACTTTTGCTATTTGGAAGTTGTATGTTTATTGGGGAAGTTAAACCTAAAGTAGGAGCCTTATTAACAGAAATAAAATTTTTACAAATAAAGCTTTTTGCTGAACCAGAGTCAATCAAAAAATTAGTTTATACGGATTTCCCATTTATCAATATAAGAAAAGTTGAGATCATGCTAACAGTCTTATTAGGTGTGTAATTGGCTGAAAGTATATCTTTTTTGGTTTTAAAGTGATCTTTGTTTCTTTTATCCTTAAAAGAATGTATTTTATTTTCCGTTTTGGTTAATTCATATCTTCTTCTTCTAAAGGATTTTTTCTTGTATTCTTGTTCATCATGGTTTTTTATGCAACTTTCGATATAACATTTTTTATCAATATTTATAATAATGTTCGTTGCCTCAAATAGAGTTTTAGGCTTATCAATCTTGTCGTATTCTTCACGGACCTTGTCTATTAGGCCTTTTCCAATTATATCTATTAGGACCTCATCGGGCCATCCCAATCTTGCCGCAAGTTGTCGAAATTCTATTGTGAATTCCGCAACTTTCCCTAACTCACGTTGGCGGAGATTCCACAGCTTATTCATCAGAACGTATTTTTGTTTTCGATCATTTCCAGAATCGAAATTATTAAGCAATAATTCTTTGAATTTAGAATACTTGAGAGTGTTTAGAGTACCGTCTACTAGCAATGAAAGACCCCACTTTTTTGCTAGCCCATTGAGTCGGTTTACAACATATGTGTTTTTCGTCTCATCCGATAAGAAGGAATTCGGATGATCCTTAAAGAAATTTTCACTTTGGACCAATGTTTCAAATACATTAGACTTCTTCTTATTTAAATTTTCTTTCACCACAGTTCCACTTGATGAGAAAAAAGTTGGGATAAATTCCGTGATGGCAGTTATGAGTTTCGAAGCATCTAAATCTTTATAGCTACCTAGATTTTCAACTTGCTTAGTAGCTTCGGTAGTAGATGCGTCATTATCTTTTGTCTCCATTATTATATATCTAAAAAAAAAATTTTATAATATACAAATAAAAATAAAATAATTAGTATAAAATATAAATATATTTTTGTATTATTTAGAAGAGTTATTATTGTAAAGAATTAATTAAAAATATTTAATTATATTAATAATTAATTCTTTCTACAATTAATAATAAAAAATATTATTAATTGAGATAAAATTAAAAAATATAATAAAAAAATTGAAAACGAAAATTTAAAAACTTAGAGTTTATTATAAGATTATAATAAACAACACTAAAAGTAGGTTAAGAGTATTTTAGAAATTATTTTATTATAAAAATTTTTTATTAAAAGTAATTTTAAAATATTTGTGTTAATTATTATAATTTCTTATAATAATAACTCTTGATTATTTTTAGAAGAATCAAGAGCCCTATTTATATTAATTTGATTTCTAATCTTGGAAAATTATCTCTATCTAGAAAAAGATTAGAAGAAAAAACTAGATAGATCTCGATTGGTGTTTGATTACATCAATCTTTAGTTAATAAGAAAACCGGAATAAGGGAGAAAACTTATTAACTAATTATATATTAATTTTATTAATATTTAATCACAAGTATAATTAAATAATTAATTCTTTTAATTATCTTAATTAAAAGTCCAAGAAATAATATAATTTAATTATTTCTTGATTAAATAAAATTATTATTTTAATACAATTTAATTTTTCTTAATTAAATAGAATTTATCATTATTTTAATACAATAATACATTATTATAATTTAATATATTAATTATTGATAATTTAATTTAATGTAAATAAATTTTAAAACAATAATATTAATTAATAATTACTATGTGACATAATTAATAAAATTATTCATAAAATTTTATAAAATAATAAACTTTAAATATTAATTTTTTAATAAAGAATAATAATTATTTTGAAAAATAATTATAATTCTTTACACTCATAATGTAAGAAATATAGAAATATTTTCTATATTTCTTAGTCTAAATATAAATTTTATTAATTACAAATTAATCTAAATATAAATTTTATTAATTAAAAAATTAAAATACGTAAGTATAATAATATTAAATATTAAAAAACAATAATAGAATTTTCACAAATACAATTATGTTTAAAATTTAAAATTCTTCTAAATAATTTCCACGATAATATTAAATAATAAATAAATTAAAATTAATATTTAATATTCTAAAATTATTTTCACAATAATATTAAATAATAATTAAATTAAATTAAATAATAAATTTCTTTGAAATAATTCGTTCAAATTTAATACAATTAAGAAAATCTTCAGGTTTTTCTGCTAGTCTTTTCCTGAAGATACAACAGCTGACTAGCAAACAATAGCTTAATTAAGAAATAATTAATATATTATATTAAATAATTATTAATTAAATAAACACATGAAAAAAAAAATAATAATAATTAATTAATTAAACAGACACATGATAAAAAAATAATAATAATAAATAAATATAAAATAAGATTAATTAATAAATAAAAAAGTATAAAATAACGATTGATTTCTGTTTTTTCAGAAATCAAGAGTTATTATTATTAAAAATATTAATAAAGATAAATATTAAAAATAATAATAACCTAAAATTTAAAGTTTAAAATTTTTTTTAATAAAATTTTGTGTTTTAAAAACTTATTTTTATATACGAGTCTTCTACTTTTTCTAATTTTCGTCTATTTAAATATAAGTATTTTTCTTTATTTTTTTTTTAATAATAAACTCAATCAATATAAAAAATAAACTCTTATAAAAAATTTCTTTTTATTAGAGTTTCTTACACATAATGTAAGAATCTATAATTATTTTTAACAAAATAATTATATTTTCTTAGTTAGGTTATAATTAATATAACTTTTATTTAACTCATATTTCATTTATACAATTAATTATAATTAATAATTTATTTAATTATATATTAAAATTTTATTTAGTTTAATATTAAAAATTTATTTAATCAAATAATTTTTATACATTTAAAATAATATTAAATTTATTTAATTATTCACTTAATTATTAAATTTATTAGTTTTAGTTTTCTCTCACTTATTAAATCATAAACTAAAACACTATTCTGTATTTTATCATGTATTCTGTATTCTATCATGTATTCTGTATTGTATTAATCATGTATTTTATTATTAATGTATTGTTTTATATTTTTTATGTAAAGTTCTATAAAATAGAACTAAATAGATTAAATTTTAAATTTTATGATCGAAATAATTTTCATTATTTTATTCTTTTATTTTCGATCATTATATTAGATTAAGTAATCGGTTAATTAAGGTTTTTCCAATTACTTCTTAAAAGTAATCGGTTTTACTTAATTAACGCGATGATTGATATGGATAGAATATCGATCAAAAAACTTATCTAGGTTTTTCTTCTAATCTTTTCCTAGATAAGAAATTTGTTAAGATTAGAACCCCTTTTGATTTTAACCTTATTTTGACAAAAAAGTATAAATAAGGCTCTTGAGTTCTCTTTGAGAAATTAAGAGTTATTATTATAACAATTATAATATAATAATAATAACAATAAGTTTTAACATTTAAAATTTTTAATAAATAATAAAACAAATTATTTTAATAAAACAAATTTTATAATTAAAACTTTTCCTTATCAATTTTAGTGTTTCGTCTATTATAATTCGTTATAATAAACTCGATAATTAGAAAGAACCATAGGTAAGTATGATTCTTTTCTAAACCTTTAATATTAGCAGTTAGAGCTAATATTAATGATTAATAATTTAATTATAATTTTTTAATTAAATTATTACAAAAATTGTTGAGGTTCATATTAGAAAAGGAGTGTGAACATTAAATAAATAGATAATTTAAATAACTACTAAATTACACTAAAAGAATTTATT
The DNA here is from genome assembly GCA_016946835.1 of Neocallimastix lanati (nom. inval.). Lineage (NCBI taxonomy): Eukaryota > Fungi > Neocallimastigomycota > Neocallimastigomycetes > Neocallimastigales > Neocallimastigaceae > Neocallimastix > Neocallimastix lanati (nom. inval.). Next base: position 367,025 of record JACVTC010000021.1, on the reverse strand, counting down.
ATTACACATTATAAATTTTATTTAAAGAATTATTATTAAAAATATTTATCATTTATAAATTATATAATTATTTTATTGTTAAAAATAACTTTATTAATATTAATATTTATTATTATAACAATATGGGAAACCTTTCAATTATTATTCCTATTATCACTACTATTTTTACTATTTCTTTCCTCAGAAAGGCCCCCTTCATAAAATAATATGGATAATACATATTTTATATTATTTAATTACATTATTAAAACCAATCATATAAATTAATTAATTACATAAATTTAATATTTAAAATAATAAAATATAATTAATATAAAAATTATTAATATAGAATATAAGAAAATTATTAATAGTAAAGAATATAATAATATATTTTTATATAATAAATTATTAAAAATTTAATTAAAAATATCATTATTATTCTATTCTTTATCAAAATTGATACGATATTTTTATTAAACATCAATATCAATATTTATTTTATTTTATTTGGACGATAACAGTAGGGAATAATTGACAAAATAATATATTCTAATATTATATAGAATAATACACACAATAATAATATTCACACTTTAATATTTAGTTTATTTATTTTATTTATTTATTATCATTCATCAATAAAAATACATCATCAATATAAATAGTTGTTAATTAGTTAAAATATAATTAAATCATTCAATAAAATATAATTAATTACTAAAATCTATCATATTATTAATGTAAACTAAATATAAAACTACACTAAACTATACTAATAAACATGTTTATAGGTTAAATTATTAATAAACTAAATTAATATTAATAAAAGAACCATTCCTTAAACTATTATTATTTACTAACTATATATAATATTACTAAATTATTATTAACCAATAAGATTTCACTAACCTAATTTTCACTAAATTATGGTATTTATGGTGGTACCGTATCAAGATGCCCCCACTGAAATTAGACTTCGTCCCTTGAAGTCACCAAAATTTAGTTACTTTCATAAATTTTTTTTTTTTTTTTTTTTTCTTTTTTTATAATAAATTTTTTTTTTTTTTTTTTTTTTTTTTTTTTTTTATAATAAATTTTTTCTTTTTTTTTTTTTTAATAAATTTTTTTTTATAATAAATTTTTTTTTTTTTTTTTTTTTTTTTTTTATATAAAATTTATATAAATATATAATAAATTTTTATAATAATAAATTTTTAAACTATATATAATAAAAATAAATATATTTCAAAATTTTAAATTTTAATTTTGAAATTTGAGATTTTGAAATTTCAAATTATTTAATTAATTATTATTTATTTATTTATTTTTTTTTTTTTTGTATTATTTTCCATTCCAAAATCTTTTTTCTTTAAATCTTCCACGTTACATATAAAATTATTATTATTGTTATTAGCATTATTATTATTATTGTTATTAAATACTAAATTATTATATCCCTTTTCAAAATTTATATTTCTATCATTATTTTTATTTTCATTAGAAGCGTAAGTCACATTTTTCTCAACTCTAGGTTTATTAATATTATAACTGAAATTACTAATTCGGTTTTCTGAATTCTTTTCACAATTAATTATATTATTTTTGTTACAATTATTATTATTATTATTGTTATTATTGTAATTATTAGTTCCATAATAAACAAAGTTATTGTTTCTATTATTACTTCTATAAGAATTATAACTGTTATTTCTCTCATTATGATTATTATTATAATTATTTTCATCTCTACAATTATTATTATTACTATCACTGTTATTATTAGTATTTATTCCATAATTATAATTATTATTATTACCAAGATTATTATACCAATTTCTATTTTTGATATTATTATTTTTAGTCCAATAAAAGTTTTTATTGTTGTCATAATTATTAAATTCATACCTTTGAATGTTTAACTTATTATTTTGATAATTATTATTATTATTACTCATATAATTATTTAAATTATTCTGTTTATTTATATTAATATCGTTTTGTTTATTATTCCAATTACCAACATTACCCGAATAGTTTCCATTATTATTATAATAATAATAATTATTACTATTTTTACCAAATAATTTATTATAATTATTTTTATTATATAAAAATATTTTTTTCTTATTAAAATTTTCCCTATAATTACTTCTTTTATTCTTTTCTATTATTCCTTTTTCTTCCATTATTGATAATTCTTTAAATGAATATTTACAATTGAATGCCTTGTGGCCTATTTCATAACATCTAAAGCACATTAATTTATTATTTTTCTTATTAATATTATTATTATGATAATTTATATAATTATTTTTATAATTTTGTTTATAATTATTAAAATCTATTTTGAAATTTAATTTCTCTTCAATTCTACTGGCCTTTTCCGCGATTTTAATTGCTTCTTCAATATTTTCACATTCTTGCTCTAATACTTTTAAACATGGATATATTCTTGGTTTAATTGAGTTTATATAATCTTCTACTGTAATTAATTTTCTCATTTCTTTATCAATATTTTTATACTTTCTAATATAATTAATATAAAATATTGGTATTGGTTCATTTGTTTTTATTTTTGATTCCTTTAATTCCCAAATTTTATCGTTCTGAGTGATTCCTAAATATTTCTCAAATTCTTCTTTAATAATTTGAGTTGATGGATAAGTTTTATTTTCTCCATTTTCTTCTATACTTTTTAAAACTTCTTTAAGAGCATAATCCACACATTCTTGCATAAATATAAGTCTTCGTTTAGGATTCTGGATATCCCATAGATCCATAACTTCTTCGAAATCATGTATCCATAAGTCAACATCTTTACCATAATTTTTCAATAATGGTAAATTTCTTAACAACTTATAGATATCCATTTTTATTTTTTATTTATATTATATACTTTTTTTTTTTTTTTTTTGTTTGTTTGTTTGTTTACTATTATTAATTATACAATATTTTTATTTTTATTATTATTATTATTACTTTTTTTTATATATATATATTAAACTTATTTTATTATTTATTATTATGTATTATTATTATTCTATAAATATTATTTTCATATTATCTTGTTACTGTCACGCCCGGATTCTCCACCAAAATTATGATACGATATTTTTATTAAACATCAATATCAATATTTATTTTATTTTATTTGGACGATAACAGTAGGGAATAATTGACAAAATAATATATTCTAATATTATATAGAATAATACACACAATAATAATATTCACACTTTAATATTTAGTTTATTTATTTTATTTATTTATTATCATTCATCAATAAAAATACATCATCAATATAAATAGTTGTTAATTAGTTAAAATATAATTAAATCATTCAATAAAATATAATTAATTACTAAAATCTATCATATTATTAATGTAAACTAAATATAAAACTACACTAAACTATACTAATAAACATGTTTATAGGTTAAATTATTAATAAACTAAATTAATATTAATAAAAGAACCATTCCTTAAACTATTATTATTTACTAACTATATATAATATTACTAAATATTAACCAATAAGATTTCACTAACCTAATTTTCACTAAATTATGGTATTTATGGTGGTACCGTATCAAAATTGTAATAATTTAATTAAAAAATTATAATTAAATTATTAATCATTAATATTAGCTCTAACTGCTAATATTAAAGGTTTAGAAAAGAATCATACTTACCTATGGTTCTTTCTAATTATCGAGTTTATTATAACGAATTATAATAGACGAAACACTAAAATTGATAAGGAAAAGTTTTAATTATAAAATTTGTTTTATTAAAATAATTTGTTTTATTATTTATTAAAAATTTTAAATGTTAAAACTTATTGTTATTATTATTATATTATAATTGTTATAATAATAACTCTTGATTTCTCAAAGAGAACTCAAGAGCCTTATTTATACTTTTTTGTCAAAATAAGGTTAAAATCAAAAGGGGTTCTAATCTTAACAAATCTCTTATCTAGGAAAAGACTAGAAGAAAAACCTAGATAAGTTTTTTGATCGATATTCTATCCATATCGATCGTCGCGTTAATTAAGTAAAACCGATTACTTTTAAGAAGTAATTGGAAAAACCTTAATTAACCGATTACTTAATCTAATATAATGATCGAAAATAAAAGAATAAAATAATGAAAATTATTTCGATCATAAAATTTAAAATTTAATCTATTTAGTTCTATTTTATAGAACTTTACATAAAAAATATAAAACAATACATTAATAATAAAATACATGATTAATACAATACAGAATACATGATAGAATACAGAATACATGATAAAATACAGAATAGTGTTTTAGTTTATGATTTAATAAGTGAGAGAAAACTAAAACTAATAAATTTAATAATTAAGTGAATAATTAAATAAATTTAATATTATTTTAAATGTATAAAAATTATTTGATTAAATAAATTTTTAATATTAAACTAAATAAAATTTTAATACATAATTAAATAAATTATTAATTATAATTAATTGTATAAATGAAATATGAGTTAAATAAAAGTTATATTAATTATAACCTAACTAAGAAAATATAATTATTTTGTTAAAAATAATTATAGATTCTTACAAAAATATGGTATGGTTCATATAATTTTAGGAATATAATAATAATTAACACAAATAATAAAATTACAATAAAAAAAAAAATAATTTGTTTTAAAATCAATATTTATTTATTTAAATTTATAAAAGAAAAAATAATAATATAATTATTTATTTAATAAAAAGAAAGTTATTGATTATATTTTATTTCACTAAAATTACATGTATTTATATTTTTTTTATCAAATTAAAATTTGTAAAGCCTAACTATTTTTTTAATAAACTAATTACTAATTATTTTTATAAATAAAACATTTAAATTGAAATTGAATTATTATTTTAGTTAATAATATTATTGTTATAAATAGTAGTTATATATTATTGAATTATTAATTATTTAATAATAGTTTAATACTAATATATATAAAATAAAAATAAAGAGATTATACAGAATATTTTATTGTGGTTTAGTTAAATTTAGTAATTAAAAATAAATTTAAATTGATAACGAAAATTTTAATAACTAATTAAATAGATTTGATTATTTTCAATATAACATAATACAAAAGAAATATAATATTAATATATTAAGTGGGCAAGGACAATATTCTTGGCTAAAGATTTTTAATACATTATAATGGAATCGGATCGATAATTCAAAAAGGAATTATAAGTTAATTAGTGATTTATTAACTTAAGATTTCTATTTAGTAATATTTGAAGAATATTGGAAAGTTCCAATTATATAGAATAAAATAATCTATAAGGTTAGAATAATTTATATTATTCTAGCACAATTAGTATTATTTGTTCATTCTGTATTAAGATGCCCCCGCTAAGACTCAAGCTAGGTAGAAGCTGAGTTAAACTTGACAATATTTTTCAAATGAACATTACGATTCATTTGTATATTAGTAGCAGGATCAGCTAAAGTGACTGTATTGAATTGTTTCTTTACCACTTTCATAGGTCCAACAAAGTAAGGTTCTAATTTAGTTCGATTAAAATTTCTTACTAGTACTAAATCACCTGGTTTTATTCTTTTAGCTTGATTCATACTGGTCTTTTCTTCTCTCCTAGTAGCCCAATACTTCGAAGCATTTTTGATATTAGACGCGGCCTCCATTACCCATTGGTAGTGTGATACAAATTTTTCCAGTAGAATTTCGTCAGAAGACTTATTTATACCCTTAGTTGGTCTGGCAGCAATGTCAAAAGGTTGTTGGTCCTCCCTTCCATAAACTAATTCAAAACTTGAATGGTTGGTGATTGAGTTTTTAGTAGTTCTTAAAGCCCAAAGTGCAGATGGTAAAATTTCATCCCATTCTTTGTGTTGTTGTCCTAGTAATCGTAATAATTTTCCAATTTCTTTATTACGATTCTCAACTAAACCATTGCTTTCAGGATGATATGGAGTGATAAATTTAACATATACATCATATAAATCAAGGAAGATTTTTTGTCATATCTGATGTAAATTGTGTTCCATTATCAGTAGTGATAATTTGAGGTACACCGTGTCGAGCAAATACATTAATTAAAAATTTTATCACATCCTGAGAAGTAACATTTTCAGTGGGCTCTGCCTCAACCCATTTAGTAAAATAATCAACCACAACGATTATATATTGATTATTATTTCTGGTTTTACTTAGAGGTCCTATAATGTCCAATCCTAAGTGTGTAAATGGTCCTTCCACTTCAGTTGGTTTATCTTCTGTTGGTTCAGGGTATGGTTGAGATTTATTTAATTGACATTTTTCACATTTACCTATAATTCGCTTAATGTCATTAACCATATTGTTCCAATAGTAGCTCTTTTTCAAACGTTGATATGTCTTGTAATAGCCTTCGTGTCCTATACTGTGCGCTTGAAAAATTAATTGAAGTTTTTCTTTTGTATCTGTAACTAATTTCCTATAATTATTGCCATCAACAAAGTAGTCCACACCATCAATTGTCGTAAATTTTTCTTCAATAAATTCCTTAATGGTTCTTGAAAGCAGGTTTTCATCTTGTTCCTTGATAATTTGTGTTGTTAAGACAACTTTTTCTTTTTCATTTTTCATTCTTGATAAAGCATCTGCGACAACATTATTCTTTCCAGTTTCATATCGTAAATCAATTCCTAACATACTGACAGTCAAACACCATCTAGTATGACGAGAATTTTGTGGTTCCTTACTTTTAAGTAATCCGATTAATGGTCTATGATCTGTATATACTATAGTTTGCTTAGGATTTCCCATAATATAAGATTTTAATTTATTAATACAGTAAATTAGAGCAGCACCTTCTAGATCCGTAATTCCATAATTCTTTTCCGATTTAGATAAACTTCTACTAATATAATGAACCGGATGCTCCTTTCCAGTTTCATCATCCTTTTGTAAAAGCACACCGCCTATTCCATCATAGGAAGCATCTGTTCTTATAATAAATTCTCTATCAAATCTAGGAAATCTTAATATTGGGGCATTGATTAATCTTTCCTTAAGAATTTTAAAACTTTCTTCTTGTTCCTTTTTCCATTCAAACTTAATACCTTTTCTTAATAGAGTGCAGAGAGGAGCAGTGACTTTTGCAAAGTCCTTAATAAAATTTCTATAATATCCAATGGCTCCTAAAAATGATCGAAGTTCATGAATGTTAGAGGGAGCCTTCCATTCTTTAATAGCTTCAACTTTGTTTTCCAATGGACTTAAACCTTCTGAGGATACTTTATGTCCAAGTACTTCTACTTCAGTTTGCATGAAAGAACACTTTTCGATATTGATTTTTAACTTATGTTCCTTGAATATTTCTAAGACTTGTTTAAGATGTTCTAGGTGTTCTTCTTCAGTTCTTGAGTAGATTAAAATATCATCGATAAAGTTATAGACGCATTTTCCTATTAAGGGAAATAGTATACGGTTCATTTCTCTTTGGAATGTAGCTGGAGCACCTGTTAAACCGAAGGGCATTACCTTGAATTGGTAGTTTCCGAACTTAGTTGTAAAGGTAGTGATTTCAACACTATCATCATCCATTAATATTTGATGATAACCGGAATAAAGATCTAATGTTGAGAAGATTTTTGCTCCATCTAAGCTATCAAAAATTTCCTCAATATTTGGTAAAGAATAAGAATCCTTCTTAGTTGCTTCATTTACTTTCCTATAGTCAATACACAGGCGCCATTTACCGTTCTTTTTAGGCACAAGTACTACTGGTGATGACCATTCTGAACATGAAGGTTCAATTAATCGTTTATATATGAGTTTGGTTAATTCTTCTTTTAAGATATCTGTTTTTAATTTACTAAGTCGATAAAATTTTTGTTTAATAGGTTTAACTCCTTCCTTAAGAATAATTTTGTGTGGTGATAAAACTGAAGGTGTTAATTCTTCAGAAGAAGTTGCAATTATATCAATATATTCTTCAAGTAATTTAGTAATAGCTTCTCTATAATTTGAATTAATTGTACTTTGAAAAACTGTGTCATATATATATTTTATGGGTGGTAATCCTTCAATCGTTTTCAATTGTTGCTTAGCTTCTTGGTGATTCAATGCTTTGATTACACATAATAATTTTTCTTCGTCATCATATTCATTATTAATAGGTGCAATTTCTTCAATTAAACCTTGATCATTAAATCGACAAAGACTATATCTAATTGGATGTATAAATAACTGGTTATCAATTTGAGTTTTGAGGTTGATTAATATATCATAGAATGGATCCTCCTTGTCTATAATTCTACACGTAACAAGTAGTTCTAGTTCATTAATTTTTACGGGAACTTTGATTAACACATCTTCTGAGTAATCATCATTCATCGTTGCTAAACGTATTCGTCCTGCACTAACTCCTATAGGTTCATACTGATAAGGTAATTTATCTAAAAATTGCTTTGTGATAATACTTAAGTTGCTACATGAATCTATTAAAGCCTTACCACGAACTCCATCTACTATTACATCAACCATAGCAATATCATCTTCTTGTGGTTCATGATGTTTACTTTTATATGTATGATCTATATTGTTCGTTATTATTGTAGTAGCACACATATTATTCACTGCACCTGAAATTTTAGTATTATTCTTTTCTAATTTAAGTCCTTGTGATACTTGAGACCGTATCTTTGGAGCAACGTCCAATAATTGTCCAAATGTAATATTGCAATTACTGGAGTTTAAATCTTTGATCACGTCATAACTATCACAATCAGTTTGCATTTGTATTCTTCTTGGAATTCTAGTTGGCATAATTTCAATTGACTTTTCTGATGATTTTTCTTGAATTAATTTATTTAAAGTTTGTTTAGAATTATTTTCTTCCTGAGAAGTTTCTTCATTAATAACATTAACATTACTATTATTATTATTATTTTCCACAGAAGTACTAGTACTAGCTCTTTCCTTATCTCTTAGCTCTTTCTCAATTCTCTTTTCTTTTTCTATTCTAGGTTGAACCATAATCGAAGGATGTAATTGAGTTGTTGGCTTTTTGACTGGTCGCGATGTTCCCCTTAATTGATTTTCTTTTTGTTTTCGTAAACCTGGAGTAACTATTGGCTTAGGATCATCTCTTAGACTACGGTGAACCCTCTTTTCTCTTTGGTCACTAGTCTCTTCATCTTTATGATTTGCCTTTCTCTTTATAACGTTTACTAAGTAATTCAATTCTTTGGAACCATCCGACTTATCATCAAAATCTTCGTAATAATCCGTAGTAGTACCTTCTTGGAAATCAGCAGTTTCTTCATAATCATCATCTTCTTTTAAGTCAACTATTTTGGAACGATGGCAGACTGAAGCAATTTTTTTGACGATGGGAGTGCTTCTACTCCCTTTTAGTGGTTTAAATGATTTTCATAAAACTTCTTGCGGTTATTTTCCAATATAGAATTTAATTTAGGACAGTTTCGTTTGGTATGTCCTTCATTGCTACAAAACCAGCAAGTACTAATTTTCATTTCTTTCATCTTGTTAGTGATATTTTCTATAGATACATTTTTGTGGGTTTTTGGTTTGTTAAAATCATTTGAAATGTTCTTATTAAAATTACTTTTAGAGTTAAGGAGATTGTAATGAGTCTTATCATAATATTCAGTACTATTTTTAATAGATAAACGATCAACTTTTTCGGCTATAGCGAACGCTTTGGTAATAGAAATATGGTCTTTAAGCATAACCTTTCTCCATGCGTCAGGATTATTGGTTAAGGAATCTGCATAATCTAAAACACTAATTTTTCTTCTTCTCTTTTTATCCAATTTATGGTACAAAGATCTATAACGGACATTAAAATCTTTAACTTTCTCGTTCTTCTTTATTTTCATGGAACGTAATTCTCGTAACAAATTGGTTTGATCTTCTTTAAGTCCATAGAAAGTCTTCAGATGATTTATGATTTCATCAAGGCTTGGGTAGGTGGTAGTAGATTCACTTTCTTCATCATCTTCTCCTTCACTATCGCTATCGAAATCAGAATCTTCATCTTCAGTAAGGTCATTTCCATCTTCTAGTTCTTGGATAATTTCTCTTGGTTCTCCAGAAGCCGTTAATATACAAGCAGTAAAAATAGTTTCAGGATCCTTGATATGTTGGTATTTTATCCATGCCTTTAACTCATTTGCCCAGGAGTTGATGTCAAGGTTTTGTTTAGTAAGCTTTTCAAAATCTTTTAATTCTTTCTTTAATTCTCTGAAGCTAAGCTTACTTTCTGGAGTACTCTCTGTTGGAGTACTGGAAGTACTGGATGTTCTCATTAAATAAAATTTATTGTATCTATAGAATGCTAAACCTCGTAATGTATAAATTGTTATAAAAAGTAAAAATAAAAAAAAAATTAAAAAAAAAATAAATCTTTTAACTAATAAAATTATTAATTATTTATTATTATTAATCACTTATTAAATTATAATAATCGTGCAATCTGATAGTACACACTGTCTGACGTGCAGCTTACCTCTTGAAAGGTGTCATGTCACGCGTGTGCCACGGTTACTATTTTCAATATAAAAAATAGCAGTCCAGAGCCTACTAGCCCAATTACTATGTAGGATAAACTTAACCCGGAAATCTATGCACGAATATTAGTTTAATTTAATATTAATTAATATTTTTAACAATTAATAATAATTAGTTAAAAATATAAAAATTGTTTTTTAAAAAAAATTATTTGTTTTATTAGAAAAATTATTTATTAATATTATAATTTTATCCCTAATGTATTAATTTATTATTATATTCCCCGATATCTCCACCAATTTTTCATGGTATGGTTCATATAATTTTAGGAATATAATAATAATTAACACAAATAATAAAATTACAATAAAAAAAAAAATAATTTGTTTTAAAATCAATATTTATTTATTTAAATTTATAAAAGAAAAAATAATAATATAATTATTTATTTAATAAAAAGAAAGTTATTGATTATATTTTATTTCACTAAAATTACATGTATTTATATTTTTTTTATCAAATTAAAATTTGTAAAGCCTAACTATTTTTTTAATAAACTAATTACTAATTATTTTTATAAATAAAACATTTAAATTGAAATTGAATTATTATTTTAGTTAATAATATTATTGTTATAAATAGTAGTTATATATTATTGAATTATTAATTATTTAATAATAGTTTAATACTAATATATATAAAATAAAAATAAAGAGATTATACAGAATATTTTATTGTGGTTTAGTTAAATTTAGTAATTAAAAATAAATTTAAATTGATAACGAAAATTTTAATAACTAATTAAATAGATTTGATTATTTTCAATATAACATAATACAAAAGAAATATAATATTAATATATTAAGTGGGCAAGGACAATATTCTTGGCTAAAGATTTTTAATACATTATAATGGAATCGGATCGATAATTCAAAAAGGAATTATAAGTTAATTAGTGATTTATTAACTTAAGATTTCTATTTAGTAATATTTGAAGAATATTGGAAAGTTCCAATTATATAGAATAAAATAATCTATAAGGTTAGAATAATTTATATTATTCTAGCACAATTAGTATTATTTGTTCATTCTGTATTAAATATATATATGATGCGTTAATAGTATAGAGGTAGAATATTTGCCTTCCAAGCAAATGGCCCGGGTTCGATTCCCGGTTAACGCAATATTTTATAATTTCATTTTTTTTCTATTTTTTTTATTATTTTTTTTTTTTAGACTTAGAGAATAACTTTATTTAATTTATAATAATAATAAAATTACAAGATTTAAATGAAAAGATAACAAATAAAATACATGAAATAAAATATTATATATTTATTTATTATAAAATTATAAAAGTGCGTTAGAAGCAATAGCCTCTAACTTTTCCCATTTCTCGATGATAACACCACGTCCATTATTGCGAGTAATGATTTCAGTATTAGTGTTATCTAACGAATCTATATCTATTTTTTCACTGGGAAGTGAAAAATCATGCTTTATTATTTCGACGTCGACGCTCTTGATAACGATAGATTCAATAGATTCAATAGATTCAATGGAATATCATTTCATCATCAAACTAAAAGATCGACAAATTAATGGTATTACGTTTGTTAGAAACTCTGCAATCCCCACAAAATACGGAAGAAGTTAAACTTTGTTTAAAAATATTGTCAACTAATTTTCTTTGTTCCCCATCATTAGGTTTAATTTTTTCATATATTGAACGCCCACCAAGAAGAGCATCCAATATAAAGTAATAAATACTATTATCATAATCCTTTTTTGAATCTAAATAAACATCCAAGGATTTTTGTTCAATTATTATTGCAAACTTCAAAAAGAGATCATCTAGAAAAGGTAAAGATTTATTTCTGTAATTTTCCAATTCTTTAGAGGCAAAGATCCAATGAGAAAAGATAAGTACACTAACACCACAACAAGGGCAACTTTTAGGGAAATCTTCTGAGACTATTTTTCTTTTAATGGAAATACTCATGTCAAATTTAAAGCCACACCTAATTCGAGAAATCCAAAAGAATCCCAACTGATACTTAGGATATTGAAATGTTAAGTTTTTGATTTCTGAAATAAATCCAAAATCATTCTCCTTGTAAATAATAGCTTATTTAAATTATTATTAAAAGATTCTGACATGATATTTATTGTATGTTTCTATTATTATAATAATTTCAATTATCTGTATTATATTTAAGTACATAGTAATATTTAAAATATTCTAAAAGTTTCAGAAATTTTTAATTTTTTTTTTTTTTTTTTTTTTTTTTTTTTTGGCACCTACATTTAATTTTAATATAAATATCAAATATATAATCTATATAATCAAAAGTTTATTATTACCAATATTTTTTCTATTGTTATTTTAATTGATATTATACTTCTATCAGAATCAAGTACTTGATTCTAACATTATACATTATCGGTAACAAAATTGCTTAAATTACTATTTGATATTAATTTTCTGTCTTGAACTGTGAAAAATAATTAAAAAAAAAAAAAAAAATGAAATGTCATCATAAGATAAAATTTAATTTTATAATCATATTTTCTAATTTAATAATTTAATATTTTAATATTTTTTATTTATTTATTTTTTTTTTTTTTTATTTTTTATTTTTTATTTTTTTGTTATTTATTTACTTTTTTTTTTTACATTATTATTATTATTATTATTCAATTTTTTTTTAATAATAATAATTAAAGATTTATTATTAATATTTAATTTAATTTTATTATTTTTTATTTTTATTTTAATTTTATTTTATTTTTATTTAAATTTTAAATTTTATAAAATTTAAATTTTTTTTTTTTTTATAAAAAAAAAAAAAAGTTTAAGGATATCTCTATTAAATTTTTTTATTATAACTATTTTTTTAATATTTAATTTAAAATTTTTATTTTCTTTTCTTGTTATTTTTATTATTTTTTATTAATGTCTATAGATATATATATCTTTTCTTTTTTAATTTATTTTTCTTTTATTTAAAAATATATATATAAATAAAATAAATATTTTATTTATTTATTTATTTTATTTTTATTTTCTTTTACATCATTTCTTCCATTTCACCACCACCAACAGCTTCTTCTTCACCTTCTTCATAATATTCTTCTTCATCTACAGTAGCATCTTGGTATTGTTGGTATTCAGAAACAAGATCATTCATGTTAGATTCAGCTTCAGTAAATTCCATTTCATCCATACCTTCTCCAGTATACCAGTGAAGGTAAGCCTTTCTTCTGAACATAGCAGTGAATTGATCGTTAATACGCTTGAATAAATCTTGAATAGCAGTAGAGTTACCAATGAAGGTAGAAGACATCTTAAGACCTCTTGGTGGAATATCACAAACAGCAGTCTTAATGTTTTGTGGAATCCATTCAACAAAGTAAGAACTGTTCTTATTTTGAACATTGTACATTTGTTCTTCAACTTCCTTCATGGACATACGACCACGGAAGAAAGCAGCAACAGTAAGATAACGACCGTGACGTGGGTCAGAGGCGGCCATCATATTCTTAGCATCAAACATTTGTTGAGTAAGCTCTGGGACAGTGAGAGCACTGTATTGTTGAGAACCACGAGAGGTAAGAGGAGCGAAACCAACCATGAAGAAGTGAAGACGTGGGAATGGAACTAAGTTAACAGCAAGCTTTCTTAAATCAGAGTTAAGTTGTCCTGGGAAACGAAGACCAGTAGTGATACCGGACATAACGAAAGAAACGAGATGGTTAAGATCACCGTAAGTTGGGGTGGTAAGTTTAAGAGTTCTGAAACAGATATCGTATAAGGCTTCATTATCAATACAGAAGGTTTCATCAGAGTTTTCAACTAATTGGTGAACGGAAAGGGTAGCATTGTATGGTTCAACAACGGCATCAGAAACCTTTGGAGATGGAACAACAGAGAAAGTACTCATCATACGATCAGGGAATTCTTCACGAATCTTAGAAAGTAAAAGGGTACCCATACCAGCACCAGTACCACCACCAAGAGAGTGGGTAATTTGGAAACCTTGAAGGCATTCACAACCTTCAGCTTCCTTTCTAACGACATCAAGGACAGAATCGACAAGTTCAGCACCTTCAGTGTAGTGACCCTTAGCCCAGTTGTTACCAGCACCAGATTGACCGAAAATGAAGTTATCTGGACGGAATAATTGACCGTATGGACCAGCACGAATAGAATCCATGGTTCCTGGTTCTAAATCGACAAGAACAGCACGTGGAACGTATTTACCACCAGAGGCTTCATTATAGAAAACGTCAATACGTTCTAATTGAAGGTCATTGTTACCAACATATTGACCAGTTTGATCGACACCATGTTCATCAGAGATAATTTCCCAAAATTTGGAACCAATTTGGTTACCACATTGACCAGTTTGAAGATGAACGATTTCACGCATGTTGTCTACATTTAGAAATAAAATATAAATATAAACATATATACATATAGTATAATTTAAAATAAAAATAAAATATATATAAAAATAAATAGAAATGAATTAATATCTTTGCAAAAAAAAAAAAAAATTATTTTATTATAAATATATATTTTGTTAAATAATTATCAATAAGAAATATTTATTATTTAATTTTTATGGGAACTTTTTAATATTGTTTTTATTTTTCATTTTTTCATCTTTCTGTTTTTCTTTTTGTTTTTTATTTTTCATTTTTCATCTTTCTGTTTTTCGTTTTTGTTTTTAATGTTTTATTGAAAACTATAAACTCCTGTTTCCTTTTTTCTTTTTTTTAATCATATTATTTACATATTGTATTTGTATTGTACATCTCATATCTCATATGGGATAAACAACTTTCATTGATAAAATATACAAAAATCCTCGGTCAATTTTATGTATTCTCTCTTTTACTTTAAATATTTTTTATCTCTGACTCTATTTTTGTAACAACGTTTTTTGTTTATTTTTTTATTATTTGTTCTTATTTATTTTTTTTGGTTTTGAATCATTTTTTTATTTATTTCTTAATTTGAACTAGGGTTTAACTTTTTTCATATATTCATATATTCATCTTGTTATGTGCTTCTTTATTTCTTTTGGTATTTAAGTTCCTTTAAACATAGACTAATAAAATATTTCTTTTTTCTTTTATTTCTTTTCATTCATTTTATTTAAATAATAATACTTTAAATAAAAATAATTTACCTTATTTATTTATTTCTATTAAAATTAATTATTTAAAAATGCTTTAAAAAATTAAATAAAATGAAAATAAAAAATTAAAAAAAAATTTTTGATAAGAAATTTTTTATTTATTTATATGATTTCATAAAGTAATAAATTTATGACTAATCAATACAAATAAATAATCAACATATATTAAATTATATTATATATTAAATTATATTAGATCAATATTAAAAATAGTATATAAAATTAAAAGAAATAAAAAAAGGAATATAATAAAAAAAATTTTTTTTTAAAATTTACCATAATGATAATTAATGACGAAATGCAATTAAGATAAAAAAAAAATTTCACATAAATAAAAATAAAATTTAAATATAGTAAATTAATGCTTATACAAAAATAATTATTACAATATTTATTATTATAATAATAATAATAAAAATATATTTCATATTATATATTTTTATAATTTATTTTAATTATTATGAATATTAATTATAATACTAATTATAATATTATTATTTCAATTTTTACTAATTATTATTATATGAATTATAAATATTAGTATTATTTGTATTATTATTTTAATTATTAATTAAAATATATTATTTTAATTAGTATATTATAATTATTTTTATTATTTTAATTATTAATTGTTATTTTAATTATTATTATTATTATTATTATAATTATTATTAATAATTATTATTATAATTATTATTATAATTATTATTATTATTATAATTATTATTATAATTATTATTATTATAATTATTATTAATAATTATTATAATTATTATTATAATAATTAATATTAATATTATTATTTAATTATTTATTATTTATTATTTATTATTTATTATTTATTATTATAATAGTAGTAATGTAACATTTAAATAAGAAAATAAATAAAATATTTAATAAACTTTTCGTTTCTTTTTATTCTAAATTGTCTCTAATTTATTTATTTATTTATGATACAATATAATATATACATAAATTCAATTAAATTACAATGCAATTTAATATATTTATACTCAATTAAATTCTTTTTATTATTTAAGACAAAAAATAAAAAAATTTTATTTTTTATTTTTAAACTTTACACATTTTTTAAAAAAGCATATTGAATATATTATTACATATACTAAAATATATTAAATATATATGTTCATTTAATTCCAACTATATTTAATAGAGATATGAATGTATTACATGGGAATAATTATTTATATAAAGCGTATATTTGCAATTAACTTTCAATATAGAAAAGATATATATGAATATCATTTAATTAATATATTTCAACTAATGAACAGATATTCAATAAATGATACATCTTTGTTTTAATTGGTTGATATGATTATTCATTATTTTTTAAAGTTTAAACTCTTATTTAAGTATATGTCTTTATATTTCAATATATATTGACTATATATAAATATATTCACTTTCTATTTAATATAAAATTTAAAAAATATGTATTGTAATATAGATCTATTAGTATATTATTTAATTAAGCAATATATAATGTAATGTCAAATAATTCATATAATACAAATATAAAAATAAAAATATCTTATTTTTGAATTTATTTCTTATAATGTATTACAATATATTTTATTATATTATAAAATGTATCCTGTGATAGATTAGAATATATTGAAAAATGAAAAAGGAAAATTTTGGCTTTTTTTAATTTTTATAATATGAATTTTATATATTTGTTATTTTAAAAAAAGCAACTATTATATAAAATTTTATTATTTATTATTAAATACTCTTGTTATTATTTATTATTTATTATTAAATACTCTTGTTATTATTTATTATTTATTATTAAATACTCTTGTTATTATTTATTATTTATTATTAAATACTCTTGTTATTATTTATTATTTATTATTAAATACTCTTGTTATTATTTATTATTTATTATTAAATACTCTTGTTATTATTTATTATTTAATATTAAATACTCTTGTTATTATTTATTATTTATTATTAAATACTCTTGTTATTATTTATTATTTATTTATTATTTATTATTTATTATTTATTATTAAATACTCTTGTTATTATTTATTATTTATTTATTATTTATTATTTATTATTTATTATTTATTATTAAATACTCTTGTTATTATTTATTTATTAATCAATTATTTATTATTTATTTATTTATTATTTAATTATTTAATTATTTAATTATTTATGTTAGAATATATAAAGTTTTTTAAATTTGTTTAAAATTGTATTAATTATATTATTTCGTTAGATTAAGAATTGTGAATTTATGGTTTATATATATGTCAATTTTATTAATATATTTTATGATAAAGAGTTAGTAACACTTAAATACTTTTATATTAGTACATTGTGGCTTATAAATAAATCATATTACAATATATTATTAAACTATTTATATATTTATTTCTATTCTAAATTAACCTTTAAATTTATATGAATAAATTATTTTTACATTAAATTAATTATTTATTTCATTTTAAATATTGCTAAAATAATTTCTTAAATATATTTATAATCTAATAATTTCCCCAAAAAAAATAAGTATTTAATATTATTACACCATTAATATTATATGTATCTAAAACATCTCTTATATTATATTGGTTTATATATTACTATTTATATGATAGAAACCTTTCTCTTGAAGAGTGATATTATACCATCTCAATTTGTGTGAATACTTCTTATATATTTAGTTTTACATCACTTTCAATTATAATCCGTTTATAGATTAGCGCTAACTTTTATATATTTTCGCTTTGTAGTTTTAGCGATAACTATTAAAATAAATTGTTAATTATATATTGGTGTACTTGACAAATCAAAATCTTAGGGTATTATAATTGATTGTATTTATAATTAATTATATTACTCTAGTCATTTAAATTTATTATTAAATAATATAAATTGTTCCATAATTGATTAAGGTTCAATATTCCAGTTAATTTTTGTTAATTTTCACTATTAGGCTATTTTATTCATTTTCAAGATAAATATTATTTTTATATAATTAGCTCTAAAAAAAAATCAGGTAAGTGACTTTTCTTTAATATTTTAATTTTTATTTTATTTTATTTTGTCCACTTCCCCCTAAAATCCAAATTTCTAAAAAGGATTTTATATATTTGAATTTTCTCATTATTAAAGTATTAATTATAAAAATTTAATAACTTTAATACTTTTCAATCAATAAGTATAGTTTATAGATGGATAAACATCATCTATTTATTTATAACTCATGGTTATATTTATTATTTTATTATACCTTTCATCATGAAGGTTTACATTATGATTATATTAAATTAGTTATTGTCTAAACCTATTTCATGCTATATTTAATAATACTATTATTGTTAGAATGTACTAAAGAGTTATTAGCATTTAATTATTTAAAATTAAATACTTTTATATTAGTACATTGTGGCTTATACATTAATTATATTACAATATGTTTCAATACATTTGACTCTTATTTTTCATACATTTCACGTATTCTAACATTAATTATTCTCTTTGTATTTGATATAAATTATTTAATTCATTTTTAAAATAATTTCATTGTATTATTATCAAACTACAATTAGTATAAATAATTTCATTTTTGTCAAACATTTTTTTCTTTATAATTACCTATTTCTAAATAATAAATATTAATAAATAAACTTTAATTAATAATAAAACGTTTTATTTCCTCTTAGATTAAGAGTTTCAGTATTAAAAATGTATACTGAATTTCAATTAAAACAAGAGGTATGTCTTAACAAGACCAATTTCAATGAATGGTCTTTCTTAATTAAAAATGCATTAATGGCTAAGAAAGTCTCTGATTATGTTGATAAAGACCTAATCACACCTTTAGAAATCCAAGTTAATTCCCCAAAAATATGTGATGCTGATATTTATAGTAATCTTTCCAATCAATTAAAGACTGCTAAAAGCTACGATGCTCTTGCCATAACAATCATTAATTCCATTGTACCAATGGATGCATTGAAACACATCAAAAATCTTCAAACTGCGTTTGACATTATGACAAAATTAAAGGAAATCTATAAAGGAAGTAAAAATGCTGATGTATATCTATTAATGAATAAACTGTATTCATTAAAAGCTAAATGTATCAATGAATGCAAGGATGTCATAAGTGAGATTAAAGAAATATTTAGCTCTTTAGAAAAACACAGAAGTATCTTGGGAAACTAGAAAAAACTTAGATCTAAAGATTCGACTACAACCACGAGGGAATGAAGATGTGGAGAATTTCAAAAAAGAGGCTTTCGACATATTAAATTTTTCAAATGTATTTAAAACGAAATGTAAGATATACTACTCGAACAACACAGCCTGCCATTAATAAAGATTATATGGATATTGATCTCATCATTAAGAACAACGGCGATTTTAGAGGAAAAAGATCCTCTGCGAATCAAAAATTCATTTTTTCTAATAAATCAAAACATGGCGATATCCGCATACCAGACAGTCACAATACTAATGACAGTAAATTCAATTTATTAAATAAAAATAGAAATTGTTCTAATTTTAACAACAGTAATACTAAATCTAAACACAATGCTAAAAAAAACAAAACCAGAAGATCTAAAAGACAAAAGGAAATCTCCAATGTTGAACAAACTGAAAATTCTGAGGAACCCGAATTTTCTTTCGAAGAATTGCAGGAGATATACGATAAAGAATTAAACTATTTGGAAAGCTCTACTAAAGAAGAAGAATCACAACTAATAACGCCCAATGTTAATAATTATGAAAATACACTAAATACTTTGGAATATAATCCAAATGAAGAAACTGTATAGACTTTTGACACAGGTGCCTCCGAACTCATCACCTGTAAAAAGGGATATATTAAAGGATTACTAGAAAGAAAATGTTAATCTCAGATTTGCCAATAACACTACTTGCGAATTCGAAAGGAAGCGTTACATATGAGAGAAGTTTGAATAGACATGAATTTAAACTTAAGAAAATCTTATACACTAGTAAAATAAACAAAAATCCAATAAGTGGAATCAAACTAATTAAGGAATGATTAATCTGTAAGATCACACCAAGAAAGGATTACGTATGTCTAACTCTCAAATATAATAGCTAGAAACAAAAGGATAAGATCTTGGGATTCTTTAACTAAGGATTTAAATGGACCAAAGATGACCAAATTGCAGACCAAATCTTTAACAAAAAGTATTCTGGCCTGAGGGAATGTTAGAATATATGAAGTTAATTAAATTTGTTTAAAATTATATCAATTATATTATTTCGTTATGTGTTAATTATTCTCTTTGTATTTGAAATACATTATTTAATTCATTGTTAAAATAATTTCATTGTATGATTATCAAGCCACAATTAATATAAAATAAATTTATTTTTATCAAACACTTTTTTCTTTGTAATTACCTATTTCTAAATATATATATTAATAAATAAACTTTTATTAATAATAAAACGTTTTATTTTCTCTGAATATATATTATATATTTTAACAAATATATATAAAATAAATATAAAAATTAAAATATTATTAAAAAAATAAAGTAAAATAACAAAATTTTGTTTGTGTAAAATTATTGAAAATGAAAATAAAATTAAAAAAATATTAAAAAAGAAAGTATTACTTACTTCTTCAATTATCAACATTTCATTATCAAGATTTATAACTAGTTGTGATGTGGATACAGTTAGTAAAAAATTTAACAACATAAAAATCTATTCATATAGTTCAGAGGTAGGATACTACTTGGATTCTTTCCTCTATTCTGACAATGAAAATATTGATAGTGATTTAAATATAAAAGGAACCCGAGATGACTTCGTAAGGATAGAAATTGAGCCTAATACTTCACAAGTAAAAAAAATAATGAATTGTGACTGTAACTAAAAATCTCCAGAATTAATCATTTATAATAAATCTGGAGGACGTATTCAAAGAACAAATTCTATCAGCCTATCCAGTAGTACCGAGCATTGGATATGTTACAGATATAATGGATGCGGTGTTTTCAATGTAGCAATAGAAAGAATTTATATTTATAGTAATACCAATAGACATTTTGATATTTTTGGTGATATGTTAAGTGCTGGAATAAATTTTATAGATCACGCTGGTTTAAATGGAATTCTTAGTATTGTATCAATTGGTCTTTCAGTGTATGTTAAAAAATTAGAAGAATTAGGATATCAAATTAAAATATTATAGAGAATTTTCAGGTGAATCTTCTACTAAATCACCAGTATCTATAGGATCCTATGGGAAAGACATGGTTAAAATATCTTTTTATTCAATTTGTTTTGACTCAAATTGAATTAGTTCTTATTTATTATTTATTTATTATTCTTTTACTATTAATACTATTAATTATATATTACTATTTAATTTTTATGATTATTAAACTAAACTAAAATTAAGCTAAACTAAAATTATTGAAATATTTTATTACTAAATTTTAAGTTATTTAAAAATTAATCTTATATTTATAAATTTATATATTATTAAAAATATAAATTTATTATTAATTTTCATAAATCAATTAATTTCATAAATTAATATATTTTACATAATTTAATGCATTAGTATTATTTTGTAAACGTGAATTACATTAAATATTTTAATGTACCAAATAAATTTATTAATGTACTAAAGATATTGATTATATCTTTACAATCTCGCCCTTTAAGTCGAGCTCCTGCGAGAATTATTTCTTGAGGAAAGTTCTATTACAAAGGGTTGATATTTATGTCTTACAATGAAATCATTGGCATAGTCATCATTCTTAATAGATTCTTGATCCTTTGTTCCTGTTTTATTTTTCTTATTTTTTCTAAAGTATTCTTGGATTAATTATTTATCTAAAATTTGATCTTCATCTATCCAAGAGTCTTCATTTGATCCTTTCCAAAAGATAAGAAAACGATTCTTTCCTTTATAAGTTCTCATATTAATTATTTTATCTGGAATCATATCAGAATTATTTGTAGTTAAATTTATACTCTTTCGTCTATTAACATTTCTATTGTCAAATTCATTTTCATAATAAGGTTCAATTAAAGAAGCATGAAAAATTGGATGACAATGCATATTATTAGGTAGTTTAAATTTGTACGCTAAGGGACTAACTTTTTCAATTATTTTAAAGGGACCTATTAATTGATCGGCTAGTCTTCATTTAACATTCTTAGTAGTAGATCCTTTAAGTAACCAAATTTTTTTACCGACTTCGAAATTAGGGGAAGGAAGTCTTTTCAAATCGGGGTATTTTTTATAAGTTTTCTTAGCTTCTTCTAAGTTTCTTTTTAAAAATTCAATATTTTTATTAATATCTAATATTCTTTTTTCAGCTCTACTTGGTCTTTCTGAGGATGGAATCTCAGGACTACACATAGGATTAAAACCATAGTTTGCGAAGAATGGTGATTGATTTATTGATTGATGTAAAGTATTATTATAAGCAAATTCAGCGAAAGGTAGTAAATCAACCCAATTATTTTGCCTTTCATTTATGAAAAAACGAAGATACTGTTCCAATATTCCGTTCAACCTCTCCGTTTGACCGTCAGTCTCCGGATGGTTGGAGGTAGAAAGAGAATGAGTAATATCAAGAAGATTACATAAACGATTCCAAAATTCAAATGTAAATTGCGATCCTCTATCAGAAATAATAGAATCAGGGAAACCATGTAACTTAAAAATATTCGAAATAAAAGCATCAGCAGCAATTGAAGCAGTAGGAAGACAACGAAAAGGAATAAAATGAGCCATTTTAGTCAAACGATCAACAACAACCATTATTGTAGTCATATCTTTAGACTTAGGTAATTCAACTATAAAATCCAAAGAAATATCAGACCAAGCTCTATTAGGAGTGGACAGGGGTGAAAGAAGTCCATATGGCTTGTATCTAGGAATTTTAGATTTACAGCAAACTTCACAAGACTTAATAAATTTTTTAACATCAAGAGAAAAATTAAGCCACCAAAAATTCCGGCTAAGTAATTCTTGAGTCTTAGAAACATCAAAATGATCAGCAGTAGGAGAATCATGATGGAGTTCAAGAATTCTCGTTCGAATCAATTTAGGAACATATATCAGATTATTAAAAAGTAAAAATCCTTTATCAATCATGAATTTATTAAAATTTTTAATTTTAGGGTTATCAGCATTATTAATAGATAAGGATGTTTTAACAGAATTATAGAATTCATCATACTCAAGAGCATTCAAAATAGAATTAGTAAGCGTATAATTATTAATAGTAAGACAGTTAATAACACGACAAGAAGAATTAAATTCATAATTCATAATTAAATAAATGATCACTTCTCCTAGATAGTAAACCAGATTTACCCGATTTTTTCCCAGATCTATAGACTTGCACATATGGGTATCCATCTCCCATATGGCCATACAGTTATTAATTAACTGTAAGGTGATGAGTTACTGGCATACTGTAACAGCTTCGCCGCTCTCAATCGTCCTTACACACTGCCCGGAGATGCATTCCTATCTTTCCTACATATATCTCTATTAACCACAAACATCAGAACGGAATCATTAACTCTTCCCTAGTGGGTGTAATCATTGGCGATTGGAAATTTTACAATCATCATGGTCTATGCTTCAATTCAAAGCGTAGTATCAGGGTTGGGTGAAATATTCATTTTAGGAAAAGCCTTATGAATATCACATGTGGTCTCATGATATCCCAGGATAGAAACCTCATCCGATTATGATAAGTTCCTTATCATAAATGGGTTAGTTTCTTTGAGACTTAGTCAAACTCGAAGAAATAAAGGCAACTGGATGGAGTTTGCCATCAACTTCTTGAGAAAGCACAGCTCCAACTGCAAAGTTACTAGCATCAGTTTCAACGATAAACGGTTTATTACTATCAGGATTAATTAAAATTGGAGCAGATGTGAAAAGTTCTTTCAATTTAACAAAAGCATTGTTTTGCTCAGGTCTCCAAATTAAAGGTACATTTTTACGGGTGAGTTTATGTATTGGTAAAGC
The DNA here is from genome assembly GCA_016946835.1 of Neocallimastix lanati (nom. inval.). NCBI lineage: Eukaryota > Fungi > Neocallimastigomycota > Neocallimastigomycetes > Neocallimastigales > Neocallimastigaceae > Neocallimastix > Neocallimastix lanati (nom. inval.). The sequence continues at coordinate 342,273 of JACVTC010000021.1, read as the reverse complement.
TATTTTGGCAAAATCTTTAATGAAAACTCTATAATAATTACAAAGTCCAATAAATGATTGAACTTCTTTGACATTAGTAGGTACAGGCCAATCTAAAATAGCTTTAATTTTTTCAGGATTAGGTTTAAGACCATCTTTAGATATTTTGTAACCCAGGAAGGAGGTTTTCGTTACATCGAACTCATATTTTTCTAGTTTAACATATAAAATATTATCTAAAAATTTTTTCAACACTTTTCTAACATGTTCATGATGTTTTTCTAAGTTATTTGAATAAATAAGAATATCATCGATATATGAGATAACAAAATCATCTAAGTAGTCACTAAGAATATCATTTATAAAATGTTGAAATGTAGTAGGTGCATTCTTTAACCCAAAAGGCATAACAAGATATTCATAATGTCCATAACGAGTTCTAAAAGCAGTCTTATACTCGTCGCCTTCTTTTATTCTTACTAAGTTATATGCAGATTTAAGATCTAACTTAGTAAAATATATAGCACCTTTAACTGTGTCAATTAATTCACTTATTAATGGTAAAGGATATGAATTTCTAATAGTCATTTCATTTAATTTTCTATAATCAATACATAATCTCAAAGTGCCATCTTTCTTTTTAACAAATAATATAGGGGCACCAGCTGGTGATTTGGATTTTCTAATAAATCCTTTTGCTAAGTTTTCTTTAATATACTTTTTCAATTCATCCCTTTCTTCTTCTATTAAAGGATAAATAGGACCATAAAAATAGAATTGAATTATCCTTTAAACTTATTTCAGAATCATATTCTCTATGGGGAGGTAATTTATCACAATTCTTTTCATCAAAAACTTCAATGTAATCGAGATAACAAGGAGGAATAGAAATTTTATTATCACTATCGTTAACAATATTATTATTATCTATATTCTGAATAATCAGACAGTTACACAAATTGTCTAAAACACAATTTTGATAAGGAAAAAAATAGTTTGTTGGTTTGGCGACCAATTTGCTTTCTTTATTAAAATTTCATTTTTACATGATTTAATAAAATTACTTGATTTTTTGATTTTATCTATTGTACTAAGTTCTTTAAAATTACAAAAGTTAATTTTTTCTTTACTACAATCATTATCTTTAACACTAATATTAATACTATCACTATCACTATCGTTAATGGTTCTAACTTTTCTTCAAAGGACGTATTCAGGTTCGCTTTCTGATTCGGAATCCCAAAGGAGTTTACACTTATATGGAGTACTTGGTTCATGGGAATTTTCTTCTACAGGTTCGATATCGATCTTACACTTCTTTGAACCTTTCTTGCTTCTATTTTTGTTTTTTCTTTTTCTTTTACCATTATTACAGTTCCTAGCGCAATAACCAGAAGGAAAGGATATTTTTATTGAATCATGATAATTCATTGGACAATGCTTTTCAATCCAAGGAATACCTAAAATGATATCTACATCAGGAATATAAAGTGCATAGAGTTGAATAACTTCAAAATGGTTCTTGAATCGTAAGATGCACTTTTCTGTTTGTTCGTAGGTGGTAGAGATACCATATCCTAGTCCAGTAACATTGAAAGATCTTTTAAAACTTCATTCAATTTAATTTTGTTTTTGTTAACGAACGCAGGATGAATAAAATTCAAATCTGAGCCAGAGTCGATAAGAACCCTAACTGGAACTTCTTCAATATCATTCGTTTTTATATAGAAAGTAATTATATTGTTCTTTCTTTTATTCATAGCATTTTCTTCATCAGTAATAGCTCTAATTTTTTGAGTATCATCGGATTCCTTGATCATTCTAATTCTTCTTAATTTTGCCGATGGAAGATTTTCGTCGGTTTCTCTAATTTTATTCTTGAGTTTAACTCCAGTAGGTCTTTTTCTGTTAGGACAATTGAATTGCAAGTGTTCTGGTTGTTTACACAAAAAGCATAGACCTTTTTTCTTTTCTTCAGAAAAGTCTCTTTTATTTTCAACATATAAATTTTGATTATCGTTATGGATGTATCTTCTATATCTATCATTTTTGATCCTAAATAAATCAATATCCATAGGATCATTACGACGACTATTATTTCTTTGATTGTGGTTACTGTTTTGCTGCGAATTTCTAACCCGTTGTTGATAATAGAATTCAACAAGATTAATTCGCTTTGACAAATTTTCAATTTAAATTACATCAGTATACAACTTGTTAAGGGAATCTGGATTTGGGTTAACAACGGCTAATTGTTCCAGCATTTTGTAATGTAATCCTTTAAGAAACATATAAATTTTGGCAGATTCGTTGAAGTCCGAATTTTGGCAAGTTGTTTTGAACTGGTTAATATATTCTAACACTTGCCCATACTTTTTCTGACGAATGGTATCTAATTTACCATTAGCCACAATTGTCTCCACTTCTGGATTCCCATAATTAATTTTAAGTTCCCTCTTAAAATTATCTAAATTATCGATCAAGGGATCTTCATTATCCCATAGATTTGAAACCCAATTTAAAGGATCACCTCTTATGAATGAGGTTATAAATCTAACTTTTGATCTATCGTCTGGAAAGTCATCTAGGGTATCCTCAAAGTTCATATTTACAATTGTGAGGAACCCTTTAAGTTCTTTTCTTTCACCGTTAAAAATCGGTGGCTTGCTGACCTTCCGTTTTTCTTCTCGTCCACATTCCACCATATCTTCAATGTGGAGGTTTCTTAGCCTGATATTAAGTTCTTCCACTTTGAAAAAAAATTTTTTTTTTTTTTTAATTAAAAGAATTCTTATACGATTATTATTTTTATTTAAATTTACTATTATAATAATATTATGTAAAGTCGACTTGGCTCTAACCGCTTGAAATAGTGCCCGTCTAGTAAACAAAATTATTATAATAATAATAAGTTTAAATAAAAATAGTAGTAGTAAAACTTCTTCTAACAGCCTATGTAGAAGTGGATATGGAAGATGTCCGTCCTAATAGAAAGTACTGTAGTAAATGAGTAAAGTAGAAGTAGCTATGACCATTGCTCACCTAATAATGGATGTCAGAGTTCTTATGGTAGTTGTAATTCTAATGGCAAATCAAGTAATTCAAAAGTAACAGCTAGTTAGAAGATGCGAATTAATTGGAAGGGTAAGGTATATCTGTTCGGATGGAAAGTGCTGTTCCACATCCGATAAATGCAGCCTGTTGTCATCTCATTGTAGTAAGAACAAAGGATATCAGTCTTAATATGGTAAATGTGGTGCCATTTCAAACAAAACTGGCTATTGTGGGAAAAAGAACGGATTGTATAATAAAGTAGGTCAATGTTGTTCCAAATATATCTATTGTGGAACATCGAGCTCACACTATAGAAGTAGTTGTCAAAGTAAATATGGAAAGCGTAAATCCTCTAATGGAAATGAAGCATGACTTCAACTTTAGTAACGTCTAAATTGAAACTTTGACTTTTTACCTTTTTTGAAAAAATAAAAAAATAATTTATTTAATTTATAATGTATTCATTCATTTAATTATTTATTTAATAATTAATAATCATTTATTTAATTAAATTTATATAAATAAATTATATTTGTACATTTACATTTAACGAATCATGTATTAGAATAATTATTTCTTGAATATAATTATACTGTATTATTTTGTTTTTGACTCTTTGACTCAATGTTATTCAAATCATATTAATAATAAATAAAAAACAATATAAATCATAATTATAAATATTTGTTTTAAATATTATTTTAGTGTTAAATAGTTTTAGTCTTTAGTTTAGTATATTTATTATTAATTTTCCACAACAACTTAGCGAGACTTCTAGCAGATTCGTTACATCTTCGTATCTTCATTTTATCAACAAATTTGACTGAAGATGTACAAAAGTTAAATAACCTAGATGAAATTGAACATATTGAAAAGAGTTAAAATGTTTTACCAAATATATTAATTAATAATAATAGAAATGTGAAAATTCCAAAGATGAAAATTTCATCTTTGGAATTTTCACATTTCTATTAAGGGTTAGTTTGAGCTTCATTGCTCAAACTAACCCTTATTATGATTTATAAGAAATAAAAAAAAGACATCGACTGGGAAAAAACCGAAGTAAAAATTCAAAGAAATGCCTTTCACCATTTATCGCTTGTTTCCTAGGGTTAGTATTATTCCATTATCATCAAAATTTACGACACTCTCTACTATTGCTTTCCAGAAAATGCTGGAAAGGGTGTCGATGTTTTCTTAATTGATAATGGTATTACCATAAACTATAATGATTTTTCACTAACTGTAACGAAACTCTGTAATAATTTCATTATAATATTTATTATAACAAAATTATTAACTACAACCTGATATTAACATCAAGTTGAGAAAATAAGAAAACAATTAGAAAAAATAAAGAAAATTTTAACTTATCTTGACAGAGAAGAGTTTATTATAAACAAATATAATAAACAACACAAAATAAAAGAACACTTATTGAAAATGTTTGTAGATTTTATTAATTATTATTATATATTTATTAATATTTGTTATATAATAATAACTCTTGATTTCTCAAAAATTTAGAGAAATCAATAGCTATTTATACGAAAAATTAAATAATAAAATTTTATAAATTTTATATAAAATAATAATTTAAAAGGTTTTCTAATCTTAACAATTATCTTATCTAGAAAAAGATTAGAAGAAAAAACTAGATAAGTTCTTTAAGGAAAAACCAATTTATTATTATAATAAATTAGAAAAAACCTTAAAGTCCGATAAAATTAATTTATATTT
>JACVTC010000021.1:192500-332500 GCA_016946835.1 Neocallimastix lanati (nom. inval.) | reverse complement strand
GGGGTGTTGGATAATGTGTCAGCCACGACTGTGGTCGTTAATAACATAGACCACACTTATAAAAGTAAAGGTAACGAACCATGTGAAGAGGATATTGCCATGGTTGATGTTACAGTTGAAGGTGTTTCGGGGAAGGCTTTAATTGATTCATGTAGTAATTTAAGTATAATTACTCAACAATTTTTAGATAAGCTTCCGTCCGAATATGAACCTATTGATATTAGTCGTGGCAGAATTAGGTTGGCAACTAAGAATGATGATTACTCGGAAGGTTATATCATTCGGGTGCCAGTAAAGATTAATAATCTTGTATTAATGGTTAATTGTAGAATAGTAGAAAAGGAGGATCCTTTTTACGATATTCTAATTAACTTAAAAACCCAAATTGATTATAATTTGTTTATCCACCCCATTTTATATAGTTTGTGTCAAATTACTCCTGAGGGAGTAATTGACGTTATTGCACCTATTAATAATGATTATGAAGATGAAGAAAAGTTGTTGTGTATGATTAAGGCTTTGGAGGAGGATTCCAAAAAGAATGATTTAAAGAAAATTGAAGGATTATCCCCAAAGCAATATATTCATCATGAAATTTTCCTAAATACTTTAAATGAAAAATATAAAGATGAAATAATTAAAATTCTGGAGGAGAACTTAGAAATAGTTGCTACTTCTTCAGAAGAATTAACACCTTCTGATCTTCCTCCACATAAGATTAATTTAATTCCTGGTGCGAAACCAGTTAAGCAAAGGTGCTATAGATTAGTTAAATTTAAGTCGGATATACTTAAGGAGGAATTAATTAAATTAATTAATAAGAAATTAATTGAACCTTCTTGTTCCGAATGGTCATCGCCAATAGTGTTAGTACCGAAGAAGAACGGTAAATGGCGATTATGTATTGATTATCGTAAGGTTAATGATTTAACAGTTAAAGATTCTTATTCATTACCTTACATTGATGAGATATTTGATAGTTTAGATGGGGCACAAATTTTTACAACAATGGATCTTTATTCTGGTTATCATCAAATTTTGATGGATGAGGAAAGTGTAGAAATTACCACCTTCACCACAAAATTTGGTAACTACCAATTCAAGGTTATGCCTTTTGGTTTAACCGGAGCCCCAGCTACATTTCAAAGGGAAATGAATAGGATTCTTTTCCCATTTATAGGAAAGTTTGTTTTTAACTTTATAGATGATATTTTAATATACTCTAAGAGTATAGAAGAGCATATAAGCCACATTAGGCAAGTGTTGGAAGTATTTCGCCAACACAAATTGAAAATTAACATTGAAAAATGTGCCTTTATGCAGACTGAAGTAGAAGTCTTAGGTCATAAGGCATCAGTGAAAGGTTTAAGTCCCCAGGATAGCAAAATTAAGGCTATCAAGGAGTGGGTAGCACCTGTTGATGTTCATGAATTACGATCTTTTCTTGGAGCAGTAGGATATTATAGAAACTTTATTGATAAATATGCTCAAATCTCTGCTCCTTTATGTAAATTATTAAGAAAGAATGTTAAATATAAATGGAATACTGAACATCAACAAAGTTTTGATCTGTTAAAAGAAAAGTTAATAAATGCTCCAATTTTAAAATATCCAAGTTTTAATCAAAGGTTTATAGTTAGAACGGATGCTTCCTATGAAGGTATTGGAGGAGTATTACTCCAAGAAGATTTAGAAACTAAAAGGGAACATCCAGTTCATTATATAAGTAGAAGTTTAAGTAAAGCCGAGAAAAATTATGGCATTACTGACTTGGAAGGAGCTGCATTAATTTATTGTATTACTAAGTTGAAATCTTATATATTAGGAAATCCTAATAAAACAGTAGTAATAACAGATCATAAACCTTTAATCAGTTTCTTTAAAAATAAGGAACCTAATAATGCTAGGCAAGCAAGGTGGTGCTTAACTGTTAGTACCCTTGGTGTTGAAATTCAATATCAAATGGGTAAGAAAAATGCGTTAGCCGATGCATTATCTAGGATGAAGAAAAGAGATGATTCTGTGGTATTGGCAACTAAGTTAACTTCAAAGGAAGAAGAAGAGTTGCTTTCTAAAACTATTAAAGACTTTATAAATGAAAAATTTGTTACGATAGATGGTGAAGATTACTTTGTTGATGGTAATGACTATCGTAAATTAATTACTGATCAAACGGAAAGAGTAAAACTTATTTTAGAAGCCCATAAGATAGGTCATGAGGGATATTATAAGACTTATCAAAGGCTTCGTAAAAGTTTTTATTGGAATAATATGGTGATGGATATTAAAAGAGTGGTGCAAAGTTGTGACAAGTGTCAGTTGAATAGGTCACAACCATATCCAGAACCTACAGAAAATATTCCAACTAAAGTAGAAGGTCCTTTTATACATTTGGGTTTAGATATTATTGGACCTTTGATTAAAACGAAGAATAATAATCAATATATTATGGTTGTGGTGGATTACTTCACCAAATGGGTTGAAGCAGAACCCACGGAAAATATAACATCACAGGATGTGATTAAGTTCTTAATTAATGTGTTTGCTCGTCATGGTGTTCCACAGGTAATAACAACTGACAATGGTGTTCAGTTCACCTCGGACATGACGAAAATATTTTTAGATCTCTATGATGTATATGTGAAGTTTATTTCCACATATCATCCTGAAAGTAATGGACTTACGGAAAACCGTAATAAAGAGATCGGCAAGTTATTGAGGTTGTTGGGTTCTAAGAATAAGGATTGGGATGAAGTTTTACCATCCGCCTTATGGGCTCTTAGAACTACCAAAAATAAGGTAACAAAACATTCAAGTTTTGAGTTGGTTTATGGTAGGGAGGATCAGCAGCCTTTTGATATTGCTGCTAGACCTACCAAGGATATTAATAAGTCATCGGATGAAGTGTTGTTAGAAAAATTTATAAATCATTACCGATGGACTTTAGAAGCAGCCGAAAATGTTAAAAATGCAAATAAGTATTGGGCTGCTAGAAGAGAGGAAAAGAATAGTTTGAATGAAGGAAAAAGAATTAGGGAAGGTGATTTAGTTCTAGTTAGAAATTTTTCAAGAACTAAACTAGAACCTTATTTTGTTGGTCCTCTTAAAGTTATAAAAAAACAATTTAATACGGTTACCTTGGCTGATCCAAATTCTGGAATTCAAATGAATAGGAATGTTCATTTGAAGAATATAGTCAAGTATAACTCAGCTTCGATGTAGCTTGAGTTTTAGAGGGGGCATCATGGTAAAGAATGAATTAATAACCTTTATTTTATTATTAATAATTCTTTACTAAATTGTACTTTCCTATATTCTTGATAACCTAAACTTAATAATAAAATTTAATTTATTTTGATATAAATTAATTTTAACTTGTAAATAATGTAAATAAATTTTAATTAATTACTTTATTGTTATATTATTAAATATATGTATATATTAAAATACAATTGTAAATATTAAAATTATACTTTTAAAATACTAAATTATTAAAAACTATTAATTAAATATTATTATAAAAATTATTATAAAATTTTTAAAATTATTAATTAAATATTATTCTAAAAATTATTATAAATTATTAATATTATAAAATTATTAAAATTATTATAAAAATTTATATATTATAACTATTAAATATTATTATAAAATTATTAAGATTATTAATTAAATTTATTATTAAAAATTATTATTAAAAATTTTTACTTATTATAAAAATTATTATTTAAATATTATCAAATTTATTAATTAAATATTATAAAAATTTTATTTTATTTTGAAAATAATTACAAGTATTATTTAAAATAATTAAAGATTATTAAATTTATTATATTAATCTTTAAAAACAATTTATTTAACTTAAAAATATCAAAGAAAATAGTAAAAACTATTTTCTATATATTTATTTTATAATTATTTTTAATTAAATTATATTTGAATATTATATTATTATATTTATAAAAATTAAAACAAAAATGAATTATTGATATAAAATTAATTCAATAATTCTATAAAATTACTTAAATTATAAACAATTAATTATACTTTAAATTTATAAAAAAATATAAATATTGTAACAATTTCTTAAAAATTAAATATGTGTACTTTAAATAATAAAATTTTATATTAATAAAAAAATAAATAACTTTTAATAAAGAATTATATTTTTTTTTTTTTAAAATCAAAGCAGGGTAATACCCGTCCCCCCCTGCTTGATTTTAAATATCTAAGTGTCAACCCCGAGTCTACCATATGGTTCAATGGTAAGTTACCATAACCGTCGAGCTGAACCCTTAGGGTTCGACACCCACTCTTTCCAAATTTTAATAACTTTTTATTTATTATAACTAGAATATTAAAGAAATTACTAGTGTTTATCGGTTAAACAATTGAACCGATAAAACTAGAAAAATCTATTTTATTAATATTTTTTATCATTTTTTATCTAAGATTCATTTTCTAGAAAGAAAACTTGTTTTCTTTAATTTTCTTTAATTTTCTTTTATTTCTAATAATTACTAATAACAACTGATAACTTAAAATAATTAATTTTCCTGAAAAACTATAAATAGGTGTAAAATTTCATAATAAAATATTTTTACTTGTGCTTTTATTAATTAATTTTAAAGTAATTTAAAATATTACAATGATTAATTAATAAAATAATAATTTATATTTTTACTAATAAAAAAACTTATTTTAATAAAACATATTTTGAATTACTTTAGTGTCGAGAACCTTTTGTGTAAAAAACCTTATAACAATCTTAAGTAACATTAAGATTTGTTACACTAACCAACAGAAATGTCACGTATGATATTATATCACAGAAGATGATTTTGATGAAGTTCTTGATCTATATGCTGCCCAAGGTACTGTTGTAGCTTCCATCGTTGGTGGTAAAACTTACGGGGTTGCTAAAAATGTCAACATATATATAATTGCTGTGAATAATTCCAAAGAAAGTGGTGTTCATACTCTTGAATATATCAAAAAGAAAGCGAGTCAAGGAGTCATTAAATAAAACAAAACTGTCATCAACTTTTTAATAGTGGTTCATACGAATACTCCTACAGTATCGATAAAACAAAAGTATGGTAAATGATGGTTTTATGATCATCACTAGTTCAGGGAACGATAATGTGAACGCCTGCCAAGATGAAAGCCGAGAAATAGAAAGATTTGGTTAGGTAACTGAAAAGCACTACCTATCAAGTTATGATAACTTCATTAGTATTGCCGCTATAAATAATATTGAAGAAAGGGGACTCGTTCAGATCTAATATTATCAATGATAATAAGCGAGCTCTATATTTCCTTGCTCAGTTAAGCAATTACGGTGAATGCATTACTATGCATGCACCAGAGTACGTTAACGCCGCTATGTATGATCTTGAAGAAATTGAAAACAATATATTAGGGTTAAAACCACGAAATACCTATAATTTCTTATCGGGAACTTCATTTTCTGCACTTCTCACATCGGAACATCCCGATATTGAGTTCATTACGAAAAATGCTCGAAAACTCTTTGAAAGACATACTCGAAGCTGGAGAATTACAACGCTTTCAGTAACATTTGTCAATACCGGTAAAAGATAGTTTTTCTTAATGGGTTAGAAGTAATATCAGTTATTTTAATATCAGTCATTTTAATATCAATTTGAGAAGTATTATTACTATTAGGAAAACCAGGCATATCAGAGACTTCATCATTAATTATGGAATTAATCATAGGGTGGTACTATTCAGGTGGATTAGAAGAATGTTCCAGGCAAGACTTGTGGTCAGGGGACGAACTATTTTTAGATTTTTAGAGTTATTATGAGAAGAATTTTTAAAATTTTCAGTATTACTTTCAACAGTTTTAATCCCCTCCAAACTTAGATTTTCATGAATATAATTTTTGTTTTTATTATGATTATATTAAGGACTATTAATAGAAGAAGCATTACTAATAAGATCAAGAGAGTTGTCATTGTTATTAGGTAGATTAAGCTCATTTTTAGAAGAATTATTGACATAATTATTTTCATCATGTTGAAAAAATTTTTTCATTAATAAAATGTTTGTCATTTTTTGATAAAATTTTCTCTTCCATAGTTTTATAGTCATCATCAATATATTTATGTGGAAGATCCTTAAAATCATCATTATCAGGTGACTTATTAACTTTTAAATTAGAATTATTATTTAATGTATTAATAGCAATATTTGAATTTAATTTAAATTTAAATTTGTTATTAATAATAATTCAGGATATTATTGGAAGTAGAAGGTAAATTATTTATATTATTTTCATTATTATTGTTTACCTTCTTTTTATCGTTATATATTTCATTGCTTATTTTATAAATAAAATCAAATGTATACTTTTAAATAAATTGTTATTATTATAAATAAATTTCGAATTTTTATATTCATCAATAAAATTTTTAAAATTTATTTTTGTGTTGTCGTTATATGAAATGCTTATAGTGTTTTCTTTGTTTATGGTATTGTTGTGTTTATTATATATATATTATTATCTTTTGTTTTTATCTATAATATTGTTGTTATAAAAATAATTTATATCGTTTGAATTATTTATAATATTTTTATTATTCTTTTCATTATTATATAAAGGATAATTTAAATTATCCTTTATAATATCTTTTATTGTCAGAATTTTATTATTATATTTCTCATTTAAAATATACTTTTCTTTATCCATATTAACTTTTTTGTTATTAGAATATTCTCATCCACTTGATTTATTATTATCCTTATTTAATGATTTTCTCATTAGATTATCGATATTTTCTTTGTTATTTAAATTATTATAATCATGTACATTATTTTCTTTAAGATTTTCATTATTGTTAGTAATATTTTCTTGTAATATTTCGTTAGAAATATTTGTATTATTATTTCTTTCTTCATTTGCGATTTCTTCTTCTACAGTTCTTCTTTCGTTTATATTTTCTTCCGTGTTTCTTTCATTATTTTTATTATTTTCATTTTCCATAATAATATTTTCCATATTTTCATTTTCCATATTAATATTTTCTTCAATATTTATTTCTTCAATATTTATTTCTTCAATATTTATTTCTTCAATATTTATTTCTTCAATATTTATTTCTTCAATATTTATTTCTTCAATATTTATTTCTTCAATATTTATTTCTTCAATATTTATTTCTTCAATATTTATTTCTTCATTATTATTATTATTTATGGCATCCTTAATATTTATTTCTGGAATTAAATTTCTTTTTTCTCTATTGTTAATAATAGGTCCCATATTATTTCTGTTTAGGTTTTCAAAGGCAAAATAAGGGTCTTCCTTTGATGTATTTTTATATTTGAAATTTAAAGGTTCATTTTCTAAACATTCAACTTCTCTAACGTGATGGATATTTAAATCTTTTTCATCTATAACTATATATGAGTAGGTTTGATTTCAAAAACCAAGAAATATTCTTTTTTTCACGTTTGATGCGAATTTTGGCTTGTATTAGGTAAAATCTTTATAATAGCATATGCAACCAAATATTCTTAAGTGTTTTATAGATACCTTTTTATCTTCAAACACTACATCTGAAATTAAGTTTTTGTTTCTAGAATTGGCATTTTGTTATAAATATATCAAGCTTCTTTAATGGCATATTCCCAGAAATTTTCAGATATACCTGCCCAATGTAAAAGTGTAATAGCAGCATTCACTAAGGTTTGATTGATTCTTTCCGCTTTTCCATTTATTTCGAGGTTATATGGTACAGAATATAGTTTTTCTATACCATAATCTTTACATAATTTGTTAATTTTCTTATTTTTATATTCTTTACCCCCATTAGTTCTAAATTTTTTAATTGATAATTTTTTAAATTGATTATTTAAATATTTAAAGAAATCAATAATGATATCTGGTGCCTCAGATTTGGATTTCAGGGTGAAAATCCAAACTATTTTTGAAAATTCATCCATAAATGTAATAAAATTATTTTTTATTACCAATGGAAAGGGTTCACAGGTCCGGAAATATCCGAATGAATAACTTCTAATTTTCCTTTAGCTTTGGGTGGTTCACCATTATGTGTTATTCTTTTCATTTTTGAGATTTTGCAATCTAGACATAATGGACTTTTAATATTATGTATGTCTAAATATTTGCTTAAATTATCTTGGTAGAAGTGGCCCAATGTTCTATGCCATACTTCTTTGCTTATATTATCAGTTTTATCTACTGATAATATTTCTTTCTTTTTTATGGTTTTTATTGTTTACTTTATATAAAACTTCCATTTTGAATTGATTATAATTATTAGAATCAAAGTATCCATTATGTTTATATTTTATATTTATTAATTCTAATCTTACTTTTTCATTATTTAAAGGCTTAATAATTGATATTATGCTAAGTTTTGCTAATTCTACATCACTAAAGAGATTTTTGTTTTACCTTTTCTGAATATAATACTCTTTTTAAAATAAATTTATAATCGTTTATACAAAATTCATATGATCCATATCCTTCAAATTCAATTACTGAATTATTAGTACAACGTAAGTATACTTTTTCCTTTTTAAAGTCCTTCAAAAAACTTTTATTGTTAATAATGTGCTCATATGTACCTGTATCGTTGTACCATTCATGGATTTCTTCATATTCTTCTGTTTCTTGCATATGATTCACCAAATTTATATATTTGTTTATACTATTAGGGTTATCTTCATCTGTTGTTTTTTCATTTTCAATTATCTCAACCAGATCTATGTCTCTTTCTATCATTGTCCTGATTTCATCAAAGTTAATATCATTTTTAGACATCTTCGCTTTCATTGAATGGTTCTATTAAATCTAATGATGGTATTTTTATTAAAATCATTATTATTATTGTTGTTTTTGTTATTATTATTATTATTATTATTATTATTATTATTATTATTGTTTTATTATTTAATGTTTTATATTTTTTTAAAAAAAGGAATTAAAAGAATTTAATCTTAAATCTTTATTATATGGAAATTATAGAAATTACGTTTTAAATTTATCAATTGCAAATGTATATATAAATTTTTTAAAATAAACGAATCAATTCTTTAAATGAATATAAAATAAAATATTATTTTTTTTTAAATTAATTTAAAAAAAAAAGAAAAATTAAAATAAAATATATATATATATGTATATATAGAACAATAAACTTCAAAGAAAAAAATTAATAGAAATTTAATAAAAACGTAAATAAAAACGTAAATAGAAAAGTAAATAGAAATTTCAAAAGAATTAATAATGTAAATAAACATTTAAAGTTAACAAATAAATAAAAAGCAAAATATTATAATAAAATTTTAAATATAAAAATTAAAAAAATTTAAAAGGATATTAAAAGAAATAAAAATAAAATAAATAAATGAAAATTAAAGTTTCCTTTTAAATATTATTAATTTATTTATTAAATTAATAAATAGTAGAACGATGAAAAATATTATTCAAATATAATTTATAAATATAATTTTATTAATATTTGATTAAAAAATACAATCCTTTATATATAAATTTTGGAAATCAAGCCTCTAATTACATATATATACTATAAATAGGTAAAGTTTTTATATGTGTATATTTATACATAATTTATATAAATATAAATATATGTATATACAATATAAAAATTATAAAATATGAAAATAAAAAGAAGGAAAAAATAAACTATTTTTACAATTAAAAATTTATAAATAATAGATAAAGCAGTTCATATATAAAAAATAAAAAAGTAATAAAATAAATAAAAACGACATTTTAAAGGATTTGATTAAAGAAATAGAGTTTAAACAGAGTTTTAAAAAATACTCTAAAGCATTTGATTAAAAAAATAGAGTTATAAATAGAATTTTAAACAATACTCTAAAGCTTTGCTTTTTTTTTTTTTTATATATATATATATTTAAAATATTTTAATAAATTATTTATTTAATTAATTAATAATAATAATTAGTTATTAAATTTTCAATAATTTAATATTTAAATATTAAATTATATTTAATTATATATGAAAACTGGGGAGGTGCATTTCGAAAAATTTCATTTTGGAAAGTTTCATTTCGGAAAATTTACATAAAAAGTTTCATTTCGCAATATTTCATTTCGGAAAAATTTCATTTCTCAAAAAAATTTTTTAAATTTAATAAATAAATAAATTAATAATAAATAATTTATATAATTTAAATAAATAACTAAATAAATAAAAATAAATAAATAAAACTATAATAAATAAATAAATAAATTTAAAATTAAATTTTTTAAAAAAAAGAAAAATATTTATATACATATATATAATAAATATACATTATATAATAATAAATATTCATTTAGAATTAAAGCTTTAAAAAATAATATATTTTATCATACATTTTAAATGTTTTATAATATATAATTAATAATAATTTTATATATATATAAAAATATGTATTAATTATTTAAAAGATGTAAAGGATAATAATTTAAAATATAACTATTAAAATTAAAAATAATTAAAAAATAATTATTATAAAGATTAAAAAATAATATATAAATAATTAATTGATCATTTTACACCTTTTAAGTCCTTGCGCGGTATTTTAAAAAAATCTTAAATTACTAATAAATTTTTTTAATAAAAGAAATATTTATAAATAATTAAGTAAAAAAAAAAAAAAAAAAAAAAAAAAAAAAAAAAAAAAAAAAAAGATGAGGACATCATAAAAAAGGGAGTTAAAAGTAGCACAAAGTTAGGATGATTTTAGGTGGTATCAATTTTTTATATTTTATATTTTATATTTTATAATTTATAATTTATATTTTATATTTTATATTTTATATTTTATATTTTATATTTTATATTTTATATTTTATATTTTATATTTTATATTTTATATTTTATATTTTATATTTTATATTTTATATTTTATATTTTATATTTTATATTTTATATTTTATATTTTATATTTTATATTTTATATTTTATATTTTATATTTTAGTATATTTTTTATTTTAATTTATATTTTTTATTTTATATTTTATAATTTATTTATTTATTTATTATTTATTTATTATTTATTTATTATTTATTTATTTATTTATTATTTATTTATTTATTATTTATTAAAATTTTGCGAAATGAAACTTTTCCGAAATTAAACTTTTCCGAAATGAAACTTTTTGCGAAATGAAATTTTGCGAATTGACACACACTCATGAAAACTCAATGATTAATTTTATAAATTTATGTTATTTAATTTAATGATACATAAATTAATGTTTGTGTAACATTAATTAACTTAAGGATATCTTAATATCTTTACAGAAAATAAATGGTCGAATATTAATACTGATAATATAGAACTTAAAAATATAGTTATAGACACACCACTAACAGTCAATGAAGCAGTAATAGATAAAAATGGCAGAGAATGAATTTCAACAATGAACGAAAAATTATTAAATAAAAAAAAAAAATAAAAATAAAAATAAAATAAAAAAAAAAAATTCTTTCACAATTAAATTATAATACTTAAGAAAAACATTCCAAAAGGTACTAATTCAACATCAACAAAATGAATATATATTATTAATAGAGATGGTAACTGAAACATTGAAAAATACAGAATCCAAATTATTTTCAAAGGATTCTCATCAACAAAAGGAATCGACTACAATATTATCTATGCAATGAACTTGCATTCATGAATTAAAAATACACACTAATATATAAATAAAAAATACTTAGAAATAAATAAATAATTATGATTGAACACAAAAACTTAATTAAACAAGTTAATGTTCATAATATTTTTTTAATTTATTAATAAAAACTCAGTTTTTTCACTCTTATTAGTATTGTAACAAATTTTCTAAGGATTACATTAATAACGAATTGGAATTAACAGATCCATTAATTTAAATTATAAATAAATCAAAAATGATACAATTCAAAAATCAAAATTTATTTTAAAATAATTTAATTTAATTTGGAAAGTAAAACCGTCGAAGTAATCAATGTATTTTATATAAATTAAATTTATATTTATTTTTTGTAAAATTTATTTCTTTATAGGATAAATATATATATATATATTTATAGTTTTCTAAAAACAATAAAAACTTTTTATTTTATTTTATTAATTTTAATTTTATTTTTAAAATAAAATATTATTTATATTTTATATATTTTAATTTATAAAATATTTATTATTAAATGTTTTATTTCTTCTTTTTTTTTTTTTTTTTTTTTTTTTTTTTTTTGTTATTTTTTTTAATTTATTTTTTTTTTAAATTTTATTAAAATTATTTTAACTACCATTATCTACAGTAATAGTTAATATTTTTTACTAAAATAATATATGTATTATTGCTAATAATGATAATATTCAAAAAATTTAAATATTTTAATTTATTTATTTCTGTGTATTTTATAAAAGTTTAATAGTTTATTTATCTATTTAATTATTTATTTGGTTATTTATTAATTTAGCAAGTGATCCAGACATCTTCACCGACAAAAACATTATAATTCCAAGTGGATTTAATACTACCAATTTTTTCTTTCATTTCTTCGTCATAATAATAAGTGATATAGTTGTACATTGAAAACTTTCCTTTAGTGAAATCCTTAATAGCATCATTATTAGATATAGTCAATGTACTAGTATATTTAAAAGATTCAAAGAAAGTATAATCAGCATATGGATTAACGTCACTTACGATCTTGAATTTTCTGGCTCCATTAAGACTTTCAATTCTTACTTTTTTAGTATATGTAGATTTATTACCTTCATCGTCAAAATAGATACATTCAATAAAACCATTAACTTGAACCTTTTGATTATATGGATTTAAAGTATAATAATTTGATGGACCACCGGAAACTAAATTTAATTTACATGTATTTTTATTATATAAAACATATCCTTCAAAGTTAAATGTTTTATTTTTAATTTCAGAATATTTAAGATCTTTATTAAATTTATTGCAATAGGTATTGACTGAAGAACTTGTCGCTTCAGGAATAGTAGTGAAAGTAGTAGTTGATGTTTTATTACTGGTATTTTCATCTTTATTATTGAACAAATAGTTAATTTTTAAAATATGATCTTCATCAACACATAAATCGTCTTCTAAGGATGAAATAAAGGCAGGTGTAGCATAATAACTTACTTCATTTGAGCAATTTTTCATAAATATTTCATCAATTTTATTACTAAGTGTTATTTTACTTTCACTTTTACTATTTAATTGAATATATTCCTCTGCATCTTCAATTTTATAATCTAAATTGTTTATCTGATTATCATTCATACATAACGTTTTTTCACCTTTATTTGTCATATAAACTTTATATACTTTTTCTATTTCTAAAATAGATGGTCCAAATTTTATTGACTTATTTCTATTAATTTTAATGTTGTATTTTTGTACATCATTATTTAAATATATCTTTCCACAGTACATAATGGAGGTGATACTTGAAGTTTCTTTAATAAAGTAAAAATCAGATAATATGCATTTATTATACATTAAAGTTTCTTTGAAATAAACAGTAATAAAATTTGAATTATTAATTGTTACTACGTCATTACAAATATTCGGTTTCATTGGAATAATCGTTTCGGTTATTTCATCAGCACTTGTAGGGGTTGATGAAAGATTTTCATTTTCATTTTCGATTTCGATTTCAGTAGAAGTTGGTAATTCTTCATTAGCACTAGTAGGGGATGATGAAAGATTTTCATTTTCATTTTCGATTTCGATTACAGTAGAAGTTGGTAAGTCTTCATTAGCACTGGTAGGGACTGATGAAAGATTTTCATTTTCGATTTCGATTACAGTAGAAGTTGGTAAGTCTTCATTAGCACTGGTAGGGACTGATGAAAGATTTTCATTTTCGATTTCGATTACAGTAGAAGTTGGTAAGTCTTCATTAGCACTGGTAGGGACTGATGAAAGATTTTCATTTTCGATTTCGATTACAGTAGAAGTTGGTAATTCTTCATTAGCACTAGTAGGGGATGATGAAAGATTTTCAATTTCGATTTCGATTTCAGTAGAAGTTGGTAAGTCTTCATTAGCACTAGTAGGGGATGATGAAAGATTTTCATTTTCATTTTCGATTTCGATTACAGTAGAAGTTGGTAAGTCTTCATTAGCACTGGTAGGGACTGATGAAAGATTTTTATTTTCATTTTCTATTTCGACTACAGTGGAAGTTGGTAAGTCTTCATTAGCACTGGTAAGGATTGATGAAAATTCTTCAAATGAATCCTCTTCAAGGGAATCCTCCTCTGTTGAAAAACCTTTAATTTCATACTCATCCAAATTTACTTCAGTAGAAGTTGGTAAACTTTCATTAGTTATACTATTATTTGAAGAATATTTCGTAGAAGTTGGTAATATACTAGTAGAATTCTTGTCTATTAAAGTTGAATTTTCATTGTATTTTGAGTTTTCATTTTTTTTATCTTTAATAAATTTATCCTTAATTTTGTTATTATTCTTATTTTTAACATAACATTTTTTTGTATATGTTAATTCTATAAATAAAATAATAATAAGAGTTTTAAACAAGACGTTAAATTTCATCTTTTTCTTATTTTATTTTATTTTATTTTATTTTATTTTATTTTATTTTATTTTATATTTTTGTTTTATATTTATTTTATTATATTTTATTTTGTATTTTATTTTATTTTTTTTTGTATTTTTATTTTTATTTTATATTTTTTTTTTTATTTTATTTTATTTTATTTTATTTTGTATTTTATTTTATTTTGTATTTTATTTTATTTTATTTTGTAATTTTATTTTTATTTTATATTTTTTTTTATTTTTATTTTATATTTCCTTTTAAGTATTTATTAAATATAATTTTTTTTTATTTTTTTTTTATTCTACTATAATATTTAAATATATGTTAATTTATAAAAGAACTTATCATGTGTTCATATCAATAATATTACATATAAGTATCAGACCAATAAAGATTATTTCGAGTATTATAGAATTTTATATAAATTAAGAAATGATGGATGAATATTCTTAATTAAATAATATAATTATTAAACTTTATTATTTTTTTTTTTTTTTTAACTTTATTATATATAATATATAATTTAATTAAAATAATATATAAAATTTTTATTAACTTAACTTTTTTTTTTTTTTTAATAAGACTTATTCATTCATTTTTATGTTACATCTATTATGTATAATAAAACTTTTTTCTTTTTAATTCTATTATTTGATATTAATTAAATATTTGATATTAATTAATATTTAATTATTATTATTATTATTATTAAAAAGTATTTCTTTAGAATATTTTCTATTATTAAATATTTATTTATTTATTTATTTATTTATTTAAATATAGTCCCTATTTTGTTTTAATTTTATTAAATAAAATTTAAATAATGGAACTCAATGAATTAAAATATAGAATTTAGTGAAGAACATATAATTAAATTTAATATTAATTTAATATAATCTCTTTTTATTCTTTAAAAAAAAAAAAAAAAAAAAAAAAAAAAGAATAATTCTATCATTTATATAATTTCCTTTTTTTTTTTTTTAAAAAAAATAAATTCAAGTAAATATATTTG
Source organism: Neocallimastix lanati (nom. inval.) (assembly GCA_016946835.1). Classification (NCBI taxonomy): domain Eukaryota; kingdom Fungi; phylum Neocallimastigomycota; class Neocallimastigomycetes; order Neocallimastigales; family Neocallimastigaceae; genus Neocallimastix; species Neocallimastix lanati (nom. inval.). Next base: position 316,875 of record JACVTC010000021.1, on the reverse strand, counting down.
TGGTTATCACAAAAATAAAAAAAAATTCAACTGTATTACAGATATTTTATTTATTCATACAAAGATATATATTTCTGTGTATTTTTAAATATATTAATAAAGATTATAATTCTATATAAATAAATAGATGATTAATTAATTAAAAATAAATTTTTATATTTTATAATATATTTTATAATTTTAAATTTTTTTTATTAAAATTACTAAAATATTTAGTTATTTATATAATGTATATTTAAATAAAATATATAATTTTAACTTTTTTTTTTTCTCATTTATATTTTTTTTTATTTATAATATAATTCTATTTTATTATATTTTTTTTTCATAATATAATTTTATTTTATTATATTTTTTTATTCATAATATAATTTTATTTTATTTTATTTTTTCATTTATAATATAAAATTTTGTTTTATTATATTTTTTTTCATAATATAATTTTATTTTATTTTTTTATTTATAAAATTTTATTTTATTTTGTTCTTATTATTATTTTAAAGTAATAGAGATATTAAAATTAAAAATACACTTTCTAATACTAAACCGGAGTAAGCATTAATTTTAAATGAGCTACTTTCTTGTGAATTAGTAGAACTTGATTTTGAATTTGCTTGTGTTTTACATTTTTCTTCACTTAAAATAAGAAAAGCATTTAGTTCATATTTTGTTATTTTTTCATATTGTGTTTCGTTTGGATTTTCCTCCTTAACAATTTGAGTTAATCTTTCTTTGTCGTCGTTTATATAATTAATTGACATATACTCGTAATAGGTTTCGTAACATTTTTTTGATTCACAAGAATCTTCTATAGCCTTTATAAAGTTTTCTTTATTTGGAATATTATATTCAAAATATGTATCTGTTATTTTTTCAAAACTAATTGGTTTGTACATTTGTAATTTGGATAAAGGACAATATTCGCCTTGTTCGTTTTTTTGACATATAACTTTGAAAACAGAGCTCATATCATCTACGTAATCTTGAATTTGTTTTTTTAAAATATCATTACCTTCACACTCTTTTACTACATTAAATGGACTCTTGACAAAATTTTGACATTCTTCTTCAATATAATTTTTGCAAGTATTATCTAAATTATTTAATGATAATGAATCATTGCTAGGAAAACATTTATCAATATAGGTCTTGATATTATTATAACAGTCAACCCCTAAATTAGCATTATCACGTCTTATCAATAAAGCATTAATTACTTTAATAGAAAAAAAAATATTAACCAAAGTGTATAAAAATTTCATTTTATTTATTAATTTATTTATTATTTATTCGTTATTTTATTTATATTTTTTATTTTTTATTTTTAATTTTCTATTTTTTATTTTATTTTATTTTTTTTTTTTTTTTTTATTTTTAAGGAACTAAAATGCATTTCTTATATATATATATATTTTTTTTTTTCATTTGTACTATCATGAAGTCTTAATATTTATTAAAAAAAATTGTTGATATTTATTACTTATTATAATTAATATATATTAGATATATATTATTATATGTAATGAAATAATTAAAAGAATTAAATATATTTATTCAGTAATATAAATGAGGTGTTCATACCTATTCTTTTATTATGTTAGGATTATATATTTTTTAATTTATTAAATATATTTATAGTTTAATGATTTCAATTTTTTTTAGATTTTTATTTTATCTTCCTTTTTTGGTATATTAATTTAATTAATTTTTCATTTTTTTTTTAATTTTTAATAAAATATTCTATTTAAAACTTAAATTTATGATAAATTATTTAAAAATAATAAAAAATTAAAGTAAATTTTATTGATAGATATTAAAATTTAATATATTCTTAAAACTTTATTTATATTTAATTGATTATAGAATATTTTCTTTTTAATTAAAAAAAAAAAGAAAAAAAATGAATTAGTGATTGTTTATACAATTATTTATTAAAAATAGACTTTGTTACAATATGTGAATTTATATATTAAATGAATCCAAAATAATGATAATATAAATTAATTTAAACATAATATAAAGCAATTCATTAAAAGTATTCTAGAACAAGCCACATTTTAGTATAAATCCATGTAAATTTCATTATGTTGAACATTGGCTAATTATGTATTTATATTTACTCATAAATAACCTTATTAATAAAACTTCATTTTCAATAAGAGATTTATTTAATAATAATAATTAATTTTTCATTTTTTTTTTAATTTTTAATAAAGTATTCTATTTAAAACTTTAATTTTTTATTATTTTTAAATAATTTATCATAAATTTATTTTATTGATAGATATTAAAATTTAATATATCCATAAAACTTTATTTATATTTAATTGATTATAGAATATTTTCTTTTTAATTAAAAATAATGAAAAAAATGAATTAGTGATTGTTTATACATTTATTTATTAAAAATAGATTTGTGTAATAATAATTATTAAATTGAATTTTTTTTTTATTATTTTATTTTTTTATATTAATTTTAAAAAAAAAAAAAAATGAAAAATTATAAAAAATGGATAAAAATGGATAAAATAATTCACTCTGATTAATATATATATTATAATTAATATAGTTAAAAAAGTGTTTAAAAATAAAAAGTAAAAAAATAATAGACTATATAGTTAAAAAAGTGTTTAAAAATAAAAAGTAAAAAAATAATAAACTAAAATTTGAACTTTTTTAAAATTTCAAAATTAAAAATATAAATGAATATAAAAAATAAAATAACTAAACCTATTTTAGTAATTTAAAAAAAAAGGTATCTATGAAATTAAAAAAAAAAAAAATTAAAAAAATTATTTATGTTAATATTAAAAAAATATATATTCTTATTTTTTTTAATATTAACATAAATAATTTTTTTTTTTAAAGTTTTAAAAACCTTTTTTATATTTAAACTTTTGTATTCATTTGTTTAAAATTAATTTTTAAAAAATTTAAAAAATACTTTTGACAATCAATGGGTAAAAAAAATTAAAAAAAAAAAAAGTTTGATCTTCATATTCCACAAAACTTTAATTAATAATATATATAATATAAATAAATTTATTCCGTATATTATTAATATAATTAAAATATAGGGAATGGTGCATTTTGCCAATTTGTATTTCTCCAAGTTGCATTTCGCCAATTTTATGAAATAATATTGAGTATTAAAAAAATGCGGCATTTCGCCAAATTGAAAATTATTAAATAAATAAAAAAATAAATAAATAAATAAATAAATAAAATTAAATATAATTAATATTGATGTACTAATATAATAAAAACAAGTTTAAAAAAATTATTTTGAATTTTTATTTATTTATTTATTTATTTACATCAATATGTCATTGGCGAAATGCAACCTGGCGAATTAACTTGGGGAAATGCAACTCTACCTAAAATATACTTGCATAAAAATAGAAGAAAAAAAAAAAAAAAAGATTAAATTTTTAATTTAATAAATTTATTTCTATTGAAATATATTATTCTTATTTAATTTTATTTAAAATATAAATAATTTATTACAACCAAGAATAAATATTTTGTACCTCATTTTAATAGAAAATAGAATTATTTTAAGGTAGATGGAATATTTAAAAGAAAACTAATATATTGTGTAGTTTAAATTAAAATAATAATTAATTTTAATATGGAAACTTTGAGTAATTAAATTAGAATTAATAATAGAATATAAGATATATAAATTATATTATAAAAAAAAATTAAAAATTATAAATATATATATATATTAGAATATGATATGAAATGAAAATAAAAACCCTAATTATTAATATATTATTTTATTAATAATTACATAAAAATAAATTAATTAATCACTTGATTAATTATCATAGGATTTATAAAATGATCCAGAAATAAAGTAATATAAGATAAATTAATTCTTTGTAATTCAAAGTAATTAAAAATTATAATATTATAATATTTTTTTTATTAATAAAATTAGTTTAGTAATATTAAAATATGAATTTATAGAATTTAGTAATTTAATTAAAATAAATTTAAATTATAAAATATATAGATTTTTAATAAATAAATAAACTATTTTATATTAATAAATTACATAAATAATAAATATAACTTTTCCCAATAAGAGATACTGAACCTGGCATTCTTTATCAAATATATTAAGTTAAATTTATTTAAAATTATATTTATTATTTTATTTCGTTATGTGTTAATTATTCTCTTTGTATTTGAAATACATTATTTAATTCATTGCTAAAATAATTTCACTGTATTATTATCAAACCACAATTAGTATAAAAAAAATAATTTTATTTTTGTCATTTTTTTTCTTTGTAATTACCTATTTCTAAATAATAAATATTAATAAATAAACTTTAATTAATAATAAAACGTCTTATTTCCTCTTAGATTAAGAGTCTCAGTGTTAAAAATGTATACTAAATTTCTATTAAAACAAGAAGTCTGTCTTAACAAGACCAATTTCAATGAATGGTATTTCTTAATTAAAAAATTCATTAATGCCTAAGAAAGTTTCTAGTTATGTTGATAAAGACTTAATCACACCTTTAGAAATCCAAGTTAATTCCCCAAAGGATGTATTAAAACACATCAAAAATCTTCAAACTGCGTCTGACATTATGACAAAATTAAAGGAATTCTATAAAGGAAGTGAAAATGCTGATATACAACTATTAATGGATAAACTGTATTCATTAAAAACTAAAGGTATCAATGACTGCAAGGATGTCATAAATGAGATTAAAGAAATATTTAGCTCTTTAGAAAAACACAGAACGTATCTTGGGAAACTAGAAAAACTTAGGATACTCTATCGGTCATTCTCTGTAGATCTAAAGATTCGACTACAACCACGAGGGAATGAAGATGTGGAAAATTTCATTAAAGAGGCTTTCGACATATTAAATTTTACAAATGTATTTAAAAAAGAAACGCAAGATATACTACTCTAATAACAAAGCCTGCCATTAATGAAGATTATATGGATATTGATCTCATCATTAAGAACAATGGCGATTTTAGAGGAAAAAGATCCTCTGCGAATCAAAAATCAATTTTTACTAATAAATCAAAACATGGCGATATCCGCATACCAGACAGTCACAATACTAATGACAGTAAATTCAATTTATTAAATAAAAATAGAAATTGTACTAATTTTAACAACAGTAATACTAAATCTAAACACAATACTAAAAAAAAAAAAAAAAAAAACAGAAGATTTAAAAGACAAAAGGAAATCTTCAATGTTGAACAAACTGAAAACTCTGAGGAGCCAGAGTTTTCTTTCGAGGAATTGATGGAGATATACGATAAAGAATTAAACTGTTTGGAAAGCTCTACTAAAGAAGAAGAATCACAACAAATGAAGCCCGATGTTAATAATGATGAAAATACACTAAATACTTTGGAATATAATCCAAATGAAGAAACTGTATAGACTTTTGACACAGGTGCCTCCGAACTCATCACCTGTAACAAGGGATATATTAAAGGATTACAAGAAAGAAAACGTTAATCTCAGATGTGCCAATAACACAATTTGCGAATTCGAAAGGAAGCGGTACATATGAGAGAAGCTTGAATAGACATGAATTTAAACTTAAGAAAGTCTTATATTATAGCAAAATAAACAAAAATTCAATAAGTGGAATCAAACCAGTTAAGGAAGGATTAATCTGTAAGATCGCACCAAGGAAGGATCACGTATGCCTAACTCTCAAATATAATAACAAGAAACAAAAGGATAAGCACTTAGGATTATTTCAATCAGATGAAAATAACATCATTAGAATCAAAATAATGAACTATAGCAGTATAAAGGCTTCTCAAATGAAAAAATAAAATAACATTATTAGAATCAAAATAATAAACTATAGCAGTATAAAGGCTTCTCAAATGAAAAAATGAAATTAAAACATAATGCTATAAAAGGTGTTTTTCTAGGTTTTAGTCTAGAATTATAATCTTATATTGTAATAGATTACAAAAACTTTGTTATTCACATAGTTAGAGAAGTTGTTTTTCGATGAATCTACACCAGGTAAGTTAACTCTCACCAATTCAAATAAACAAAATAAATCTAATAGAATTTTACCCAAATATTTCAATTTAAATAATTATTCAATTCACATACTAAATGAAAATACAACAAGTGACACTAACTCAGACAATCAATCAATCAAACAACAATAATTATACTGAAGATACAAACAAGTAATACACCAATAACCAACAAAATAATAACGACAACAAAACTAAATATTCTAAACTCAATTTAGACAATGAAGATAATGTTCTCTCGAATCAAAACAATGATAATAATATTAACAACAATGCCAGTATGGAAGAAGACATTTCGATTGAAGAACAAAATACCAACAATGAAAATTAGGATTTCAATTTAATTTCAAACCATTCTGAAGAAAAAATATAGTCAACTAAGTTAATACCAACATTCAAGATGAAAATATGTTCAATGAATTTAGAGACGATATCATTGAATCTCACAATTCAACTCCTAACTTTGAATCAACAATTGATAATAATCTAGAAACATCGAGTAGTGAATTTGATTTAAATACATATACAAATTATTTTAATATTTCAGATGACACTGTTAATAATTTAGTCTCAAACTTCGAAGAAATTACCATGTTCACAGATAATGAATCAACAGTATCTCATATCAATAACATAATAGATGAAGCAATTAATCAACAAAATTTACCTTCTACCTCAAACAGTCATAAACATATACATAAAAGAAAGATTCAAAATTCGGTTTCCATAATTAAAAAACCAAAAGTTCAATACAACGGAATATCATCTCCATTAAAAAAGTCAATACAACGGTATATCATGTCTACTAAAAAGGTCAGATAGTACATTACTAAACGAGGAATACAAAAAAAAATTAAATTCAAATTTAAATAACATAGAAAATGATAACAAATTAATTACTGATATTCCATTGAACTACAACCAATCAATCACATGTAAAGACATAAAATCAATAGATAAAAAAGCAATGAATGCCGAACTCCAAAATCTCTGTAATAATAAATTCATGATTTTCAAAAAAAGAAAACTCCAAAAGGAGTAAATCCTACTACAACAAAATGGGTTTACGCTCTAAAAGAGAGATGGCAACGGGAATATAATTAAGTATAAAGGAAGAATTTGTTGCCAGGGGTTTTAATCAAGCAAGAGGTATTGACTATGATCTAATTTACTCACCAACCCTTAGCATTGATAGTTTGAAACTTTTTTATTGTCTCTTGCCTCAAAAATTCAAATGAATGGTGATGCAACTCAACATTAAAGCTGCTTATCTTAATGCCCCCTCTCGATATAGAATTATATGTTACAATTCCACCCGGTAATAAAAAAATCTTTGGAAAAGGATATTGGTTACTCAAAAAAAGACTTTGTGTGGTCTTAAACAGTCAGGCCGTCAATGGTATACTCACTTTTCTAATTTCCTTTAAAAAAAATAGTTTTATTCAACTTTTTTCTGAACCATATATTTTAAAGAAAATGGGCGGAGACTTAGTATCATGCATTATAGGCGTTTATGTAGATGACTTATTAATTACAGGTATCAAATCTGAAATAAATAAAATTATATATAAAATAAAGAAAAAATTTTAAAATATCAAAAAATGCAACAAGGCGGACTTATTTACTAGGGATTAAATTTAAGAAAAACAATTTTAATTATACAAATTTTACAAATATAATGAATTGATGATATACTAACAAATATTCAAAGTAATGAAATATTAAAAAAAAACAAAAACGCCGTGTTCTGGAGTAAATAAATTATCAATAAATAATAAGAAGTTTGATAAAACGACTTACAAAAGTGCCATTGGATCCCATATATATCTAGCCCGATGCACCAGGTCAGATATAGCATATTCAACAGGTAAAGATGTAAGACATTCCGAAAATACAACCATGGATGATTGGAAAAAAAAGTAATAAATATTTTAAAAATATCTTATTTATACAAAACATTATAAAATTACTTATAAAGATAAGGGTGAAATAATAGCTTACACAGACTCGGATTACGCAAGAGATCCAGATGTCAGAAAGCCAACCTCCGGCTATATAATATTAATGGGAGAAGATCCAATCTGCTGACAATCGAAGAAAACAATCAGTGGCCACATCTACATCTACTGCCGATGCGGAATATATTTCTACCAGTGAATATGTAAAGAAAGCTTTATGGATCAGAAATATTTCCACGGAACTATTCAATATAACAAAACCATTTTAAAAATTATGACCAATAATATTGCAAGTAAAACAACACTCAAAAATGGAGAGAAATTAATTATAAATTAAATCACATAGATTAAAAAATTTCATTTTAACTATGACAATATCAAAAATAATAAGATAACATTAAAAATTATATCAATACTGAAAAGATGCTAGCGGATCCTTTAACTAAGGACTTAAGTGGACCAAAGATGACCAAATTTACAGACCCAATCCTTAATAAAAAGTATTCTGGTCTGAAGGGGAATGATAAAATATATGAAGTTAGTTAAATTTGTTTAAAATTATTAATTATATTATTTCGTTATGTGTTAGTTATTCTCTTGTATTTTAAATACATTATTTAATTCATTGTTAAAATAATTTTATTGTAATATCATCAAGTCACAATTAGTATAAAATAAGTTTAATTTTGTCAAACATTTTTTTCTTTGTAATTAACTATTTCTAAATAATAAATATTAATAAATAAACTTTAATTAATAATAAAGCGTTTTTTTACCTCTTAATTTAATAAATTATTTAATTATTTAATTATTTATTATTGATAAAAAATCTCAATATTTTTTCTTTTATAAACTTTATTTATTTAAAGTAAAAGGCTTATTTTTCAAGAATACATAATTTAATGCTATCTATACATATAAAATACATTTGATGGATTATACATATTTTAATACATTAAATACATGTTTTAATATAAAAAAGGCTTATAAAAATAAAAAAAATTTTGAAATTATATTCATATATTAATATAATATATCCTATTTATTTATAATAATTTATTTAATATTTAAAATTATGATAAAAGTTACAATAAAATAAAAATATTATTTAAAGTGTTAATTAAATTTGTAAACAGAAAACACTTATTTTCTGACAATTATTTATTAGTAGTATTAAAAAAAATCAATAAAAATGTCTAATTACAAATAATTATATTCATTTTAAATAATAATTTTTTTATATTTACTTTCTCAAACTTTAATTTAAATTACTTCAAAAGTTTTTTTTTTTTTATCATTTAATTAAAAAAAAATAAAATATTAACATATATAAAATAATTAAGCTAACCTTTATCTTTTTTAAAATTATTTTTATATTATTTATATAATAAATATATATGTGAACTTTATATAGAATTGAGTGTTAATTTATTATTCTGATTTTCTTTGATATTTTTGTTTTTATTTTAAAATTAGAATTTATATTTATTTTTTTTTTTTTTTTTATTTTTTAATTTTAATTTAAACAAATAAAATAAATTTCACATCTAATAATTTAAACTTTAAAATAAAAATTAAATAAATAAAAAAAGTAAAGAATTCAAATACAATCCTATATATATATTTTCTCTTTTATTCTTTTTTGGAAAATAATATAATTAGAATAGACAACAAAAAAATTTTTATATAAAATTAATAGTTAATTTGTTATTATTATTATTATTATTATTATTATTATTATTATTATAAAAATCTTTCTATTTTATACTACACAGTTACTATTTTATATTTATTATTTTTGTTATATATGATTTCATTTTATATGGGTTTATTCTATATAATTTTATTTTTATAATTAGTTTAAAAATTATTTTTCCAAGGAACAAATGATATTTTTAACTTTCCACAATCTACGACTATGACACTATTCTCCCTTCTCAGAAGAAATTTCTTTATCCCTAAATAAAACATACAAAACATACATTACAATTTTGAAAAAAAAAAAAAAAAAAAAAAAAAAAAAAAAAAAAAAAAAACATGTATTGAGTAAAAACTGCAAAATACACATTTTATTCTTCAGCAAATCTTTTAAATACTGACGGATAATTTCCTGTGACAAAATTTTCAAGAATCAGCTTAGCTGACATGTTATTTCTATTTTTCTCGGATTTTAACATATGTACCGCCGATTCAATAATATAGGGATTTAATTTTGATGAAAATTTCATGCCTGCCAAATCTGAATTAATTGACCCGTCACTAGCAATTTTCCTTTTTTTTTTTTTTTTTTTTTTTTTTGAGGTTATTTTAGTCTGAGAACGTAAAAGGGAAATAGCTATGGAATAACTACTCTTAGCAATAGTATTAATCTTCTTTAGGCAAAAGAGACAAGCAATAGGATTATATGGTATTAGCATTTTACTTGCTGACCACAAAATTGTGATAAAGTCAGCGTTTCCTTGTTCATCACAACAAAAAACCTTTCTTGTTTCACTAATCAATTTTTTAGTGGCTTCCTCTATTGTTTTATTATCATCAACACCTTTTTCAAAGGTATCAATAGCCCACCGCTCTGCGTCTTTAACGGTAGTCCATTTAGTTTTATACACCGTTGATAATTTGTTTTTTAAAAAATGCTTGTGAGAAATTATATATACATGTCTTTAAAGGTAGTTCATTTATTTTTATACATCAAATATAATTATAATTTTTTTTTATATGAAAGGAAGGTTAATTTTTTGGTATGAGAAGTAAGAAATACATTTTTTTATGGATGAAAGTTATTTATATTATAAGAAGTCGGAATATTTTTTTTTTGATAGCATAAAATTATAATAAATAAAGTTTACATGAAATTTTTTATTTATCTTATTTCTTAAATTTTATCGTTTTTAATTTTTGACTTATTTAAATACTTTTTTTTTTAAAAAAAAAAATTAAAAAAGCTATTCAACAAAAAACTTTACTATCAATATTAATTTTTTATTAATATATTTTTTCTTTCATTATTATTTTTTCTTTTTTCATATTATTATTATTTCTATTTATATATTTATATATGTAAAAAAATAAATATATTACATTAAAGGATGTCAAAATGAACTATTCATTAAATTTTATAGTTAAATAGGTTAACTATATTTATTTTGACTATTGACTTTAAATAAATAATAAATATATCTTTACTTATTTAATGCTTTCTAATATTGTGATTTTATATGAATTTAAAAAACAAATATATAATTATAATGAATTGAATATATAAATAGTATTATTTATATATGATAAGACATTTATATATAATAAAATAATAATAAAAATTAATTATATTGTTTTTTGATATGATTATAAATTTGTATTATTATTTTTTTATTCATATTTACATTCATATTCAAATATTAATAATATGACTTCAAATAAAGAAAAAAAGTATGAATAGTAATTATATATATCAAGTATATAATTTATATATTTTTAATAAAAAAAAAAAAAAAAAAAATATCAAATTAAATATATATATATATTATAAATTTATTCAATATTAATGTAAATTATCATGGAAAATATCATCTATTCAATTAAAAATATAAAATATGATATGGTTATTAGCAAAAAAACTAAAAAAAAAAAAAAGTCATTATATTTCAGATAATTGTTAAATGAATAATTTTGTAATCTTTCAAATAATAATTATATTTTTTCTATTAATTTACTCTACCAAATTTATTATATTATACTATGTCCAATAATTTAATAATCTTATAGTTTAAAGAATTTCTAATAGTTTATTTTGTATATATATATGTATATTATTCTTATAATATTTTGTAAATTTTAATTTTTTAATTTATTTATTATAATTATCATTATTATTATTATTTTATATTATTGGTTTAAAAAAATAGTAAAGCTTATAATTAAAATATATATTGTATATTAATTATGAGGGTTAGATAAACATATATAAATTAGTTTTAATTTTAATTTTAATTTTAATTAATTAAAATGAAAATCTTTTGTATAAAGTATTATTAAATTAATTATTCATTTTATTTTTCAATTTTTTTTTATTAAAAAATTTTTTTTTTCTTTTTATAAAAAAAGGAATTAAAAAAATAAAATTAATAATAATAATAATTAATATAGAAATATATAAATAACAAACATAAGTTAAAAAAACTATATATAAAGAAAAAAGAAAAATTAAAAAAAAAAAGAATGTCTTATTCTGAAACTAAAGCTATATGGCATCCATTAGAATCCAACCCAGATGTATGAACTCTAATTAAAAAATAAAATATTAAAAATATATATAAAATCGAACTATAAATATTATTATTATTATTATTATTATTATTATTATTATTATTATTATTATTATTATTATTATAATTCTTTCTGATATATATATATATTTATATATATTTTTTTTTATTTTTGTCACATTTCATTGGAATGGAATATTATTTATTTGCTAATAATGAAATATTGATAATCCTTTATTATTATTATTATTTTAATTTCTGAAATTTAAATTAATTGAATTTCTATTTTTTTCATTATTTAGGTTATGAATGAGGTAAAAAAATTTTTTTTCAGAAAAGATATTATATATATATACTTTTTATGAAAAAAAGTATATAATTTATATAATATATTTATATATATATACTTTTTTTTTTTTTTTTATTTTATCATGAAAATGAATGATTAATTTATAGTATATTCATAAATTGGGTGTGAGTAACCAATGGGGATTTTCTGATTTATGGGGTATATAGATAAAACTGTTGTGATTATTTTTGTAATATATATCAAATATATATATGATAGTTAAAAAATAATAATAATTCTAAAAAAATTATTCCAAATAAAAGTTATATAGAGATATGTAATTTAATTATTATTATTTTTTAATAAAATGAATTATACATTATTTTAGAAGATTAAATCGATTATGGATTATACATTTTATTTATAGGTTTAGATGATGAGGCATTAATGTTTGTTAGACAACCCTGTTTAGCTCTTTTATTATTATTTCCAATAACTGAAAATGTAATAACTAATATTTCATTAATATTTTAATGTATTATGAATTTAATAGTATTATTTTATATTATAATTTTAATATTATAATTATATTATTATTATTATTATTATTATTATTATTATTATTATTATTATTATTATTATTATTATTATTATTATTATTATTATTATTATTATTATTATTATTATTATTATTATTATTATTATTATAAATTAATTGTTATTTATTTATATATTTGTCATTTTATTTTATTACTTTTGAATATATTAAATACTAAATACTAACGTTATTTATATTATTTTCTTTTTTTTTTTTTTTTTTCCTTTTTCATAAATAATAAAATTTTTTGTTTTTATGAAATTTTCTTTTTTATTGTATATTTATTTTTTTATATTTATATAATATATATATAATTTATTTAATAATTGATAATAAATAATAATAAAGAGTGAAAATTATTCCAAAGATGAAAATGAAAGAATTAAAAAGGAGGGTCAAACTATATCAAAAAATATTTACTTTTCAAATCAAACTATTCCAGTACTTATTATTAATAATACAATTTATAATATATATAATAGTTTTATATATATATATATATATATATTTTATATTAATCACTAAAAATTTTATATTTATATTAATAACTATATTATATACTAATATATAATATATAAACTATGGTTAGAATGCATGCGGTACAATGGCTATTCTTCATGCATTATTAAATAATACTGAATTAGTAGATATTGGTATATATTCATATATATATATATATATATATTGTTATTTTGTTTAATTTTAAAATACTATAATAATTTAATTTGTTGTTTTATAAATAATAATAATAATAATAATAATAATAATAATAATAGTAATAATAATAATTTAATTATATATAATAAAATATGTAAATTTAAATTTTGTATTGTATAATGATTAAAAGGGGATGGTACCTTAAAGAAAATTTATGAAGAAACTAAAAATCTTTCCCCAATGGAAAAAGCAAAATATTTGGAACAAAGTAAGGATTTAGCTTCTGTTCATTCAGAATATTCAGTAAAGGGTCAAACCTCAGTTTCGGAAGCAGAGGATAATGTAGATTTACATTTTATTTGTTTTATTCAGTGTGATGGTGACCTCTATGAATTGGATGGTCGAAAGGAATTCCCAATCAATCATGGAAAATGTGATGACTTATTAAAGGTAAAAAGATTAAGCTAAACTGATCTAATTATAATATTCAATTTTATTCAATTCATTTTTTTTTTTTTTTTTTTCAATTTTTATTCTTTATTTATTACCTTTTTAAATTATAAATATATATATTATTATTACCATTATTTTATTTTATTATGTTATTTTTTATTTTACTTTATTTTTTATATTTTTATGGATTTGTATTTTCTATCAGTTATTATGACTTTTAAAAATATTTTAAATATCATCTGTAAAAAATAAGTTTTTTTTTTTTTTTTTTTTTTTTTTTTTTTTTATTTTATTTTATTTTATTATTTTATTTTCTTTGATTACATAAATAATACATATTTAAATATGTATTATTCTAATTCTTATTTTTTTATTTTATTTTTTATTTTATTTACTTATTTTTTTTTTTTTTATTTTTCAAAAAAAATATATATTTACTTAAATATATTATATTTTATTAAATTATATCATATTACATTATTTATATCAATTGATATATAAATTTTCTTTATGAATAGGGTGCTGTAAAAATAATTAAAGAGGTAATTGAGAGAAATCCAAATTCCAATGAAATTACAGCTCAAGTATTTACTCCAATTGATTAAAAAATAAATAAATAAATAAATAAAATAATAATAATAATAATAATAATAATAAAAACAATCAAACAAATAAAAATCAATTTACTAAAAATAATCATTATAAATAGTAGAAAAAAAAAAGTTATCAAAGAAAAACAAATACAAATAAACCTCTCAAGTTAAAATTTAATAACAAAACAAATAATAAAATAATTAAAATATGTATATATATATTTTAATGTTTAATTTTTAATATTTAATTTTAATTTTAATTCTATTTTTTTTTTTTTTTTTTTTTTTTATTATTATTATTTTTTAATTTTTATTTTTTAATTTTTATTTTTCAATTTTTACTTTTTAATTTTACTTTTTTTTAACTTATATATTTATTATTATTATTATTATTATTGTTGTTGTTGTTGTTGTTGTTTTTGTTGTTATTATTTTGACATTTTCCAATTATTGATCATAGGAATTTACACTTTTTCTGTTGTCAAAAAGACTAAATTTAAATTGAAGGAAAATATTAAGATTAAGAAAAACGTTAATATGCAACGAACTTCACCTCTAGATTATAGGATTTCTGTTTAAAAAGGAATTCTTGTTCCAGATTAGGATTTAAATTGTAAATATTAAAGAAATTGTTATCTTACCCTTCATTACCCTTCAGAGACATTGGCTCTGCTGACCTGTCTTACTACATTTTCAACGTTGACTCCACAAAAATAATTTTTTTTTTTTTTTTTTTTTTTTTTTAACAGCCTCGATTATTGCGAACTTTAATCTTTATTTATTTTTTCATCTATTAATTACGTTAATGCTTTTTATTTTAAAAAAAAAAAAAAATAATAAAAAAAATAAATATTATTTGTCTAATAAGAACATAATAATATTTAAAATAATAATATGAAACAAAAAGTAATATTCAAAATAAAGTGTATAAATAAAATTTCGAAAAAAGTTTATATGCAATGAACCTCACCTCCAGATTACTTATTCCTGATTAGGGTATGAATTGAAAATCTGAAAGAAATTATGGTCTTTTACTTCAGAGACATTCGCCCTACTAGCCTGTCTTACTGTATTTTCAGCATTGACGCTCCTGGTCAGTTTGTGCTTATACTTTCGGCATAGCAACCCTTTTCGAGTACTAGCCCTAGACATAATTTCTGTAAAGAGAGCCACAGATCGTACCAAGAATGGCTTTTTTGAATAATCCCCAAAAATGGTTTGGTTCTTAAACAAAACATTCCATTCTTTTTTATAAATTAAATCAATAATATTTGATATTGAACAATATTTAGAAATTTTACAATATTTAGAAATTAAAAAAAGTTTTTCATAAAGAATTTTAATATCCTTAAAATATTTCATTAGAAATTTACGGAAAAGATAGCATTTAGAAAACTAATGTTCCAATTAGGGATTACCCATCGGAAGTCATTGTTAAATTCAGGATATTTGAAGTTGAGCTTTTAGTAGCCTCTAGTTTTCTCAAATTTATTTTTCTTATAAGCCTTAGCGTTGATTGATTTTCCTGCCATATCTTTATCCCAATAAAAGTTTACAATTTCTTTTTTTGATGGAAATTTATCTAATTTTTCTACTAAAATTTTACTTTATTTACCCATACATGACGTCTACAACGTGATATATTTCTAAGTAAATCAAAAATAATACAATTTAAGTTTTTCCATTATTTAAAATACTTTACCTGAGCAATTGGATATTTTGCCAACCGAAAGAGGAGGAATATTATAGTTCTTTAGAAACACAATAAAGGGATGTGAAGCTATTTCCATTGGAAAATCCTTCAATACAATATAATCCTGAATTAACTAGTGTTTGTGTATTTCTCGTTCTTTCTTTGTTAGATCCAAGTTGAGGTGCATAATATGAAACTTGTCCAATGACTATAGCTGAAAATAACATTCTTTTATAAGGGATAGGAATATGAGGGTTCTTAAGAAATCCTTTTATGGAATAAAGTGCATTTCTAACTTTATTATTCATTCGCTGTATGATCGGTTTCAATTCTAAATCATTTGAAAATGGTACACCTAGATAAGTATAGCAATTCGTTTTAGGTAACTCTTGAGTTGAAAGATAGAAGGTAGGATCACTATTATAAAGAAATTTTGAAACTTCCCCTCGTACTACTAAACTGGCACATTTATTGATACCAAATTGCATTTCATTATTCCTAGCCCATTTACTGGCAAACTTTAACAATTTCTTAAGTTGGGATCTTGTTGGAGCACATAATACAATGTCATCTGCAAAAAGACCTCCACAACAACGTTTTTCACCAATAGAGATGCCATATTTATTACAATTATTAAAAATATCATTAATGAACAAGTTAAACAAAATTGGTGAGAGGGAACAACCTTGACGAACTCCTTTCTTAATATTAAATGATTCCGATAATTGTCCATCAACTCTTACACAAGCTTTGGAAGATAAGTATAAATTTTCAATAAAATTATAGCACTTACCTCTAATACCTAAGTGATGAATCTTCATTAATACATTATATATGGGCACTGAGTCATACGCTTTTTTAAGGTCCAAAAAAGCAAGGTAAGTATCCTTATTTTCAAATTTCCTTCTCTGACATATAATTCTTAATGTAGTGTAAAGACTTATACATTCCTCTCGATTACAAAATCCAAATTGTTCAGGTCTTATAAAACCTTCATCAATTCCATATTTAGAGATTCTATTAGCTATGATTTTTGCAATAATTTTTAATCCATTATTGATAAGAGAGATGCCACGATAGTTGTTACAATCTGATAGATCGCCCTTTTTATGAATAGAAACTATTGATGCGTTATTCCATGATTTTGGGAAATCACCATTCCAAATACGATTGATTAAGGCTTTGAGACATTTAAAGCCAGATGAAATATTACTATTATTATCACTTGAGCCTTCTGAATCATCTTTACAAGGAATCAAAGCTTTGAAGAATTCCATTGGAATACCACAAGCTTTAAAGTTAGGAATGGAGGAGATAGCTTTGCAAATTTCTTCATCGCTAATGCCTTGGTTAATATCCCATTCTTGTTGCCTCGGTCTTCCCAAATTCCTTAGTGCATCAGAATCTTTCCAGTAATCTTTAGAAAGACTATGACCTGAAGAATCTGACCCTAAGAATTTATAATGAGAATGCCAAACTTTTAATTTTTCATCTGTAGAAGAAACAAGTTCATTATTATAATTTTTAATAGGATGAAAGACCGTGAAAGATTGATTATTTATTTTTGCATTCTTTTTAACCCATTTCCATGTTTTCCTACTATCCTTATTAAGAGCTAACGAACATCCAATTTTAATCCAATATAAATATTCTTTTTTCCTAAATTCAGCTGAAAGAGGAGGTATTCTCAATTCACGAGTAATATCATATAGACTGAGACTAACATAAGAATTACGAGATTTAAATCCATAACTCCAATAAAGATATATACTGAATCATAGGCTTTTTTAAAATCAAGAAAAGCAATATAAGTAAAATTTCCTTTAAATTAAATTTGAATTACAGATTGAATAAAATAAAATATAAAGAATATGAATATAATTAAAGTACAAATTCAATAAACTAAAATAAGATAAAATAAAAACATAAATATAATTAAAGTAAAGATTGAATAAAATATAATCAAATATATTAAACTTCGTTTATTCCAAATTATTTTATACGAATGTATTATTTTTTAATTAAAAAATAAAATTTTATTTCTTAATATTGTTAATTCATATTTTCTTTATTAATATTTTTTAATATAAAATTTAATTCAAAAATAAGATTTTATTTATTAACAGTTTTTAATATAACTACAAAGTATAAAATAATAAAAATTGCTTTACTTTGAATAAAATACAAAAATGTTTAAAATAATTATAATAAATGCTCTAAAATACTATATACTAAATTTTAAATATTTATTAAAATATTTTATAATTATAATTACAATAATATTAAAATTATTTCTAAAAATAAAAAAAAAATATATATATATAAATAAAAAAAAAAAAATGCAATATTATCATCAGATCCTAAATAATTTTATTAAAAATATTTAGAATCTGATGAAAATATTGCTTTCTTTTCTTTTTAAAAAATTAATATCGTTTGATAAAATATGAAAAAAAATATATATATATTCATAATTTTTTTTCAATACTACTTCATTCTTTAAAAAAGATAAAACAATTAAATAGTATATATTCAAACGACTAATTAGTATTTCTCATTTAGTACTTATCTATTAAATATTCATTATTATTAAGAACAGGAATAAATGTATTATCCCAGTTATAATTATGAACAGTTATGAACAGCTTTGAACAGCATTAAATGTGTTATTTTTGGCTTCTTTGATCTCAATAACGATATTTTTTTATATCTTTATCTAATTTGTCAAAGTATATACTAAATTCAATTCTTTTTTGAAATATATAATTTATGTTATTTAAAAGATAATTTTCATAGAATTTATCTTTAGTTGTTGTTAGATTATTATGATAACACTGTATATAATAATTTTGTAACACAATTATTTTATTAAGTGTATTTTCTAAATGTTTTTTCTCTTCAACTAAAAGTGTTTTCTTAAATTCTAAGTATTCTTTCTGGATATTCAAAATGTTATTATCTAATGAATAATTATTTAAATTTTTATAATTTAGTAAATCATCAATACTATTATTGGATGGTGAAAGTGTTATTGATGGTATTTGTATTGGTGATGATAATAATGATGATGTTGACGATTGTGATGGTGATGGATATTCATTTTCATGTTGTAAGGAATCTCTACTTAAATTTATAATATTTTCATTTAAATTATTATTAATTTCATCATTTTTGTTTTTCATCGCTTCATCACTACCACTGTAATTTTCATTATCATTATAAATTGTTTCATCTTCTTTCATATCCAATTGAATATCACTTAATACAGGATTAAATGACATTAAATCTTTCATCACTTCATCACTACCACTGTAATTTTCATTATTAATAAAAATTTTTTCATCTTTATTCATATTCAAGTTATTTCCAGAATTTTCATTAATTTCTGTAATTTCTTTATTCTGGTAAAAATTAATACCAAAATTAAATGTTTTTTTTAATTTATATGATTTAGATTCAGATTGTTTATCAAAATAAAACATGGATTTAAAATAATACGGGTATAGACTTTCTTTATTATTTATTATATAAGTTTTATGTCTTTCAAGAAATGATTCATTTTTTCTTTTATGTAATTGTTTATAACTCATAAGTGAAAATGGATCACTTACTACTATGTCTTTATTATCTTGGAGAATAACAAAATAATAGAGCCAGAACCCGTTCTTTATTGTAGTACTATTAGTATGAAGTTTAACATCAATATATGAAGTAGAGAGTATATTTGGATTTAATACTTCAACTGGATAAAGAGTTATCATTTCTTGAATTTCTTTGTAAGAATAAGAATTCAATTTAGCTTTAAATTTATCCATACATTCCTTCACTTCAGCTAAAGTTTTAACATTTTTATTAGCAATTCTTAAGCCAAATTGAAAAATTTCACCTTTTACATTGTTAAAAGTATCAAATTTAAAATGTAGTCTGACAGATCTTCCAATAACTGCTTTCTTTCTTTTTTTATTTTTATCCTGACTGTCATTAGTTCCTGCGGTAGCATTAGTTCCTGAGGTAGTATTAGTTCCTGAGGTAGTATTAGTTCCTGAGGTAGTATTAGTTCCTGAGGTAGTATTAGTTCCTGAGGTAGCATTAGTTCCTGAGGTAGCATTAGTTCCTGAGGTAGTATTAGCTCCTGAGGTAGTATTAGCTCCTGAGGTAGTATTAGTTCCTGCGGTAGTATTAGTTCCTGTGGTAGCATTAATTTTCTTAGATTTGTTCCTAGTGTTAATATTTTTTCCAATAACAGATGTAATTTCTTTCTTGATTTTAATTTTTTGATGCTCATTTTTTTTCTCATTTACATAGTTCATAAAATTCATATTTTTGTAAGTAGTTTCATCTATAGTATCAGTAAATTTATCATCTTTATAAACAATTTTTATTATATGATTATCTAAACTAATTTTATTTTTATAATCAATATTATTTTCTGTAAAAAATTTAGACATATTTTGCAAATACCCTATATGACTATATTTTTCGCTAATTTTAAAAAAATTTTTAACTTCACAAACTGCTTTCATCTTGGCGAAGTCAAGATTAATATCATCATATTGTTCCATAAATTTTGAAAGTAAATCTAAAATTTCTATTTTTCTTTCGATTATTACTTTCTCATTTCCCAACATTTTTATAGGTAAAAAATTTATACTTCTCAATAAAAACTTTAATTTTTTTTTTTATAAAGATGTTGGATTATAAAATTTAATTGATTAAAAATAAATAAAAGAAATAAATAAAAAAAATAAAGAAATAAAAATAAAAGGAAAAACTTTTTTCTTATTTATATAATTTTATATAGTATTATTTGTATATCTATTAAAATATTTAATAATATAATATTAAACAATTATTATTATTTTAATACAAACCTTTAAAAAATCTTTTTTTAACAATATATTAAATTAACATATAGATAAAGTATACTCATGATTAATTAATTAAAAATAAATCAATCAGAAAAAAAGAATAAAATGAAACAATAATGAAAAAAAGATTAAAAAATTGAATAATATATAATGAGTTAATATTGTATATATTATATATTATATATATAATAATATTTATTTATTTTATATATACTATATATATATATTAATTCTAAAAAATAAAATTAGATAATAATAATAATAAAAAATAATTGTTAAAACTTACTAATATATATATATTTACATTTTTTTTATTGGAAAATATTTATCAATAGTAAAGCAAACAAAAAATAAAATAAGAAAAAACAAAAAACCAAACAAAAATACAAAAAATATTATAAAATTAATAATGATAATAATTAATAATAATAATATTAATATTACTAAAATTAAAACTAAGCTCTTTATAATTTTAATAAACTACTAGTTGATGCAGATTAGAATGAAACTTCAAAATATTATAAAAAATTTTATTAAATATAATTAATCTTTATTTTAAATTGAAAAATTTTTTTATTTTTATTTTTATTTTTTTATTTTTGTAATTAAAAGACAATAATTTTGTTTATAGCTATAATTATTTGTAATTATTAATAATTTTTAATTTTTTATTTTAATATCTATTATTTTAGATTATTTTATGATATAGTGTGCGTTAAGCCTTTTTTTTTTTTTTTTTTTTATCATTATTATTAATTTTTAATATATGATTTTAACATCTATTGTTTGATCAAATATTTTTAAACTTTAATAATTATAAAATACTATGTCCATATTTCCATATTATGGTCAAAATATATAAATATATAAATATATATAAATATATTAAAGTATATATATAATCAAATAATGGAATAATATATTAAATTAAATTAAATTATATACTATTTAATATAAAAAAACTGTCAATAATATAATTAAATAATATTTAATAATTCATATACTTTTTTTTTTTTTTTTATTTCTTTTATGGTAGGTTGATGGATAAGGGTTAATAGTTAATATTATTAATAAAATTGAATATGTCCAATTTTTAATTATTTAAATTGTTAAAAATTATTATTATAATTTTATATATGATAGAATAATTCAAATATATATATTTTTTATACTATAATATATATTATTTTATTATTCAAAATTAATAATAGTCTTAGTTCTTTTTTTTTATTGATTATTATTATTATTATTATTACTAAGATTGATTTTATAAAATCCCTTTTTGTTATACTTAATATTATTTATTATTATTACTATTATAATTATGTATTATTATTAATATTAATTTTTCTTTTTATTATTATAACTAATATTGTTATTGATTTTATAAACTTTTTCTATTTTCTTGTCAATTATTTTTCATTCACTTTAATTTTTCAACCATTTTATTTGAATTATTTTTGATAAATCTATTTTGTTCTTTAAATAAAAGTTATAACCTTTTATAACCTTTTTTTTTTTTTTATAATTTTAATACAATTTTTTTGATTTTCTATTTTTTTTAATGACTTTTTGGCCATTACAAAAAATAGTAAATCAAAAAAATTGTATTATATTAGATTATTGAATAATAGTGAAATGAAAAAGAAAAAATTAAACAAAAAAATATAAAATATATATATATATATATATTATCATTTCTTTTATATTATAAATTATAAACTAAATATTTTTATTTTTCATAATATCTTATATTTGTTATTTTCTGTATGATTGAATTTTTTAAACTTATATATATATATATTTTTTATTAGAACTTTAATTATTATTATTTAATTTGGTTATTATAAATTTATTCCTATATCAAAATTTTATTATTATTTTATTATTAAAAAAAAATAATAATTCTATTATCATTGTAATTCTATATTTTTTTTATTTTATTTTATTTTATTTTATTCAATCTGTACTTTATATTTATATTTCAACTATTTATTTTATTTTATTTTATTTTATTCAATCTGTACTTTATATTTATATTTCAACTATTTATTTTATTTTATTTTATTTTATTCAATCTGTACTTTATATTTATATTTCAACTATTTATTTTATTTTATTTTATTTTATTCAATCTGTACTTTATATTTATATTTCAACTATTTATTTTATTTTATTTTATGTCATTTTTTTTCCACCTTTATTTTTTTATACTATTTATTTTCTTTATTTTCATTTATTATTTCTTTATTTTTTTTTTTATTTTTAATATTTTATTTTTTTTTTCATTTTAAATAGATATTTATACTTTTTTTTGTTCGATTTATATCCAAAAATTTTTGGTCATTGAAACGTACCTTTGATTTATATCCAAAACTTACCTCTGATACCTAAGTGATGAACATTCATTAATACATTATATACAAGAAACTAAGTACTATGCTTTTTTAAAGTCAAAAAAAACAAAGTACTTTATCTTTATTTTCAAATTCTTGTCTCTTACATATAATTTGTAATAAAGTATAAAGCCATATATATACTTTTCTTGGTTACAAAATCCAAATTGTTTCGGTCTAATAAATCCTTTATTAATTCAATATTTAGAGATTATATTAGCGACGAACTTCGCCACAATTTTTACAATTTTTAAACCATTATTAGTAAGAGGGAAATGCCATGATATTTATTACAATTTGATAAATCTCCCTTTCTATGTATAGAAACCATCAATACATTATTTAATTTATTTCATGATTTAGGAAAATCACTGTTCCGAATACGATTGATTAAAATATGGCTTTGAGACATTTAAAACTAGATGATATATTACCATTATTTTCATTAGATTCCTTTAAATCATCTTTATCATGAATCAAAAATTTGAATTCCATTGGAATCCCATTAGAATCACATGCTTTAAAGGTTAGGAGTAAGTAAAATTGTCTCAATGATTTCTTCATTGCTTATTTCTTGATTAATTTCCTAATTTAAATAAGATTTAAAATAATTTTCTTTTAAAAGTAAGAATTAGAGACAACTCAGTATATATAAATTTATAATTTATTTATTTTTTTATTTATTTATTTATTTATTTATTTATTTATTTATTTATTTATTTATTTATTTTTAAGTTTAGATTTTTTGTATTTTTTTTTTGATAAATCAATAAAAATTCTTCATAAATATATTGGTATTATTATTATTATTATTATTATTATTATTATTATTATTATTATTATTATTATTATTATAACAATTAAACAATTTAATAAAATTACTAAAAATAAAAATATAAAATAAAAGAAGTAGTATAATATTTTTTGTATCAATTATTATTATGGATAATTCTTTATAAATAAATTAATATTATTATTACTATTTTTATATAATACAATTAAATAATTTAATCAAATTAATAAAAATAAAATAAAAAAATAACATAATATAAATACAATTTTAAGTACAGATTAAATAAAATAAAATTAAATAATATAATATGAATATAATAAAAATACAAATTGAATAAAATATAAAGTATAATATGAACATAATTAAAAAGCAAAATGTGTAAAATATAATAAATAAAATAGTAGAATATGAGCATAGTTCAGAAACATGATGAATAAAATAAAATAAAATAAATAGTAGAATATGAATATAATAAAAATACAAATTAAATAAAATAAAATAATAAAATAAAATTAATAGTATTATATATATATGTATAGCTGCAACTATTGAGAACTTTAACTTAATTTATTTATTTATTCATTTATTAATTACATGAATATATATATATATTTTTTTAAAAAATGTAGAATTAGTAAAAAAAATAAATATTATTTGTCAAATTAGAATATAGTAATATTTTAAATAGTAATATTTTAAATAGTAATGTGAAATAAATGCAATATTAAAAATAAAATGTATAAATAAGATTCCGAAAAAAGTTTATATGCGATGAACTTTGCCTTCAGATTATAAGATTTCTGTTTAAAAGGAATTCTTATTAAGGATTAGGATTTAAATTAACAATCTGAAAGAAATTATTGTCATACTCTTCAGAGACATTGGCCATGCTGATTCGTCTTATTGCATTTTCAACGATAACTCTACAAAAAATAAATAGTAGTATAATTGAAATTTAGAATGAATTAGATAAAATAAAATAGAAGAATGTGAATTATGGATGAAGTGTTAAAGAGATTTAAATATTAAAATTATTAATTAAAAAATAAGTAATTAATATTTAACGAAAAAATGACCAAATAACAACGATCAATAAAATTTGTCGAAATTCAATTAACTAATAGTTAAAATAATTCTTAATAAAAAAATCAGTTAATTGGATTTTTTAATTAACTAATATAATTATTTAAAAATTTTAATATTTTAATAAGAGTTTAAATATACATTATTATCTTAAAAGAAATAATAATATGCTTTTACAATTAAATATTATATTATTAAATAACTATTTCAAAAGAAATAATTATATTTTCTATTAAAAAAGAGTTATAAAAAATTATTTTAAACAATTGAATATTAATAAATTATATATGAAAAAGAATATTTATTATTTATTTAATTATTAAACAAACAAGCCTCATACTATAATACGCCTCATAGTGCAATGAAATTTTTATTTAAAAAAAAAAAAATTAACCCATTTATATTTATTTCTATTTTTATTTATTTATTTATTTACAATTACTTAAAAAAGAAAAAAAATATGAGGTATTATATTACGGATTAATTTTTATTTAAAAGCCTTGTTTGGAAATGTAACATTCCCTTTTTTTTTTATATTTATTTTATTTTTCTTCTGTTAATTAATGGGTTAGGGTTAATAAATTAATAAAAAAAATGTATTCAGATTTTAATAATTTCAATTGCTAAAAATTATGAATTGCTATAAATTTGTGAGCGTCAACGCCGTACCGGTATAGCAGTTAAATATACACCCATATTAACATATAGGGGAGACAAAAGTCTTCAGTCTATAAAAAAAAAAAAAAAAGCTATAAATTTATATATGATAGGCTATTATTAATTTTTTTTTTTTTTTTTTTTTTTTATTATTATTATTATAGAAAAATTTTAAAAAAATTACTATTTGTAATATTGATTAAATTATAACTTTTATTATTATTTTTATTATTTATTATTATTGATTTTATTAGATCCTTGTTAATAATAATTTAAATTTCAAAATAATTAATTTAAAAATAAAAATTATAAACATTTAAATATTTAAATTTTTTTTCTTTCTTTTTTTAGATTGAGAAAGGAAGTGATATATGGTCATGTAACAGAGACTAAATAACTCTTTCATGTTTACTTATAAAATTAAATGATTATATATTACTATTTAAATTTATAATTTAATTTTAAAAACTTTTTAAATTGTTTTGCACTTAATAAAATAACTCAACGCAATTTTTATTTTTATTTTTTATTTTTTATTTTTATTTTTTATTTTTATTTTTTATTTTTATAAAATGTTTAATTCTGTTCAATGTAAATTTGTCAATTTAAAAAAAATTACAATTTCAAATTACTTCAAAACTTTTTTAATTAATTTATTTTTATTTTAATAGTTTATTTATATTTTTATTTCGTTTTTATTTTGTGGAGATTATAATATCTAATTATTTTTATCAATTCATTAATTTACTATATTATTTTTCTTTTTAATAATTTATTATTTTAATTTTAAAGCTTTTAAACATTTTTTTTTATTTTTAAAAATATATTTCTTTTTATCATTATTTCTTATAATCATTATTTATTTTACAATTTATTTCAATGTATTACTATTTATTTTTATTATTTATTATTAATTTTATTTTTAATTAATCTTTTTTAATATCTATTCAATGTTTAATTATTATTTATTAATATCTATTTAACAACTGGTTGGCATACCACACCAGTCATTGTTTTCAACACCCCAATCACCATCATTATCGCTGTAGTAAACAGTGGAACATGAAGAACAGCACTTGTAACCTTGGTTGGTAATAGCTTCTGGACAAACTGGTCCAGCGGCTCCACCACAACCACACCATTCATTGTTTTCAACACCCCAGTCACCATCACCATCAGTGTAAACAACTTCACAGTTAGCTGAACAGCACTTGTAACCTTGATTAGTGATAGCTGCTGAACACTTTCCTGGTTTTGGCTTTGGACCTGGTCCTGGATTTATATGACCTCCAACCTTGGATGGAACATCGTAAATAGAGATGAGACCGTTAGCAACCATAATTTCAGTTTGACCCCAGAATCTGTGGTAAGTGAATCTTGGAGCGGAACCACCGTTGAGGAAGTCTTCGACTTGAGCCCAATCTGGATCTTCCTTGTACTTTGGACGAATATCAATGAACTTAACACCACTTCTGATGTTGGCACCTTGAGCATTCTTACCAGTCCAACCAGATGGAATGTAAACATCTTCGTTGAATTTAATGTAATCTTCACGAGCTTCTTCAACTGCATAACCAAGATCATCCCTGTAGTTTTCCATAGCATCCATAACATCAAGAACAAGTTGAAGACCTTCAGTATCTTCATCCTTTAAGGAGACCCACATTAAAGCCTTGATCATAGAAGCAATGGAACCAAGATCAGTACCTTCAGAAGAAACGGTACCATGAAGGGAGGCGTTAAGACCACTCTTGTTGAAGTTGGAGGACTTCCATTCATCTGGGTTACCAGTCCAGGCTAAGTTGGTAGCATGGACAATTTCACCACCGTTAACACGAGTGTTTTTCTTAATCCATTTAGCCCATTCTTGACAAACCTTACCAGCCTTTTCGTTACCGGAAAGGTAGTAAAGGGAACAGACACGTTCCATACCCCAACCTTGCATACCAGTCCAGTTGTTGGATGGTGGGTCGTGGTAAACTGGTTGCCAGTCATAGTACATACCATAGAAGGTGGTAATGTCACTTGGTGGTTGAGCGTAGTGTCCTTGCCATGAGTTGGTGGCACCACCAGCAATACAACCTTCAGCAGATTGTAACCATCTGAATAATTCCAATTGACGATCAAGGGAAGTAGACCAATCCTTAACAGCAGTGGAACCCTTTGGCTTGAAAGCAGATTGAGTAGAAAGAATCCAGGCGGCTAATGGGTTTTGGTAACCACTGTGAGTGTGGGATGAACTAATTCTCCAGGCCCAGTCACCTTGTAAACCTCCACCCCAAGCGAAGTACCATGAGATAAGGTAGTGAGCAGAGTTCTTACCAGAACCAGCTGCACATTGTTGATATCCAATACAGTTACCAATCTTCTTGAAGTATTTATCATAGTGAGAGTAACGTAAGTAGTCACCAAGCTTAGCGGCCTTAGAAGCAACAGAAGAAAGATCAACACCATCTTCATCAGCCCAAAGCCAACCGAAGTAAGCAGCTTGAATAGCACGAGCATCAGCATCTGGAGCAGCAGTGTATCTCCATTGCTTAGCATAGGAGTTATCACCAGTGAAAAGATCTAAGAAACCGTTATGACCACCCCACTTCATGGCTTCCCAACATGGATGTGGAACAGTTTTCCAAGCAGATTCGGAAGCACCACGTTGGAAGGTGTTAATGAAGGATGGCTTAGACTTACCATCACCTTGTTGACCATAACCGTACCAGTTATCACCATCAATAATCCAGTGCATAGCATAGATATCCCAAGTACCATAGGCTTGTTGAAGTTCCTTAGCAATTGGATCTTGACCAACAATACCGTCTTGGAAGACAAGTTGAGCTGGATAGTTTTCGATATCATCATCTTCTGGAGCATAAGTAGCAGGAGAGGAAGCATTGTACTTACTATTACCTGGTTGGTTCTTGCTGTCTGGAATAAGATGCTTTTCTAAGTAACTCCAGGCAGTTTCGACACCATCGTAATTACCAGTAAGCTTACCATTAACAGCTTCTAACCATACCCAGAAGGAGTAAGTTTCAGATACAGATTCGTGACCGTGATCTGGAGCTTCAACCATCATTGTTTCAATGGAGTGGTATGGAACTTTTTCTGGTGAGAAGTATTCAGAATTATAATTACCGTTACCTGTAACGATATTGTAGTGTTCAATAGCACGTTCACCATATTCATTGGCACGCTTCTTCATTGGAGCGGCTAAAACAGTAGTAGCACCGATAAGAGCAATAGCAGATCTAATAGATGGCATTTTTTTTTATTTTTGATATTTCAAATATTAATAATAATTTAAATTTAATAATAAAAAATAATTTTTATTTTATTTTTATTTTATTTTTTTTATAAATATTAAAAATAATTTTAAAAAGTTTGTTCCAGCAAACTAGATATTTTATTTAGAAATACTGATATATAAATACAAAAAAAAAAAAAAAAAAAGAAAAATTTTGACAATTTATAGTAATTTGAAAATAACTATATCTAATATATAAAAATATTTAAAAGATAAAACGAAAAATTTTATAAAACTTTAATATTAAGTAAATTTATTAACTTTTAAATTAAATTTTTTATAATTTAATATTATAATTGGTCACTTTTTTTTTTTTTTTTCTTTTTTCTTTTTTTTTTTTTTAAAGGAGATTTTTAAAATGAAAATCATTTCTTTTTTTCTTTAATTGGTTAAATTTTAATAATACATTAAAAAAAAATTACATAGTATTGTCATAAATATCATAAATATTTAATTATAATATCAATTTTTTAAATTAAATTTTTATTAATAATTAATTAATATTCTTAATAATGATAAATAAAAAATATATATCTTATATATTTAAAATAAAATAAAAATTAAAAATATATATATATATATATATTGAATATTAATGACTATATAAATAATAAATAATATAATACTACTTTTATATTTAAAAATATATGAAATATTTGAATTTGATATATATATAAATTTTAATTATATAAAATATATATATTTTCTCTATTTTATAAAAAAAAAAAAAAAAGATCTTTATAAATATTTTAATGTGAAATTTTTTAAATAATTATTTTCATTATTTTTTTTAAAGTTTGGCTTTGTTTGTAATATTTATTAAAATACTTTAAAATAATTAAGGTGATATCTCTTAAATATTTTTGAAACATTTTAATATTTTTATGTTTTATAAAATTTAAATAAATATGGTTTCTGTTTTAATATTATAGTTTTAATATTATAGGGATTGAAAAGATATTAAAATTTTTTAATATTTAGAATTTAATTAATTATATATGATTTAAGGTTTTATTTTAAAGTGCTTTTTAATTTATTTTAAAAATATTTTTAAAATTATTTTCCATTCATTAAAAACACATTTTCTTTTGTTGTGATTAAAATCTTCTCTTAATAATTCTATTGGATAAACTTTAATTTATTAGAATTTTTAATATAAAATATATTATTATATTTTTTTCATGAATAATTTGATTTACTGTATATACATATATATATATATATTTTTATTTTTTTTTATTTTTTTATTTTAATTTCTGGTTTGTACAAGCCCTTGGTTTCAGCCCCTCTCTCAGGGGCAGTAGAAATATTGAGGTAGTCACAATACTTTCTTTTGCTTTTTCTCAGAAGCAAATAATGTCCCTGCTGAATATTCAGCATTGGTGCTCTGACATATATATTATTACTGAGAACTTAAAAAAAAAAATAAAGAGAAAGAAAAAAATACATATGTGCTAATCCAATAAAAATATTTGATATTAGTATAAAATTTTTATAAAAATTTTTCCAATTAAATATTTAATAATTATTTATAAATTTTTATAATAATGAAAGTATTATTACTTTATTATTTTTATTTTCCACTGAATAATAAATTATACAAAAAAAAAAAAAAAAAATAAAAATTCATTGCTTATTCATATTTTGAAATAGATAATTTTTAATTAAAAATTATTAAGTATTTCATTATGTAATATTTTTATTCATTTTATTTTTTTTATTCATTTTATTTTTTTTATTCATTTTATTTTTTTTATTCATTTTATTTTTTTTATTCATTTATTTTTTTTATTCATTTATTTTTTTTATTCATTTATTTTACATTTATTCAAATATTTTTTTTATCTATTTAGTATTTATTTATTTAGCATTAATTTATTTTTTATTTATTAAATTTTAATTTACAATTTTAAATATTATATTTTTTTTATTATTATTTTAATATATTTATTAAGTTTTAAAAGAAAACATTTAAACTTTATATATTTAAAACTCCATATTAATATTTATATATATAAATCATTTTTAATTCTTAATACGCATTATAAGATAATATTAAATTTATATTAAAAAAAATTGAAAATGTTTCAAAAATATACCATTATCTTTTTAGAATTTTATTATAAAATTAAGTTTATTAATAAAAAATTTTATTTTTATTAAGTTTTTAACTATTTTTATATATTAGATAGATTCTTTTACAAGTTACTATAAATTGTCAAAATTTTTCCTTTTTATTTTTTTCATTTTTATTCATTGTTTTTTTATTTTTTTTTAAATTATCGATATTTTTAAATAAAATATCTAGTTTGCTGGAACAAACTTTTTGAAATTGTTTAATATTTATAAAAAAAAAAAAATAAAAATAAAATAAAAATTATTTTTTATTATTAAATTTAAATTATTATTAATATTTGAAATATCAAAAATAAAAAAAATGCCATCTATTAGATCTGCTATTGCTCTTATCGGTGCTACTACTGTTTTAGCCGCTCCAATGAAGAAGCGTGCCAACGAATATGGTGAACGTGCTATTGAACACTACAATATCGTTACAGGTAATGGTAACTATAATTCTGAATACTTCTCACCAGAAAAAGTTCCATACCACTCCATTGAAACAATGATGGTTGAAGCTCCAGATCACGGTCACGAATCTGTATCTGAAACTTACTCCTTCTGGGTATGGTTAGAAGCTGTTAATGGTAAGCTTACTGGTAATTACGATGGTGTCGAAACTGCCTGGAGTTACTTAGAAAAGCATCTTATTCCAGACAGCAAGAACCAACCAGGTAATAGTAAGTACAATGCTTCCTCTCCTGCTACTTATGCTCCAGAAGATGATGATATCGAAAACTATCCAGCTCAACTTGTCTTCCAAGACGGTATTGTTGGTCAAGATCCAATTGCTAAGGAACTTCAACAAGCCTATGGTACTTGGGATATCTATGCTATGCACTGGATTATTGATGGTGATAACTGGTACGGTTATGGTCAACAAGGTGATGGTAAGTCTAAGCCATCCTTCATTAACACCTTCCAACGTGGTGCTTCCGAATCTGCTTGGAAAACTGTTCCACATCCATGTTGGGAAGCCATGAAGTGGGGTGGTCGTAACGGTTTCTTAGATCTTTTCACTGGTGATAACTCCTATGCTAAGCAATGGAGATACACTGCTGCTCCAGATGCTGATGCTCGTGCTATTCAAGCTGCTTACTTCGGTTGGCTTTGGGCTGATGAAGATGGTGTTGATCTTTCTTCTGTTGCTTCTAAGGCCGCTAAGCTTGGTGACTACTTACGTTACTCTCACTATGATAAATACTTCAAGAAGATTGGTAACTGTATTGGATATCAACAATGTGCAGCTGGTTCTGGTAAGAACTCTGCTCACTACCTTATCTCATGGTACTTCGCTTGGGGTGGAGGTTTACAAGGTGACTGGGCCTGGAGAATTAGTTCATCCCACACTCACAGTGGTTACCAAAACCCATTAGCCGCCTGGATTCTTTCTACTCAATCTGCTTTCAAGCCAAAGGGTTCCACTGCTGTTAAGGATTGGTCTACTTCCCTTGATCGTCAATTGGAATTATTCAGATGGTTACAATCTGCTGAAGGTTGTATTGCTGGTGGTGCCACCAACTCATGGCAAGGACACTACGCTCAACCACCAAGTGACATTACCACCTTCTATGGTATGTACTATGACTGGCAACCAGTTTACCACGACCCACCATCCAACAACTGGACTGGTATGCAAGGTTGGGGTATGGAACGTGTCTGTTCCCTTTACTACCTTTCCGGTAACGAAAAGGCTGGTAAGGTTTGTCAAGAATGGGCTAAATGGATTAAGAAAAACACTCGTGTTAACGGTGGTGAAATTGTCCATGCTACCAACTTAGCCTGGACTGGTAACCCAGATGAATGGAAGTCCTCCAACTTCAACAAGAGTGGTCTTAACGCCTCCCTTCATGGTACCGTTTCTTCTGAAGGTACTGATCTTGGTTCCATTGCTTCTATGATCAAGGCTTTAATGTGGGTCTCCTTAAAGGATGAAGATACTGAAGGTCTTCAACTTGTTCTTGATGTTATGGATGCTATGGAAAACTACAGGGATGATCTTGGTTATGCAGTTGAAGAAGCTCGTGAAGATTACATTAAATTCAACGAAGATGTTTACATTCCATCTGGTTGGACTGGTAAGAATGCTCAAGGTGCCAACATCAGAAGTGGTGTTAAGTTCATTGATATTCGTCCAAAGTACAAGGAAGATCCAGATTGGGCTCAAGTCGAAGACTTCCTCAACGGTGGTTCCGCTCCAAGATTCACTTACCACAGATTCTGGGGTCAAACTGAAATTATGGTTGCTAACGGTCTTATCTCCATTTACGATATTCCATCCAAGGTTGGAGGTCGTGTAAATCCAGGACCAGGTCCAAAGCCAAAACCAGGAAAGTGTTCAGCAGCTATCACTAACCAAGGTTACAAGTGCTGTTCAGCTAACTGTGAAGTTGTTTACACTGATGGTGATGGTGACTGGGGTGTTGAAAACAATGAATGGTGTGGTTGTGGTGGAGCCGCTGGACCAGTTTGTCCAGAAGCTATTACCAGCCAAGGTTACAAGTGCTGTTCTTCATGTTCCACTGTTTACTACAGCGATAATGATGGTGATTGGGGTGTTGAAAACAATGACTGGTGTGGTATGCCAACCAGTTGTTAAATAGATATTAATAAATAAATATTGAATAAATATTAAATATAAATCTATATAAAAAAAATAATAATGAATTTATTTCTATAGTTTATAAATAATTTATTGTTTTAATTTTGAAACATTTAAATAAGTAATTATAGAAATAAAATGATAAATAAGAAAAAAAAAAGTTAAAATGATTTGAAATTGTAATATGTATGAATGATAAATATATCTTAAATATAATTAATTAAAAAAATCTAAAAAAATAAAATATAAAAATAAAAAAAAAAAAAGATAAAATATATATATGTATTATTTAAAAAGTAGGTGTATAAAAAAATTGAAAAAGAGTTTAAACTTTTAGATTTTAATTTTTAAATAATATTTATTTATTATTTTTTTTATGAAAATTTGATATTATTAAAACAAATAATTTAATATAAAGTAAAAAAATGGAAAATGAAGTGATAAATAGTATAAAATATTTATAAATGAAAGAAGTACTTTTAATAAAAAAGAATAATAATAATGAATGAATTAATTTATTTATAAGTATTTAATTGAAAAACATATTACAATTTATTGAGCTTTATATATATCTTTATATATCTTTATATATTTTAATAATTAAATTAATATAGGAATGATTTCTATGATTATTTTTTATTAAATATTTAAAATAAAATATAACAGAAAGGCAATATGATATTAAAATAATTAATCCTATTAATTTTATATATAAATATTTTATATTAATTAAATGTTTAAGATGCAATATATAAATTCTTTATTGATGTTTATATAGAAAAACAAAAACAAAAAAAAAAAAAAGTTTTATTTCATTAAGAAATTAAAATTTAAATTCAAATAATATAATAATTTAAGTTATATATAATTATATAAAAATGAAATGGAATATTTCACAGTAAATATTCACCAATAAAATTAATATTTATATAAGATTATAAAATTTATATATATAATAAGTATAACAAAAATAATAAGAATATATAATATATAATTTATGTACTATATATTTAAGTAGTTCATTTTTTTTTTTATTTCAATATATATTTAATTATGATTTAAAATTTTAAAAAAAAAAATTATTTATCATTAATACGTAAAATATTAATGTACACAATTTTAATAAAACTATATATTTTTTATTATTATTATTATTACTATTATTATAACTATCATTTTATTATTATTTTATTATTATTATTTTTTATTATTATTTTTTATTATTTTTTTATTATGATTATTGTTATTATTATTTATTTATTATTATTTATTAATATTTTTATTATTATTTTTTAAATTTTTGTTACTAAATTTAATAACAAATCTTTAATCTTCATTTTATGTAACTTAAATTTTATATTAAAAAATTGTGTTATGTTATATAATTAAAATATTTAATAAAAAACATACTTAATATCACTAATACATAAAAATTAATGTATACAATTTTAATAAAAATATATTTTTATTATTATTATTATTATAATTATTATTATTTTATTATAATTATTATTTTATTGTTATAATTATTATTTTATTATTATAATTATTTTATTATTATAATTATTATTATTTTATTATTATTAATTATTATTATTATTAATTATTATTATTATTATTATTAATTATTATTGTTAATTATTATTATTAATTATTATTATTATTATTATTATTAATTATTATTATTATTTATTATTATTATTATTATTGATGTATTATTTTATTATTACTTTGTTATTATTATTATTATTATAATTATTATTATTTTATTATAATTATTATTTTATTATTATAATTATTATTTTATTATTATAATTATTATTTTATTATTATTATTATTTTATTATTATAATTATTATTTTATTATTATAATTATTATTTTATTATTATAATTATTATTTTATTATTATTATTTTATTATTATAATTATTATTTTATTATTATAATTATTATTTTATTATTATAATTATTATTTTATTATTATAATTATTATTTTATTATTATAATTTTTTATTATTATAATTATTTTTTTATTATTATTATTATTATTATTTTTATTATTATTATTATTTTAAATTTTTGTTACTAAATTTAATAGCAAATCTTTATTCTTCATTTTATAATTTCATGTAATACAATTTTTTAATATAAATATTGTGTTACATAAAAATATTATAAGATAATAAATATAATTATAATTTTTTTTTTATTTGAAATATTCATAAAAATCATTTTCTTAATAGTAAATTTTAATTTTTTACTATTAAAACTTACTTGTAAATTTTGATTTTTTATTATTAAAACTTTTGTGTCACTAATTAAGTAATAAAAATCTTTTTAAGACAAATTTATAATCAGTATAAAGGTTTTTTTTTATATTTATTTACTATTAAAATTAATATTTTAATAGTAATTATTTATATATATATAATATTTCTTGTAATAAAAAAAATAATTTCATTATTATCATTATTAATATAAATATTATTATTATTATTATTTTATTATTATTATTATTATTATTATTTTATTATTATTATTATTATTATTATTTTATTATTATTATTATTATTATTTTATTTTATTTTTTTTGTAATAAAATAACTCTTTCTAAATAATATCATAAAATAATAAAAAATATTTATTTT
Organism: Neocallimastix lanati (nom. inval.); assembly: GCA_016946835.1. Taxonomy (NCBI): domain Eukaryota; kingdom Fungi; phylum Neocallimastigomycota; class Neocallimastigomycetes; order Neocallimastigales; family Neocallimastigaceae; genus Neocallimastix; species Neocallimastix lanati (nom. inval.). Next base: position 279,852 of record JACVTC010000021.1, on the reverse strand, counting down.
TAAATAATATATTAAATAATTTATATATGGTTAAATCTAATAAAATAAAATTAAAATGAAATATTACAAGGTTTATATTATATTAGTATGTTAATACTTTTTATTTTATTTTTTATTATATATATATATATATTTTATTTAATTAGATTATAAATCAATTTCTTTATTATTATTTAGATTATTCTGTTATATGACTATATATTTATTTATATGAATCTTTTATTAATATTTTTATTTATATTTTTAAATAGTTCATATGAATTTATTTATATTTAAAAAACCTATAAACATTAATATATATATTATATATATTAATGTTTATGGGTATACAAATAATATTATAAATAATAATATTAAGGTACAATGTAAAATTTTAATATTTTTCCAGAGAAGTAGCTTCTCATGAAAATCTATTTATAGTAAGTAATTCAATATTATATGAAAAAAAGTTATTTTTTTTTTTTATTTAAAAATTATTTAATAAATAAATATATATATTAATGATGGATAAATATTTATATTAATCATTGGTATTAATTAATATAAATATTAAGTAGTACGAAATTATTTATTAAAAATTTGTATAATATAAATATTGAATAATTTTCTTTATTTTTTATATTTTTTTTATTTTATTCTTAATTTTTTATACTTTAAAGAATATATATTTTATATATTTAAAATAAAATATCAAATATAAAAAATACTTTAACATAAAAGCAGATATAATTTTAATATTAATTGAAATAAAAATTTTAAAATATTTTTAATATTTTAAATATTTCATTTAATATTATTTTAGTTTTATTAGATAATAACAAAATCAGATTGAAAAATAAAAATAATATTTGGATATAATATTTCGAAATTGTTAATATTGTTAATAAATTAAATAATTATTTTACTTTAATTATTACTATTTTTTTTTAAATAAAATAAAATAAATGATAACAAAAATGTCAAAGAAAATTTTGAAGATTTGCTTATTCGTTTTAGCTTTATTCATTTCTGAAATCATGAGTAAGCCTACTAATGTAGGTTCATCAATAAAAATTAATGATGACGATAATGATGTCAAATCAACAGTTGTTAAGTATAGATCAGTTAATCCAATTTCTATTCCTACAATAGTTGTTCTTAATGATGAAGAAGTCACTGATCAAGGTTCTTCGTCTCTTACAATAGATTGTTCTCTTCCAGAAAATAGACTTTTTGTTACTTGTGCTTTAGCTATTGATTGTTCTCTTCCTGAAAATTGGGGAATGAGTCATTGTAAACACATAGCTGAAGAGGAAAATGTTGCATTTGACGGTGCTATTGCTTCAGAAGAAGATAATGATGATGATATTGAAGAAATGGAAGAAGAAGAAGATGATGATTTATAATTCATAAAGTAAAAAAAAAAAAAAAAAAAAAAAAAAATATTTTGTTATTTTGTTATATTAATCATACATTAGATAAGCCATTAAATATATATATTTTTATAAAAAAAACAAATATTTTGTTATTTTGTTATATTAATCATACATTAGATAAATCATTAAATACATATATTTTTTTACAAGTGTAATATATTTACTTTTTTTTTTTTTTTTTTTTTTATAAAAAGATATACCTAAATATAATATTATATACATATTTATTTTAATTAAAATTATTATTTTAAATAAAATAAACAAAATATGTATATGAAGTAAAAATAATAAATTAATAAACAATTAAAAAATAAAAACAAATGATATATTTTATTTAATACATGTTTATACATATATATTTTTTTATATTGTTAATTTCATGAGATAGAAAAAATTAAAATTAGAAATATCTTTTTAATAAATTTTTTTTTTTTTTTCATTTTTTTTTTAAAAAAAATTTACCAAAACATTTATTTATATAAAAACATTCAGAAAAAATTAAACTTTAAAATATCTTATACAATAAAAAAAAAAAATTTAATAATAATTAATAATAATAAGTAATAATAATTTATTTTAATTATTATTATTACTTACCAATATTAATTATTATTAAAACTTTTAATAATTGATAAGTATACTTATATAATAAAAAAAAAATATTAATTATTATTTAAGTTATTGATAATTGAATGTATACAAAAAATAATTTTTTTATTTTTTGCTTTTTTATTTTTATTTTTTTTTTATTTTTTTTACTTCTAAGAATAATTATATTTTTTATTTTTATTTTTTTTTATTTTTTTTTTTTTTTACTTCTAAGAATAATTTTATTTTTTATTTTATTTTATTGTATTTTATTTTATTTTTTAATTAAATCTTTTATTTTTTATTTTTAAATTCAAAAATAAAAGTTATAAAATTTAATAAAAATATTTCTATTATTTTTTTTAAATTATTATTATTATTATTATTATTATTATTATTATTATTATTATTATTGAATAGATTAAAACAAATGGCAAGGTATAAAACAAAATATTAAAATTTGAATTATATATATAATAAACAATTATTAGAAAAATTAATATACAGGATGTATTTTAGAAATACTAATATTGTTATTATTACATTATATACATTTGTTTTTATAGTTTATCAATATACAATATAATTTTATTATATTCCAATAAATCATTAGTATATTCAAAATAGCATATTTAAATGCAAATGAATATATCTAATGAATATTGTTTTTATATATATTATTGAATAGATAATATTTATATATTATTATTGTTATATATATTAGTAATGTTATTTATGTTATATTAATATATTATTTTTAATATTATATTTATTATAATTGTATTAGTATTATTAGTATTTTATAATACTAATGTCTATATAATTAGTATATAATATAATAATTATAAATAAAGCTTTAATTAATGCTCTTTTATAAGATATTATTTATATACTAGTTACTAAGATTGATATCTTTAAAAATATATATATAAATATTTTTTTCTTCAGATATCTATTATATTTTTATATTTAAGTATAAATATATAAATATAATTAATATAATAATATTTGAAAATGCTACTTTTAAAAGCAAAAAAAGATAAAAAAAAAAAAAAAAAAAAAAAAAAAAAAAGTATTATTTTAAAAGTAATCCTCATCAGTTCTTTTGATGAGAAGATTAAGCAATTCTTCTTCACTATCACTATCCTTTGTATCATTAACTTTTAAATTAGAAAAACTTAAAATGTATTCCGCTATATCTTTATCTTCTGAATTAATGGCATAATTTAAAATCGTATCACCGTTATGGTCTTTAGTATTTATATCAAAATTATTCTTAACTAAAATTTTTAATAAATCTAAACGACCATTACTAATAATTATACGAGGAATACTTTCATCCATATATAATTCTGATGAATTCTGATTTTTTGCATTACTTTTTATTAATATCTCAAAAATATCCCTATTTATTTTATACATCTTAACAAAATGACTATATGTTTCTATATTTTGTTCTTGCATACTATTAATATAATTAAAATTACTTGACATATAAGGTGATTCATACCATGGTCCATTATTTTTTGATATTTTATTAATGTATTCTTTTAATTTAACACATTCATTTAAGACAATTCCTATTGCTGATTTGTTTTCAGAATTTTTTTTGTTGATATCAACATTAAATTTTAAAAAATTAGATAAAAACTCTTTATTTTGAAATCCAATAACTTTTATTAACATTGTTTTTTTAGTTTTCTTATTCTCATAGTTAATATCGGCACCATTACTTACTAATAATTCAAATATTTTTAATTGATTTATGTATTTATTATGTGAAATAAAGAACTCTTGACGTAAAATTATTTGGTTTGACGCTTGTTTATTATTATATTTTTCTGAAGAAAGTTCAATTGCATATTCTAATATTGATTTTTTATTATTTTCTTGAATATAATTCACATTTGCACCACAACTAATTAAATAATTAATTATTCTGTAATCGCCACTATCCAAAGCATACATTAAAACTGATTTATCAGTATCTTGTTGAATATAATTTACATCTGCTCCATTTTTAATTAAGGATTTAAAAATTTCATAATTTTTTTTTTCAATCGCTACTATTAATGCATTTTTCTGATTTATTGGATTAACATAATTTATATCTATTTTTTGTTGTAATAGCAAATCAATACATTCTGTATTATTGTTTTCAATGGCATTCATTAATATTGAGTTTTTACTTTTTTCATTGATATGATTAATTTCAGCACCATTATTAATCAATACCATTATTACTGGAGTATTATCATGTTTTATAGCGTTTTCTAATGGGGTAAGATTCTTAATATCGAGACATCTTAAGATATATTTATTAAATTCTTTATCATAAATATTAATTGGTATTTCAAATGTCCTCTCTAATAAATTTTTATAATATTTATTAATTAGTTCTTTAAATTCATCACTCTCCAATAAATACTTAACTAATTTTAAATGATTTCTTTTAATGGCAATATTTAATATCCTAACAATATAATCAATTAATTGATTAATTTTTTTAATGTTTTTTGAATACAACATAAAAAATGTATTAACTATATATTTAGAAACGGTATTATCTCTGTCATAGCGATTTAACTCTAAAATTATTTCTTTAGAAATAATGCTTTCAAATTGAAGTTGTTCGTAGCTTAATATATTACCTATAAAAAAAAGTAAATCTTCTATATGGATATCTTTCTTTCTAAAACCAAAATAAATGACATAATATAGTAATTTAAGATTTTTTATTTTATATATCATTTCTTCTTTTTCACAAGGATCATATGAAAAAAGAGTTTTGATAATGGAATAGCTTTCAATTTTAATTGCTTTTTCGTAGTAATCATCACTAATTTTAATTTTATGAACACCTATTAATTTCTTATTATTATTAAGTTTAATTAATCTATCGTAGCAATTGAATAAAGTTTTAAATAATTGATCATCAAATTTATTATTTTTTTTGACCCTTTTTGAGCATGACCAACTGTCTAAGACGTCTTGAATATCATTTACATCTTTTATTCCCTTATTATATATATATTCAATTTGTCTATTATTATCTAAACTATCAAAATAATCAAAATAATAATATCTTAATTTAATATTATTTTGTAATAATATATCAGCTTTATCCATACGATTTCTAAAAACCGCAAACAATAAACAATTAAATTTTTCCAAGTCATTAAATTCTCTGAAATGACATATTTCAATTATATATTTAAATATATCAGAAGAATTATTATATTCGATTGTGTAGCATAATAAGTAGTTAATAATTGCAATTTCATTTCCGAAAATAATTTTTTTTGATGAATTTCTAATTAATTCGTTTAAATCAATATTACATTGGTTTAAACGTTTTTTAAATTTTTTTAATGATTTTTCTTCTGAAATAATATTCATATATATCTTTTCATTCTCAGAATATTCAATATCTTTATAATAATTTGAAATTAATAATTTTTTATTTGAATCCTCTTTTAATAGAGATTCATTTGATTCAATTAAATTTCTTTGATTAAATTTTTTTAATCTTGAAATAATATTAAAGTGATTAAAATTTTTTAATCTTGAAATAATATTAAAGCAAGTTATGTTCATTTTATTATGTTACTTTTTATTTATTTATTTTTTTTTTTTTTACTTTCTTTATTAGTTTAATTTTTTTTTTTTTGGTGATATTTCGATTTTTCTCCTTTTTTTTTTTTTTTTTTTTTTTTTTTTTTTTTTTTTTTGCTTTTTTATTTTCTTATTTTATTTAATTATTTATTTAATTTTAATTTTAATTTTTTTTTTTTATTATTATTATTTTCGTCTTTTTCATTCCTTTTTATATTTTTTAATTTTTAATTTTTATTTTATTTTATTTTAATTTTTTTTATTATTTTAATATTTTTAATTTTTTAATTTTTATTTTAATTTTTATTTTATTTTAAATTATTAAATTTTTAATTTTTTTTTTTTTTTTAAACTTTAATTAATATAATTCATTATATATAAAATTTTTGAATCATTAAATTTAATTTAAAAATATAAAATAATAAAAAAAAAAAAAAAAAAAAAAAAAAAATAAAATGTAACGAAAAGTAAAAATAAAAAAAAAGAAAAAAGAAAAGAAAATAAGTAAAATAAATATGAAACTTTTTTTAGTCAAATATAGAAAAGTTCAATCAAAGATTTTGTTCATTTTAAATTATTAAATTTTAGTTTTTATTGCTAAAATATTGTTACTGACTTCTTTTTTACTAAAAAAAAAAAAAAATAAAAAATAAATTTTTTTTATTTGAAAATTAACATGAAAAGAAAAGAAAAGAAAAGAAAAATAATTAGTAGAAAAATAGAATGATAATATGAAAAAATTAAATAATTTTAAATAAATATTAATACTTTATTTATATTTATTAATTTGTTAGTAATATCTTTATAGATATATTAATTAATATCTTTATATATATATATTAATATAATTAATTTTTTATTATATTTTTAAAGATATATTACTAACAAGTTAATAAATATAAATAAACTTTAATACACTACACTAAATACTATTATAAAATATTCTTTAAAGAAAAAAGATGATATAAATATATATAATATAAAAATATAAAATTTAATTCATATAAAAATTTTGTTATTCTTTTCATATTTTCAACAAAACTTGATTATTAAAGTAAATATGATTTAAATATAGCCTATAGAAATTTGATAGATTTAAAAAAAAAAAAAAAAAAAAGAAGATCAAAAAAAAAAAAAAAATTCTGATTCATGATAAATTCAAAATTTTATTTTTTATTTTTTATTTTTTATTTTTTATTTTTTATTTTTTCTAAAAAAAAAAAAAATTTTGTGTAACAAAAAAATTAATTAAATAAAATCATACCTTTTTTAGAAATTCTATTTTAAATTAAAAAAAAAAAAGTGATATTGAAATGGAAATAAAAACCTTAATTATTAATAAATTATTTTATTAATAACTACATAAAAATAAATTAATTAATCACTTGATTAATTATCATAGGATTTATAAAATGATCCAGAAATAACGTGATATAAGATAAATTTATGTAACATCATAAATTCTATAAAATACATAAAATTAATGTAAACATAAAATTTATAACATAATAATGAAAGGTCAAAAAGTATTAATTTTTGAAACAATAATGAAAGTAAATGAAAATGATTAATATATATATTATAATATATATAATATATATAATATATATATATTTTTATCATTTAATATTGTTTAAAAAAAATTAATAGTATTTAAAGTTTTGTACACAATAATTAATACTACTTTATTTAAAAAAATATAATTTGAATTTGGACATAATTAAATAAATAATTATTTGTTTATTTATTTATTTATTTAATAAATTATTTATATATTTATTTATTTATTTAAAATAGACTTTCAAATATATTAATCTCTATATATTAATATATTTAAAGTAGGAAAAGAACTTTTTAATATACACAAATGAACAAATTAATAAAAGTATTATAATTTTTAAAGATGAAGAAGAAAATATTAATACCTGTAATAATAATAAAATAATAAATATAATAAAATAAGAGCTAAAATTACTTTGAATATAATTTTTGTCTATTTATAATACAAATGATTTTTTGAGGTATAGATTAAATGAAATAGTTTCAACTTTTATTAATGATTTATTATATATATATATAATAAAGTATTAACAAAAATTGTTGTATATATATATAAATATAATAAATTATTAATAATTGCGAGCGTCGAAGCCGTACTGGTATGGCAGTTAAATATATGGGGGAGACGTAAGTCTTCAGTCAATAAAAAAAAAATTAATTAAAGAGATTTTATATTTTACTTTGAGACTTTATATTATACATTTTTTGAATAAAATATTATAATTTAACAAAATATTAAAAAGCTAATGCTTATGGATTCTTAATATAATTTTCCAATAAAAATTTTTTATTAAAAAATTAAAAAACGACATAGAAATAATCTATGCATATGCATATATATAAATATATTTCAAATCTTTGTAAAACTTCATTGCATATATATTTATAAATTTATAGAGAATTTTTTTTTTATTATTTATATTACTTGACATTTAAATGGTCTAAATATACTAATAGTATAAATTTACTACGATGTATATATATGAAAGCAATAATTGTATAATAATATTTTGATATAATGAAATTTTTTGATTTATACTTCTATTTTATTTTTAATTAAATATTAAATTAAACACTATTGAAATTACTTTGAAAAATATCAATAGTAAAACAAATAAACTATTTATTAATATTTATATTTTATTTTCTATTTGAATAAAATAATTATTATAAAAAAAAATTAAAAAATAAGATTTAACTTGAATTTTAATGATATTATAATATATAAATATATATTTAAATACATTTTTTATTTAATTTCTATTTTTTAAATTTTTTTTTTTTTTTTTTTTAGATATATATATATTTATTTTATTTAAATTTGATTTTAATTATTAAAGTTAACACTTAAAGATTATATTTTAAATGTAAAAAAAAAAAAAAAAAAAAAAAAGAAAAAATTTCGATTTTATTTTTTATTGTTTTCAAAATCAAATACATAAAATTAAAAATAAAAAAGTATGCTTTCTTTTTTTCTTTTTTTTAAAAAAAAAAAACCAAAATAATCAAAAAAAAAATAAAAATAAAAATAAGAAATTAGAAATTAATTCTTAATCAAGATGATTTTTATAATTCTATATTTTTAATATGAAAAAATTATATTTTATTAAAAAAGATTTATATAAAAATATATATATAATTATTTCTAATTAATATTTTATATATATAAATGAAATAAATAAAAAATTTTTCATTCCAAGTAAAAACTTTTTAATTATGCAAAACATGTAAAAATGTTATATAATTTTATATTTAAACTTTTAAAAATAGTAATTATTGATTAACTTTATTATAAAATAAAATAAAAAAGATTTAAAAATATCATAAAATGTATAAATAAAATTTAAAAAAAGAGTCTTTTCCTTTTTTTTTTTTTTTTTTTTTAATTATAAAAAATTATATAATATTAAATATTGATAAAGATTTTTATAAAAAATATATTTTTAAATTATATTTGAGATTTTTTCTTTAAATAGTTTATATTTTTAAAATTATACTTTAGATGTTATTTTAGAAAAAAATTATATTTTGTTAAATTTATATGGTTTATACATTATCATATTTAATTATTATTTCTAATTAACATTTTGTACATACATAATATATATAAAAAGAAATAAATAAAAAAATATTTTATCCCTTATATAATTAAAAAAATTATTAGAAAAAAATTATATTTTGTTAAATTTATATGGTTTATACATTATCATATTTAATTATTATTTCTAATTAACATTTTGTACATACATAATATATATAAAAAGAAATAAATAAAAAAATATTTTATCCCTTATATAATTAAAAAAATTATTATAAAGTTTTATTAATATTCTATTATTTTATTTTTAAAATAGAAATTATTGCTTTAATTATATTATTAAAAAAAAAATAAAATAAAATAAAATAAAATATAAGAATAATTTAGAAACTTTAAAAATTAAAAAATAAAAAGTTATAAATAATTATATTTAATAATAAATTTATAAATTTTTTAAAACTGGAGAAAAATAAATTGTTTATAATTTTAAATAATCTATATTTTATTTTTATATATAGAATTTTTTTCTTATTTTGTTTTATTTTATTTTTATTTTATTATATTTTTTATTTTATTATATTATATTTTATTTTATTTTATTTTATTTTTTTTTTCTTATAATAATTAACTTTAATAGTTTTTAAAATTTTTTAATATTTATTTATATATAAACTTTATTATTATATTTTTTTTAAAAAAAAAAAAAAGATTTTTTAATTTATACTTTTCTAAACAATAAAAAGTTTAAAAATCAAATACAGCTGTTTATAAATATAAATTTCCTCTTTTCTTTTTTTTTTTTTTTTTTTTTTTTTGTTCTATCAAAGAATAAATTTATAAAATAATAATTTGTAATATATAAAAATTTATAAAATTATTTTTGTATTATAATGAAGGCTTCATTTGCTTTGACTGCTATTGCTGCATTAACCGCTAAGGTTTCTGCTGCCTGTTTCTCAGAAAGATTAGGTTACCCATGTTGTAAAGGTAACACTGTCGTTTACACCGATAATGATGGAAAGTGGGGTGTTGAAAATAATAATTGGTGTGGTATCGGTTCCACTAGTGGTTCTTCTGCTGCTTGCTGGTCTCAAGCATTAGGTTACCCATGCTGTAGTCACAAGAATGTTGTTTACACTGATAATGATGGTGACTGGGGTGTTGAAAATGGTGATTGGTGTGGTATTATTAAGGGCGGTTCTGGTTCTGGTTCTGGTGGTGGTAGTGCCGCTATTGGTGAACAATACACTATTAATGGTAATCCATTTGCCAATGTTGAATTCTATATTAATCCATACTATGTTGAAGAAGTTGACAATGCCATTTCCCAAATGTCTGACTCTTCCCTTATTGCTAAGGCTGAAAAGATGAAGACTTACTCCAATGCTATTTGGTTAGATAACATTAAAAACATGCAAAGTTGGTTACAACCAAACTTAGAAGGTGCTCTCTCTCAACAAAATAGTGGTGGTACCCCAGTTTTAACTGTCTTTGTTGTTTATGATTTACCAGGTCGTGATTGTCACGCTCTTGCCTCTAATGGTGAACTTCTTGCCAATGACTCTGATATGGAACGTTACAAGTCAGAATATATTGATGTTATTGAAGGTCACTTAAAGACTTACAAGTCTCAACCTGTTGTTCTTGTTATTGAACCAGATTCCCTTGCTAACATGGTTACTAACATTGAAAGTACTCCAGCTTGTGCTGATTCTCAAAATTACTACTTTGATGGACACGCCTACTTACTTAAGAAGCTTGGTGTCTTCCCAAATGTAGCCTTATATCTTGATATTGGTCACGCCTTCTGGTTAGGTTGGGATGATAACCGTGAAAAGGCTGCAAAGGTCTATGCTAAGGTTATTCAATCTGGTGCACCAGCTAAGGTTCGTGGTTTCGTTGATAACGTTGCTAACTACACTCCATGGGAAGACCCAACTCTTTCACGTGGTCCAGATACTGAATGGAACCCATGTCCAGATGAAAAGAGATACTTAGAAGCTATGCACAAGGACTTTACTAGTGCCGGTATTCAATCTGTCTACTTCTTCTCTGATACCTCTCGTAATGGTAAGAAGACTGACCGTAAGCACCCAGGTGAATGGTGTAACCAAACCGGTTGTGGTATTGGTGCCAGACCAAAAGCCAGTCCAATCTCTGGTATGGAATACCTTGATGCCTTCTACTGGGTTAAGCCAATTGGTGAATCTGATGGTACCTCAGATACTAGTGCTAAGCGTTATGATGGTTATTGTGGTCACGAAACTGCCATGAAGCCAGCTCCAGAAGCCGGTCAATGGTTCCAAAAGTTCTTCGAAGAAGGTCTTAAGAATGCCAATCCACCACTTTAAATTCATTAAATGAAGAGTTAAAAAAAAAAATTTATAAAAAAATGGAAAAAAAAATAAAAATAGTTTAAAAAATATTTTTTTTTTTATTTTTATTTTTTTATGAAGTTTTGATTAAAAAAAATTAAAAAAAAAAAAAAAATTCAAAATGTTCAAAGCAAATTTGCTTTTTTTTTTTTTTTTGTATAATAATTAGAAATGATTTAATACAAAAATATATTTTACTATTGTAAAGTGAATTCATAATAGAAAAAAATATATATAAATAAATAATAAAAAATAAATAAAATAAAAAAAAAATAAAAAAAAAAGAAAGGAAAAATTTAATAATTTTGGTGTTTAAGGAATAAAAGTAAAAATAACATTGAGAAATTAAAAAAAAAAAAAAAAAAAAAAAGATATTTGAATTGAATATATATATTTATATATATATATATTTTTTTATTCAAATAATAATATTAATTGTTCATTTGCTTAATGAATTTTAAATGTCTATTTTAATAAAAAATATTTTATTTATTGAAATTATAAATAAAAAAAATTTTAATTATTATTTTTATTTTTTTTTTTTTTTTTTCTTTTTTTTTTTTTTAAAAAAAATTGTTGATATATAAAAAAAAAGATGTATTATTATTTAAAATACGAAAATTATTTATATATTTTAATTATAATTCTTAATTATTATAAATTTTTTATTATAAGTTTATGATTTAGTTATTAATATTTTATTACATAATTATTGAATATAATTATTAATATTACTATGATGATAATCACAAAGGATTAATCGAAAGATTTAATCTAGTATTTTTATATAATATTTAATTTGAATATAGAATAAAAAGATACTAATACTAATAATATAGAATTTATGATAATAATAAAATATTTAATATCAAATCAATTAAAATATATAGATTAGATGCTAGAATTGCTAAAGCTGCAAAAATAATAGATCAAATGTGTCCTAATTTTTGTCTCTGTTGTAAAATTAATAAACAATGGATAAGTCATTGGTTAATTGATTGTTCATTTTTCAATCATATTCGTAGTAAAGTTAATGATAAAATTTTATTTTTATATAATGCTTTTTACCGTGGCAACCTAATAAATGATATTGTTAATAGTAATAATTATTACGGCAACAGTAATAATAGTAATAGTAATAATAGTAATAGTAATAATAGTAATAGTAATAATAGTAATAGTAATAATAGTTTTAGTAATATTAGTAATAGTATGTATTATTAGTAATGTTAGTAATAGTATTGAAAATAATGTGTATGTTGATTCAAGTGTGTGTGAAAAAGTGTTTAATTTCCTTCTTGGAGGTCGAAGTATTAATAACAGTACAAGGGAATGGAAGGATCTATTTAAGTGCCAGATGAAATCAGGTGCTTATTCTGATACTCCATTCTTGGTGGTTACTGCGGCACTTCTTCAATCGATTATACCTATTGCTATTGGCCAGCAATGGTCTTTGTTCAATAGGTTCAAATCGAATCGTACTACTACTACCAAGAGCGTCAATGCTGAAGAAACAGTAAGACAGGCCAGCAGGGCTAACGCAACCAATGAAGATCATAATTTTGTATCTTAAAATTAAGATTAACATTGCGAAGTTAAAATTAATTATTATACTTCAGTATAATAATGCCCTTGTGAAGTCTTACAGATATTAATTAAATGAAACTAGAATTTATTATACCATTATTTTATTTTATTTTGTGTTTTTTTTGTTTTGTTTATTTTTTTTTATCTTTTTTTCTTTTATTGCATGTATTTTATCATATATTTAATTAATAAAGATGAAACAAGTTTGCTGCCGTTAAAAAAAAAAAAAAATCAATTAAAATATAAAATGTTATTTATTGAAAAGATTTCTATTAATATATAATTTATTTATATTAAAAAATATAAAATTTTTTAATATAATTTTGATTTAATTTGTAAATCTTTTTATAGAATTTTAAAAATTTACTAAAGTACAAAAATAATAATGTACATAGAATGTAGTGGAACTAAATCATAAATTTAATAGTACATTCTTATCAAATTGTTAGGAATTTATAATTATTTTTAACAAAATAAATTATATTTTCTTAGTTAAGATGTAATTAACATAACTTTTATTAAAAAAAATTAATTTTTAAATATTCTTTATTTAAATTTAAAACTAAAATTATTTGTTCCAAGTATTAAAATGAAAGAAATTTATTCTTCTTTTTATACTTTTATTTTAATACATTTTATTTATCTTTATTATATTCTTTAAAAAAAAAAACTATTTTTTTAATACATTTTATTTATCTTTATTATATTCTTTAAAAAAAAAACTATTTCTTTAATATATTTTATTTATCCTTTATTATATTCTTTAAAAAAAAAACTATTCTAACTATTTTATTTTTAACTTTTGACTATTATTTTAAATTATTTTTAATATTATATATATTGTAAAAAAAAAAATAACGTTTATTAAATTAAATTAATAAAATTAAATTTGGAGGTTGTATCACGAAGGGCATTCCCGGTGGTAGCTTTTTCTTGATATTGTCTTTAGAAAGAAAATTATACAGAATTAATGTTTTCTGTATTTTTGTTCATCTTTGTTATTGAAGAATTTCTGTATTTTGGTTCATTTTTATTTTAATAAAGATTTAATTTAGTTTTGATTTTTTGTTTTATTTATAGTTTATTTCAAAGGTTTAGAAAATATTATACAGAAACTTATAATTCTGTATTTTATATCAAATATTTATTGAAATAGTTTTTATTATATTTAATATAAAAAAAAATTAGATTTAATAATAATTTAAATTATATTTAATTTTTAATAAAAATATTTAGTAATAATTTTTATTATATTTGATATTAATAAAAGATTTTAATAAGAATATTTAATAATAATTTTTATTATATTTGATATTAATAAAAGATTTTAATAATAAGATTTAATAATAATTTTTATTATAATATTAATAAGAATATTTAATAGGAAATACAAGGTATTTAGTGAGACCCCGTATCACAATTGATTTATACCTAATATTCTTAATCAACAAAAATTAAATTTTGTAGAAGTGAATAAATGTATAAATACTAAAACATAATAAGAAAATTTTAAAGAATTTAAAATAAATATGCTTTATTATTAAATAAATAAAGATTAATATTAAAATAAAAACAATCTTTTTAATAAAACAATTTGTGTTTAATTATTAATTTTATTTAAATTAATAACAGAAAAATGATTATTAAAACTGATAAAATAATAAAATAAAATATTTATTATTTATAATAATTTATTTAAATCTTAAAAATATTGATAATTAAAAGAAACTAATAAATTAAAATATTAATAATAATTTATTGAACTTTTTAATAACCATAATTTGATTATTAATAACTAATAAACTAATAAAATATATAATATAATTTATTGAAATTATTAATAATAAAGTATAATTTATGAAAAATATTTACATTTTTTATATTTTTCAATAATTTTAAACTATTTAAATTTATAAACAATAAAATAAATAAAATAAATAATTGTTATAAATATTTACAAATAAAGTATTAAAATAAATAAGTTTTAATTATAATTTGTTTATAAAAGTTATAAAAAAAATAATTAAAATTGAAGTTATAAAATAAATAAATATTAATTTTTATAAAAATTAAAAGTATTTTAAAACTATTTAGCTATAAGATTTTAAAATTTGTTTGTTTATAATAATTTGTTTACAAATTGTTTATTACTTAAAAGATTATTATTTTATTTGTTTATAAAATATAAGGAATATTAATTATTAATTTATTTTAGTTTTTAATTAAAATAGTTAATGATTAATTAGATTGCTAGTATTTTTATTTTAATATATTTTTATTTAATTAAATTTTTCAAAATGGATTTCGCTTTTAGAATGAATTAGTTTTTGGGTTAAGTTAAATAAGAATTTATTATTTATTATTTATTTTAATTTTAATTTTATAATTTTGTTATTTATCAATTCTGGTATGATCGATGTTAATAGTACCAGTTAAGGGCTTTGAAGACAGGAAGTTTTATACTAAATAATATTTTAGATAAATAAATTATTTATTTCTTTAAAGTAAATTTATTTTATTTTGTCTTTATTAATTTTAATTTAATTTATTTTATTACAATTATTAATTACATGTATTTATAACCCTATTATAAATAATCTCTCTCTATTATTTATAATTAGTTCCTACAACACTATTAATATTCTTTTATTAACTAAAACTAAATAAAATTCCTTATTTTTAATTAATTCTCTCTCAAATCCTATTTTATTATCCAATCAGAGGTAATTTCTAATTAGGAAAGATACATATTATATTTTTATAAGTAATTATTTCCAATCAAGTCGTATTAAATTATATAAAATATATTTAGATATATTTATAGTAAATAATTATTATTGTTATATCATAGTGCAATAATACATATTTCTACTGTGGGTCGTATCAATTTGGTATGGTTCCTATCAATTTAGGAAATATAATAATAATTAACACAAAGATAAAATAAAAATTACAACAAAATATTTTTTGTTTTTAAATCAATATTTATTTATTTAAAATTATAAAAGAAAAATAATAATAATAATATAATTATTTTATTTAATAAAAAGTTAAGTTATTCCTTATATTTTATTTCACTAAAAATTACATGAATTTATATTTTTTTATCAAATTAAAATTTGTAAAGCCTGACTATTTCTTAATAAACTAATGTCTAATTATTTTAATAAATAAAACATTTAAATTGAAATTGAATTATTATTTTAGTTAATAATATTATTGTTATAATTACTAGTTATATATTATTGAATTATGAATTATTTAATAATAGTTTAGTATTAATATATATAAAATAAAAAATAAAGAGATTATACAGAATATTTTAATTGTTGCTTAATTAAATTTAGTAATTAAAAATAAATTTAAATTTATAATTAAATAAATTTGATTATTTTCAATATAAAATATTACATAAGAAATATAATATTAATATATTAGGTGGGCAAGGACAATGCTCTTAGCTAGAGATTTTAATACAATATAACGGAATCGGATGGATGATTCAATAGGGAATTATAAGTTGATTGGTGATTTATTAACTTAATAGTTCTATTTAGTAAGATTTAAAGAATATTGGAAAGTTCCAATTATATAGAATAGAATAATCTATAAGGTTAGAATAGTTTATATTATTCTAGCACAATTAGTATTATTTGTTCATTCTGTATTAAGATGCCCACAGCTGAGACTCAAACCTGAGTTAAACTTGACAATATTTTTCAAATGAACATTACGATTCATTTTATGTTAGTGTGAATTGTTTCTTCACCACTTTCATAGGTCCAACAAAATAAGGCTCTAATTTAGTTCGATTAAAGTTTCTTACTAGTACTAAATCACCTGGTTTTATTCTTTTAGCTTGATTCATACTGGCCTTTCCCTCTCCCCTAGTAGCCCAATACTTTGAAGTATTTTTGATATTAGAGGCGGCCTCCATTTACCCATTGGTAGTGTGATACCAAATTTTTCCAGTAGAATTTCGTCAGAAAACTTACTTATACCCTTAGTTAGTCTGTCAGCAATGTCAAAAGGTTGTTGGTCCTCCCTTCCTTAAACTAATTCAAAGCTTGAATGGTTGTTGATTGAGTTTTTAGTCGTTCTTAAAGCCCAGAGTGCCGATGGTAAAATTTCATCCCATTCTTTGTGCTTTTGTCCTAGTAATCCTAATAATTTTCCAATTTCTTTATTACGATTCTCAACTAAACCATTATTGCTTTCAGGATGATATGGAGTGATAAATTTAACATAAACGTCATAGAGATCAAGGAAAATTTTAGTCATATCTGATGTAAATTGTGTTCCATTATCAGTAGTGATAATTTGAGGTACATCTTGTCGAGCAAATACATTAATTAAATATTTTTATCACATCCTGAGAAGTAATATTTTCGGTGGGCTCTGCCTCAACCCAATTTAGTAAAATAATCAACCACATCGATTATATATTGATTATTATTTCTGGTTTTACTTAGAGGTCCTATAATATCCAATCCTAAGTGAGTAGATGGTCCTTCCACTTCAGTTGGTTTTATCTTCCGTTGGTTCAGGGCATGGTTGAGATTCATATAAATGACGTTTTTCACATCTACCTATAATTCGCTTAATGTCATTAACCATATTGTTCCATTAGTAGCTCTTTTTCAAACGTTGGTATGTCTTGTAATAGCCTTCGTGTCCTATACTGAGGGCTTGAAAAATTAATTAAAGTTTTTCTTTTGTATCTGTAACTAATTCTCTATAACTATTGCCATCAACAAAGTAGTACACTCCATCAATTGTCTTAAATTTTTCTTCAATAAATTCCTTAATGCTTCTTGAAAGTAGATTTTCATCTTGTTCTTTGATAATTTGTGTTGTTAAGACAACTTTTTCTTTTTCATTTTTCATTCTTGATAAAGCATCTGCGACAACATTATTCTTTCCAGTTTCATATCGTAAATCAATTCCTAACATACTGACAGTCAAACACCATCTAGTATGACGAGAATTTTGTGGTTCCTTATTTTTAAGTAATCCGATTAAGGGTCTATGCTCTGTATATACTAATGGTTTGCTTAGGATTTCCCATAATATAAGATTTTATTTTATTAATATAAAGTTTTGGTAAAAAAATAGATTATAAATCAACACTTCAATAATAACACTAAAACACAAAATAATAGTTTTAAAGAACAAGTTTTATTAATTTTTTAAATATTAAAATCTTTATTTGTTTTAAAGTGTTATTAACAAGAAATCGTTAATAACAATTACATCGATTAAAATACATGAAATTTGATAACTATTTATATTTTTATCTTATTACATTTATAATATATAATTCCTATTGAATTATATTATCTAGCTATTTATTTAAAAACAATACTAACCTAAACTAATAATAAATAATTAACTATTACTAAATAAAGAGAATTATAATTAATAACTAAAATAAATATAATCAATTCTAATTGAGTTCATTTATTATTTATTTATTATTTAAATATTATTAGTAAATTTATTATATGTTTTCTATTTAAAAATAATATAAAAGTTGTCATAATTATTTAATATAAATTTAGCATAAAATGCCGTAAGTTTCAACATGACTAATTGCATAGTTTCATGTTGTTAATTTATCTTGTGAAAAACCTTAACTCTTATTATTTAAATTAAATTACATAAAAAGAAATGATTTTCAAATACTAGTTTCACAAGAGAAATTTTTAATTTATTAGTATGATTGGGAAAAAAATCGAAATTATGTTAAAAATATTTTCAATAATTTTATACACGTGATTTCAAATAAATTTATTTTAATTTTACTTAAATTTATGATTAAATTTAATTAAAATTATTTAAAGATATTAATAATATCTTTACAATCTCGCCCTTTAAGTCGAGCTCCTGCGAGATTAACTTTAGGAAGGAAGATCGATCACAAAAGGTTGATATTTATGCCTAACATAGTACTCGTTCGAATCTTCAGGTAGTTGGCAAAATTCATTGTTAATATTCGAAGATTTATTCTTCTTTTCTTTTCTATAGTATTCTTGTATTAATTGTTTATCAAAAATTTGATCTTCATCGATCCAAGTATTTTCATTAGAATCGCATCCTTTCCATTTAATCAAGTAACGATTTTTATTGTTAAAAGTTTTCATTTTAATTATTCTTTCAGGACTTCTATTAATTGTATCCGTAGTAAGATTAATATTTCTTCTACGAGTATTTCTTCTGTTTGGGAATTCATTTTCATGGTAAGGTTCGAGGAGCGAAACATGGAATACAGGGTGACAGCGCATATTATTAGGAAGTTTAAGTTCATACGCTAAATCACTAACTTTTCTAATGATTTCAAAGGGTCCTATTAGTTGATCAGATAATTTTTTATTTTTCTTTGTTGTATTACCCTTTAAAAGATAAACTTTATTTCCTACTTTAAAATCAGGAGAATCCATTCTTTTTAAATCTGCATATTTTTTATAAGTCTTTTTCGCTTGTTCTAAATTTTCTTTTAAAAACTTTATGTTTTCGTTAATATTCAATATTCTTTTTTCAGCTCTATGTGGATTCTCGTTTGAAGGAATCTCAGGATTAAACTTTGGATTAAATCCATAATTTGCAAAAAATGGTGATTGATTTATTGATTGTTGTAAAGTATTGTTATAAGAAAATTCTGCAAAAGGTAATAAATCAAACCAATTATTTTGTTTTTCGTTAATGAAACAACGAAGATATTGTTCCAATATCGAGTTCACCCTCTCCGTTTGACCATCAGTCTGCGGGTGATTAGCAGTAGAAAAAGAATGCTTAATATTTAAAAGAGAGCAAAGACGATTCCAAAAATCAGAGGTAAATTGAGAACCACGATCAGAAATAATAGAATCGGGGAAACCATGAAGTTTAAAAATATTAGCAATGAAAGAATCAGCAGCAATAGAAGCAGTAGGAAGACATCTAAATGGTATAAAATGAGCCATTTTAGTTAAGCGATCCACAACAACCATTATAGTGGTCATATCTTTGGATTTCGGAAGTTCAACAATAAAATCCATAGAGATAGCAGACCAGGCTCTATTTGGTGTAGAAAGTGGAGAAAGTAAACCATATGGCTTATGTCTTGGGATTTTGGATTTTGAACAAATTTCACAAGATTTAATAAACATTTTAACATCTTTTTGTAATTTAGGCCACCAGAAATTACGAGAAATAAGTTCAATAGTTTTATTAATTCCAAAATGACCAGCAGAAATAGAGTCATGAAGGAGTTCTAAAACTCTTATTCTAATTTTATTGGGAACATAAATTAAATTTTCAAAAAGTAAATAACCATTTTTGTCAAGAGAAAATTTATCGATTTTACTAAAAGGGGGATCTTTTGATTTATCATTTTTAAGAAATTCAGTTATTTTGCAATAGAATTCATCATTAGCTAGAGAATCATGAATAGAGGAGATTAAAGAATCATTCTTAAAACTACATGAATTAATAACGCATGAAATAGGACGAACACTAGCAAATAAATGATCACTACGTCTTGATAAAATATCTGGTTTACCTGACTTTTTACCAGCTCTGTAAATTAGTTTAAAATCAAATCTAGATAAGAATTCATACCAACGGATTTGACGTTGGGAAAGGAGTTCGGGTTTTCGAGGAAAGGTTAAATTTTTATGATCAGTATAAATAATAAACTGATGGCGAGCTCCTTCTAAGTAATGTCTCCATCCTTCCAATGCAACTTTAATAGCAAGAAGTTCTTTGTCATAGATAGGGTAATTTCTTTGGGATTTAGTTAAGCTAGTAGAAATAAAAGCAATTGGATGCAAATGCCCATCAAATTCCTGAGAAAGAATTGCACCAACAGCAAAATTACTAGCATCAGTTTCAACAATGAATTGTTTGTTGCTATCAGGATGTTTCAAAATAGGAGCAGTAGTAAATAATTCTTTTAAAGTATCAAACGCTTTTTGTTGTTCAGAACTCCAATTAAAAGGAACATTTTTTCTAGTTAATTTGTGGAGAGGATTTGCAATTTTCTCAAAGTCTTTAATAAAAATTCTGTAATAATTACAAAGTCCAATAAACGATTGAATTTCTTTAACGTTTGTTGGAGCAGGCCAATCTAAAATTGCTTTAACTTTTTCTTTATCCATTTTAATTCCATCTCTTGATAAAACATAACCAAGAAAAGTAGTTTCAGTTACATCAAATTCACACTTTTCTAATTTAACAACTAAATGATTCTCTAACAATTTTCTTAAAACTTTCTTGACATGTACATGATGTTCTTCTAAAGTATTAGAATAAATTAAAATGTCATCAATATAAGAGATTACAAAATCATCTAAGTAATCACTGAGAACATCATTTATAAAATGTTGGAATGTAGCAGGGGCATTCTTAAGCCCAAAAGGCATAACGAGATATTCAAAGTGCCCATATCTTGTGCGAAAGGCAGTTTTGTACTCGTCACCTTCTTTAATTCTTACTAAGTTATAGGCAGATTTTAAATCTAACTTAGTAAAATATTTAGCACCTTTAACTCTATCCAACAATTCACTAATTAAAGGAAGAGAGTAAGAGTTACGGATGGTCATTTCATTTAATTTTCTATAATCAATAACTAATCTATATGTACCATCCTTTTTTCTAACAAATAAAATAGGTGCTCCAGCGGGAGAAGAAGATTTTCTAATAAAACCCTTTTTTAAATTTTCTTCTAAATATTTCTTTAATTCTTCTCTCTCCGTCTCAGTTAAAGGATACAACGGCCCATAAAATAAACTACAATTATCTTTTAATTTAATCTCACAATCATAATTACGATGCGGAGGTAACACATTACAATTATTTTCATTAAACACTTCTTTAAACATCAAATAGATTTCAGGTACTTCGACCTTTTCATCATCTTTATTTAAATTATTATTTTCATTATTACATTTTTCAATTACATTTAATTTCTTACATTTACTTGATTCACAAATTTTCTTTAAGATCTTAAAACTATTTTTACTAATTTTACTATCACAATTCATAACAATAATATCATCACTATCACTAAAATTATCGCTATCACTAATGCTATCACTAAAATTATCTAACATAAAAGTATCATTAATATCACTATCGCTATCACTATTAATAAATTCAGTACAAGTTCTAATACGAGTTCGGCGGCCACGAATAGAAATTTCTTCTTCAGAATCAGATTCGGAATCGGAGTCAAAGAAAGATTTTCTTTTTCTTGAGTCTTCAATAATTTTATTTTCTTCCAAGTCGGTAGCAGATTCTTTTCCTTTGTTCTTTTTCTTGTTCTTGATCTTGTTCTTTCTTTTTCTTTTACCGTTATTACAGTGTCTAGCGCAAAATCCTGAGCCAAAAGAGATCTTCTTTGCGTCGTGGTAATTATAAGGCGAATGCTTCTCAATCCAAGGTAGACCTAAAATAATATCAACATCAGGAATTCTGAGTACATACAATTGAATGGTTTCTAAGTGATTTTTTAAACGTAAAATGCACTTCTCCGTTTCCTTTTTAACTGTTGATATTCCGTAACCAAGACCAGTAACACGGAATGGTTCTTCAATTTGTTGGGTTTTGATTCCAAAAGCCTTCGCAAATTCTGGGTGAATAAAGTTAAGATCTGATCCAGGATCAATCAAAACTCGTGCCTTTACTTCTTCTGTATCGTTTGTTTTGATATAAAAATCAATAATGTTACTTTTCTTGGTCAAGAGTGAGTTTTGCTCTTCAACAATTTTTCTGACTTTCAAAATATCTTCTTGGCTGTTGATTCTTCTGATTCTTCTTAAGCTAGTAGATGCAATATTATCATTTCTTTCTTTCTTGTTGATCATTTTAACTGTAGCGGGCCTCTTCTTGTTCGGGCAATTAAATTTTAGATGCCCTGGTTGCTTACAATAGTAGCAAAGACCTTTTCTTCTTTCTTCTTCCTTAGAGTTAACATTCTCCTGGTACAATTTCTTGTTGGATGGGAAATAGTTGGTATTCCTTTGACCTCTCTTGATTCGATAGAGGTCAACTTCCATGGGATCATTATTAGTGAGTTGTGTACTGGAACTAGCGTTGTTTCGGTGATTGTATTGATGAAAATAAAATTCATTAATACTGTGTCTTTTGGTTAAACTCTCAATGCTAATAACGTCAGTAAACAAAGCTCTTAAATTGTTTGGGTTCGGATTGACCACGGCAAGATGTTCTCTCATTTTATAATGTAATCCTTTGATAAACATGTATATTTTTGCAGACTCGTTGAAGTCTGAGTTTCTTGCAACTTTATTGAATTCATTAATGTAATCGTTAACGTGGCCAAACTTATGTTGACGGATTGAACAAAGTTTCCCATTAGCAATTACAGTATTAACTTCTTCTTCACCATAACGAGCTCTAAGTTCATTAATGAAATTTTCATAGGAATTCAAAATTTCGTCATTGTTGCGTCTCAAAGACGAAGCCCAGTCTAAAGGTTCTCCAATTAAATAAGAAATTATGAATTTGACTTTTGCGATGTCATTATTAATTCCATGTGAGTTGGATTCCATAGCAATTTCGGCTCTGGTTAGGAACCCGTCGAATTCCCTCTTGATACCAGAAAACAGTGGTGGATCATTTACTGTTTTCTGAGTGTTTCTTAAGAAGCCTTGATTATTTGCTTGGTTCATTTCTAAATCAAGGTTTTCGAATTTTTGAATTAAATCTTCAACTTCGTTCAATTTGTAACTTATTATTTACTTTTGAATATTTTAAATAATGATATTTGAAATAGATGTTCTAATAAAAAGATATTTCTATTATAATATTGTATGTAAAGTCAAACTGGCTCTCTCCAATTGTAGTGGTGCCGTCGAGTAAACTGAATATTATAATATAGTATCTTACTGGTTAAAATTTAATTCCAAATAATATTATGGATTTCTCACGTAATCTGGTAATTTTATTCAAAAGTCTTGCACAAGTGTCCCAATATGATAAATGGTATGGTATGAGTCTGGTAAAGTTTTTTTTTTTTTTTTTTTTTTTTTTTTTTTTTTAACCTGGTAGAATTAGCCTGAATCGAGTAGAATATTTCCTTAAACTGGTAGAATAGCCTGAATCGAGTTGAATATTTCCTTAAACTGGTAGAATAGCCTGAATCGAGTAGAATATTTCCTTAAACTGGTAGAATAGCCTGAATCGAGTTGAATATTTCCTTAAACTGGTAGCGATATCCTAAAGCTGGTAGCAATAATCTAAAATTGTGAGTATTCCAAAGTCGGTAGTGTCAAAAGTGGGTAGCTTCTAAAAATCCTTGATAAAAATATCTGGTAAAAATATCTTGATTCAAGCCACAAATAAGCCACAAAAGAGTCACGTGTTTTAAATATTTTTTATTGATTTATAACGTATTTTTGTTTGTTTAAAAGGTAATTGTTATTATAAAGTTTTGGTAAAAATATAGATTATAAATCAACACTTCAATAATAACACTAAAACACAAAATAATAGTTTTAAAGAACAAGTTTTATTAATTTTTTAAATATTAAAATCTTTATTTGTTTTAAAGTGTTATTAACAAGAAATCGTTAATAACAATTACATCGATTAAAATACATGAAATTTGATAACTATTTATATTTTTATCTTATTACATTTATAATATATAATTCCTATTAAATTATATTATCTAGCTATTTATTTAAAAACAATACTAACCTAAACTAATAATAAATAATTAACTATTACTAAATAAAGAGAATTATAATTAATAACTAAAATAAATATAATCAATTCTAATTGAGTTCATTTATTATTTATTTATTATTTAAATATTATTAGTAAATTTATTATATATTTTCTATTTAAAAATAATATAAAAGTTGTCATAATTATTTAATATAAATCTAGCATAAAATGCCGTAAGTTTCAACATGACTAATTGCATAGTTTCATGTTGTTAATTTATCTTGTGAAAAACCTTAACTCTTATTATTTAAATTAAATTACATAAAAAGAAATGATTTTCAAATACTAGTTTCACAAGAGAAATTTTTAATTTATTAGTATGATTGGGAAAAAATCGAAATTATGTTAAAAATATTTTCAATAATTTTATACACGTGATTTCAAATAAATTTATTTTAATTTTACTTAAATTTATGATTAAATTTAATTAAAATTATTTAAAGATATTAATAATATCTTTACAATTAATACAGTAAATTAAGGCACTACCTTCTAGATCCGTAATTCCATAATTCTTTTCCGATTTAGATAAACTTCTACTAATATAATGAACCGGATGCTCCTTTCCAGTTTCATCACCCTTTTGTAAAAAGCACACCACCTATACCATCATAGGAAGCATCTGTTCTTATAATAAATTCTCTATCGAATCTAGGAAATCTTAATATTGGGGCATTGATTAATCTTTCCTTAAGAATTTTTAAAACTTTCTTCTTGTTCCTTTTTCCATTCAAACTTAAACACCTTTTCTTAATAAAGTTCAGAGGGAAATAGTAAATTTTGTAAAGTTTTTATTGAAATTTCTATAATATCCAATGCCTCCTAAAAATGATCGAAGTTCATGAATTTTAGAGGGAGCCTTCCATTCTTGAATAGCTTTAACTTTGTTTTCCAATGGACTTAAACCTTCTGAGGATACTATATGTCCCAGTACTTCTACTTTAGCTTGCATGAAAGAACATTTTTCGATATTGGTTTTTAACTTATGTTCCTTGATTATTTCTAAGACTTGTTTAAGATGTTCTAGAGGTTCTTCTTCAGTTCTTGAGTAGATTAAAATATCATTGATAAAATTATAGACACATTTTCCTATTAAGGGGAATACTATACAGTTCATTTCTCTTTGGAATGTAGCTGGAGCACCTGTTAAACCGAAGGACATTACCTTAAATTGGTAGTTTACCGGGCTTAGTTGTAAAGATAGTGATTTCAACACTATCATCATCCATTAAATATTTGATGATAGCCGGAATAAAGATCTAATGTTGAGAAGATTTTTGCTCCATTTAAGCTATAAAAAAAATTTCCTCAATGTTTGGTAAAGAGTAAGAATCCTTCTTAGTTGCTTCATTAACTTTCTTATAGTCAACACACAAGGCACCATTTACCATTTTTTTTAGGCACAAGTACTACTGGTGATGACCATTCTGAACATGAAGATTCAATTAATCGTTTATATATAAGTTTAGTTAATTCCTCTTTT
This sequence comes from Neocallimastix lanati (nom. inval.), assembly GCA_016946835.1. Classification (NCBI taxonomy): domain Eukaryota; kingdom Fungi; phylum Neocallimastigomycota; class Neocallimastigomycetes; order Neocallimastigales; family Neocallimastigaceae; genus Neocallimastix; species Neocallimastix lanati (nom. inval.). The sequence goes on along the minus strand of JACVTC010000021.1, from coordinate 253,461 downwards.
AAGATATCTGTTTTTAATTTACTGAAGTCGATAAAATTTTTGTTTAATAGGTTTAATTCCTTCCTTAAGAATAATTTTATGTGGTGATAAATCTGAAAGAGTTAATTCTTCAGAAGTAGTTGCGATTATATCAATATGTTCTTCGAGTAATTTAGTAATAGCTTCTCTATAATTTGAATTAATTGAACTTTGAAAAACTGCCTCATATATATATTTTATGGGTGGTAATCCTTCAATCGTTTTCAATCGTTGCTTAGCTTCTTGATGATTCAATGTCTTGATTACACACACAATAATTTTTCTTTGTCATCAAATTCATTATTTATTGGTGTAATTTCATCAATTAAACCTTGATCATTAAATCGACAAAGACTATATCTAATTGGATGTACAAATAACTGGTTATCAATTTGAGTTTTGAAATTGATTAATATATCATAGAATGGATCCTCCTTGTCTATAATTCTAAGCGTAACAAGTAATTCTAGTTCATTAATTTTTTACGGGAACTTTGATTAACAAATCTTCTGAGTAATCATCATTCATCGTTGCTAAAACGTATTCGTCCTGCACTAACTCCTATAGGCTCATACTGATAAGGTAGTTTATCTAAAAATTGTTTTGTGATAATACTTAAGTTACTACATGAATCTATTAAAGTCTTGGAGTAACTATTGGCTTAGGATCGTCTCTTAGACTACGGTGAACCCGCTTTCCTCTTTGGTCACTAGTCTCTTCATCTTTATGATTTGCCTTTCTCTTTATAACGTTTACTAAATAATCCGATTCTTTGGAACCATCCGACTCATCATCAAAATCTTCGTAATAATCCGTAGTAGCACCTTCTTGGAAATCAGCAGTTTCTTCATAATCATCATCTTCTTTTAAGTCAACTGTTTTGGGACGATGGCAGACTGAAGCAATTTTTTTGACGACGGGAGTGCTTCTACTCCCTTTTAGTGGTTTAAATGATTTTCATAAAACTTCTTGCGGTTATTTTCCAATATAGAATTTAATTTAGGACAGTTTCGTTTGGTATGTCCTTCATTGCTACAAAACCAGCAAGTACTAATTTTCATTTCTTTCATCTTGTTAGTGAGATTTTCTATAGATATATTTTTTTGGGTTTTTGGTTTGTTAAAATCATTCGAAATGTTCTTATTAAAATTACTTTTAGAGTTAAGGAGATTGTAACGAGTCTTATCATAATATTCAGTACTATTTTTAATAGATAAACGATCAACTTTTTCAGCTATAGCGAACGCTTTGGTAATAGAAATATGGTCTTTAAGCATAACCTTTCTCCATGCGTCAGGATTATTGGTTAAGGAATCTGCATAATCTAAAACACTAATTTTTCTTCTTCTCTTTTTATCCAATTTATGGTACAAAGATCTATAACGGACATTAAAATCTTTAACTTTCTCGTTCTTCTTTATTCTCATGGAACGCAATTCTCGTAACAAATTGGTTTGATCTTCTTTAAGTCCATAAAAAGTCTTCAAATGATTTATGATTTCATAAAGGCTTGGGTAGGTGTTAGTAGATTCACTTTCTTCATCACTTATCCTACACTATCACTATTGAAATCAAAATCTTCATCTTCAGTAAGGTCATTTCCATCTTTTAGTTCTTGGATAATTTCTCTTGGTTCTCCAGATGCCGTTAATATACAAACAGTAAAAATAGTTTCAGGATCCTTGATATGTTGGTATTTTATCCATGCCTTTAACTCATTTGCCCAGGAATTGATGTTAAGGTTTTGTTTAGTAAGCTTCTCAAAATCTTTTAATTCTTTCTTTAATTCTCTGAAGCTAAGCTTACTTTCTGGAGTACTCTCTGTTGGAGTACTGGAAGGACTGGATGTTTTCATAAAATAAAATTTATTGTATCTATAGAACGCTAAACCTCGTAATGTATAGATTGTTATAAAAAGTAAAAATAAAAAAAAATTAAAAAAAAATAAATCTTTTAACTAATAAAATTATTAATTATTTATTATTATTAATCACTTATTAAATTATAATAATCGTGCAATCTGATAGTACACACTGTCTGATGTGCAGCTTACCTCTTGAAAGGTGTCATGCCACGCGTGTGCCATGGTTACTGTTTTCAATATAAAAAATAGCAGTCCAGAGCCTACTAGCCCAATTACTATGTAGGATAAACTTAACCCGGAAATCTATGCACGAATATTAGTTTAATTTAATAATAATTAATATTTTTAACAATTAATAATAATTAGTTAAAAATATAAAAATTGTTTTTTTAAAAAAAAATTTTTTTGTTTTATTAGAAAAATTATTTATTAATATTATAATTTTATCCCCAATGTATTAATTTATTATTATATTCCCCGATATCTCCACCAATTTTTCATGGTATGGTTCATATAGTTTTAGGAATATAATAATAATTAACACAAATAATAAAATTACAATAAAAAAAATATAATTTGTTTTAAAATCATATTTAAATTTATAAAAGAAAAATAATAATATAATTATTTATTTTAATAAAAGTAAGTTATTGATTATATTTTATTTCACTAAAAATTACATGTATTTATATTTTTTTATCAAATTAAAATTTGTAAAGCCTAACTATTTCTTAATAAACTAATTACTAATTATTTTAATAAATAAAACATTTAAATTGAAATTGAATTATTATTTTAGTTAATAATATTATTGTTATAAATATTAGTTTTATATTATTGAATTATTAATTATTTAATAATAGTTTAATATTAATATATATAAAATAAAAATAAAGAGATTATACAGAATATTTTAATTGTGGTTTAGTTAAATTTAATAATTAAAAATAAATTTAAATTGATAACGAAAATTTTAATAACTAATTAAATAGATTTGATTATTTTCAATATAACATATTATTAAAGAAATATAATATTAATATATTAAGTGGGCAAGGACAATATTCTTGGCTAAAGATTTTTATTACATTATAATGGAATCGGATCGATAATTCAAAAAGGAATTATAAGTTAATTGGTGATTTATTAACTTAAGATTTCTATTTAGTAATATTTGAAGAATATTGGAAAGTTCCAATTATATAGAATAGAATAATATTGATAAGAATCTTTTAATAAAATAACTATATAACTTATTCATAAAACAATTTAATAATAAAACTAATTTAATAATAAAATATAAAATAAAATAAAATAAAATATTAAAACTAATTAAAAATTCTCTTTCGGAAATCTTTAGAATGATAAAGAATTCCTTAGAATCTTTTAGAAATAATTGAATAAAAATATATAATAATAAAATATATAAAACTTATAAAACTTATTTAAAATATTATAAAACTATTACTAATAACTAATTCTGTATTTTTAATTAATAATAAAAATTAATAATATAATTTCCAAGTTAAGAGATTTATCTAGTATAAATTTCTTAATTAATAATTTAGGTTCTTGATTAATAATTAAATTATATTTTTATATTTAAATATCTTTAAAGTCCAATATCTCATTATATAGTTATCCTATAAGGTTGATTTTAACATATGTTGTAGTTCTCGACCGTAGCTTTCCAATGAATATATTTTTAGCGGGAAATCATGATATAATATTTCCATTATTTGTTGAGTTATCGTTGTTTTTCTTCATGTTATTTTTATCAAATTCTTAAGGGTTAAATTAAATTAAATTATCTGTAATAAATAAGTCCAAACCCTTTGGTTTCTAATTTTTTAATGTTTCTAATATTTATTTTTATAATTAAAATCGAATTAAATAATTTTTGTCAATAACTAAATTAAATTTCAATTGATCTAATAGTGAATTTTAACTTCAAATCCACTAGTATTCGTGACAATATTAATGATTAATAATTTAATTATAATTTTTTAATTAAATTATTACATAAAAACTGATTTATACCTGATATTCTTAATCTACAAAAATTAAATTTTGTAGAAGTGAATAAGAGGATAAATACTGAATAAAATAGATTTAAGAAATTTAAAAAAAAATAAATATGTTTTATTATTAAACACAAAATGTTTTATTAAAAAAATTTTATTTTTATTTTAATATTAATCTTTATTTATTTAATAATTAATTTTGTTTAAATTAATAAAATAATTGTTAAACTAATAAAACAATAAAAATGAAATATTTATTATTCATACTAATTTATTTTAAATTTTAATAATAAAATTGATTATTAATAACTAATAAAATATATATAATAATTTATTAAATAATTAATAATCATAAAAATTGATTATTAAAAACTAATAAAATATCTATAATAATTTATTAAATAATTAATAATCATACTTTTGATTATTAAAACTAATAAAATATCTATAATAATTTATTAAATAATTAATAATAAAGAATAATTTATAAGAAATATTTACATGTTTTTATATTTTTCTTTGATTTTAAGCTATTTACATTAAAAATAATAAAGTTAATAAAAGAGAAATAAAGAATAATTTATTATTAAATTAAACAATATTTACAATTAAAATATTAATAAAGATGAGTTTTAAAATGTTATTTTAATTACAATTTGTTTATAAAAGTTGAGTTATAAAATAATCATTATTTTAAATAAAAGTAACTTAAAAAATTATTTAACTATTTAATTTTAATTTTGCGATGTTTATAAGTTTGTTTATTTGTTATTTATAATTTATTAAATTTGTTTATTATTTTGTTTATTTGGAGTTTTAGAAAAATATCATTTATTAATTTATTTTAGTTTTTAATTAAAATTATTAATGATTAATTAATTTATTATTATTTTATTTTAATTATTTTTATTTAATTAATTTTTCTTAAATATGGATTTAATTTTTTTTAGAATGGATTAATTTTTGGGTTAAGTTAGACAAGAATTTGTTTTTTATTATTTATTTTAATTTAATAATTTTGTTATTTATCAATTTCTCGGCCCTTAAGAGTCAACTTCGTCCTTTGAAGTTGTATCATTTTCTTGTAGTACATAAGGAAAAACATTTTTTATATGAACATTTCTTTCAAGGAGTTTTCCTGTTTGTGGATCTTCAAGAACTAAAGTATTGCTTCAGAGTCTTTTGATGATAGTCTTGAAAGTGCATCATCAAAAAGATTTCTTTTTCTTTTTTGATAAACAAGGTTGGTTTTGTACTTATTGAATTCTTCTATCCAACGAGCATGTCTATTGTTGTTAGGAATATTTTTCTTGAGCAAACCTAAAAGTGGCTTATAATCAGTTATAAATTTTATTGGTTTGTTATTGTTGATTGACAATGTCCTACTTAAACAACAAATTGGGTGTTCTAATTTGTCTTCCTCCTTTTGCAAAAGAGTACTTCCGATACCTTTATTCTTTTCTATTATTATTGCATTACACATAGGCGTCTTTAAAGAAGTATGGTTATTATATATTTCAGTTATTCTTTTAATTCCTTTTTTTGTTTTTTGATATAAGCAATCATCATCTGGATCAATGTAGAGTCTGTACTTCTTTTGTATACCTCTTCCTAATATAATATTAAAGAATGGATTTGTATAATCTATTATATAAAATTTCTCATTCACTGTTAAGTTATTATTTATAGTTAATTTTAAATTTATATAAGAATTAGTATGGAGTATTGTACCATCGGCAATTGTAATAGTTTCAGAAAGGTCACAATTATTAATGATTACATTTTCCAGTTCTTCAAGTGAATTTTTAGTTATGATGTTAACATTTGCACCTGTGTCGAAAAGTATTTTGACTGATTTGTTTCCTATTTTTCCACATAATATAGGAATATTTAAATTTTGAATAGTATAAAGTATTTTCTCAACTCGTGGTTTACAACCTTGCTCTAGATCTTTTCTTATAGATGGACATGCTGATAATAATTGTGTTAGACTTATTTTAGGATATAAATTATTGGCTTCTTCTAAAATATTGAATTTATTTTCAGGTTTTAACATTTGTATTTCGGTCATGTTTCGCTTACCTTTTGTTTTAACTTTTTCTGGTATAGTATTTGAATTATTATCTTGATAATTATTTTCATTAGGAGTATTAGATTGGGGTTGGTCAAAATTGGTTGTTTGAACACTTTCACTATTATTATTAGATTCTTCATGCGAAATATTATTATTAGATATATCCATGTCTTCTACATCATTTGTAATTTCTCTTCTTCTTTTATCTCTAATGGCTTTCTTTTGTTGTTTAACAGCTTTTATATTTGGTTGATTTAAAATGGAAGGTTTTACTATAGATTTATTACTTGGTGATATTTTATTTTTATCCAATGAATTCTTACTTGGTGATTTTCTCTTTTGAACTGTATCAATAATAAAGTTATTGTTTCCTTCATATTCTATAATATTTTCTTGATTATAGTTGTTTGTTGCAATTTTATTTATCTCGGGAGATTGCGTACTCCGGATAACTAATTTAAATGGTTTAATTCTGGACATTCTTCAACAATGTGACCAATACGCTGACAATTTATGCATAGGTTGATTTTTAAATCGGATAATTTTTTTGTTATATCATCTAGTTCTTTATCAGTGAATTGAGAACCTTTTAAAGTTGCTCTTCTCTGTTCGACTCCTTTGTTGAATTCTACAGGGTTGTAAAAATTTCTATTTGTAGTAAAATTGTTGTTATAGTTATTATTTCTAAATTTATTATTATAACTGGAATTTTCATTAGTCCTAGTATTAGAGATAAAAGGAATTTTATTGTAATAATTAGTGTTAAAAGATCTAAAATTAGTATTTTTATTATTGTTATTATTAGTGTTATTTAGATTCTTCTTTACATTTGAGAATTGAGTTTTAGATTTTGGTTTATTATCTTCAAGAAGTTTAAGCATTTTTTCCTTTTTTGAAGTTATTTCCATTGCATCACTTAATTTAGTAGGTTCTGATTCTAACAAATACTCATACATTTTAGACCAGTTTCTAAATGCATTTATGTAGTATGGAGTACTAATATAATCCTTTCCATCTAATTGTAATTGATTTAAGAGTTGTAAGAATTTTGTATCGAAGTCTGAAACTTTTTCACCTTTCTTAATGGTTAACGTTGATATTTCCAAAAATTTTACATTCTTTGGCGTACAAGGTTTAAATCTTTTCTTTAAGTTTTCTAAGATTATTTCATAAGAGTCAGCTTGTGTTTTATTTAAAGAATTTATAACAATAGTTCTTGCTTTATCTGTAGTTACGGCAATTAAATATTCATTCTTTTCTTCATTTTCAATTTTATATTTTCGACACCAATTTTCAAATGCGAATTTCCATTCTTCATATTGGACTTTTTCTTCACCTAATATTGGTAATTTACTAAAAGTAATAGCTTTGGTAGTTGTTTCCATTTTTTTTTTTTTTTTTTTTTTTATTGAATTATTATTATTAGTAGTAGTATTTTTAATTATTATTAATTCTTATTATTTTTAGTTTATCTTGGTTGATATCCCGTCCTTATAGTACGGTTTGTAGAATAATACGACGTTTGGTCCCACTGATTATAGGAGTTTTACACTACGTCTCCACCTAACGTAGATCTTTACTTATAATCAGCACCTATTCCCCCGTATTGATTCTTATTCTACAGTCCATTAGCTCTTACTGCAATAATACACTAGTATTAAGGGTAAGAGATTCCTACTATAAGTATCAATCAGTCAAGAGAACAGAAGCAGTTCCTCCAACTAAAAAAAATACTTTTCTTTAATTGTTTTCCTTAATTTAAATTTTATGGTTTTCTAATTTTATTTTTTTTATTATATATTTATTTATTTATTTATTTTTTTTTTTTTTTTTTTTTTTTTTTTTTTTTTTTTTTTTTTTTAAAAAAAATATTTTATACAATAATATCCTAGAAAATAAAAAAAAATAAAAGGTTAAGTAGTATAATGGTATTTATAAATTTTTATTATTTGAATATTTAAAGAAGAATAAAAAGTTAAATTATAAATATTTATTATTAATAATTCTCAAAAGAATATTAATTACGATTTTCCAATAATATAAGTAATAAGTAGGTAGTATACTCGTAGCCAGCTTGCCCACTTGCTCAGGCGTCATGTACTACTCGTACCAGTGATTCTCCTACACGTTTATACGTTTGTAGAATAGTTCAGAGCTTCCCAGCGCGCCGTCTGTGAAAGAATAAACTAATCACGGAAACCACTTATTATTTTACTTATATTATTGCTTCTAAAGCAACAATATTCTTTTTTGAAAAATAAATAATAATTTTATAATAGAACTTCTTAAAGTTCTTCTGTTTTATTTTATTTTATATATATATATATATTTTTTTTTTTTTTTTTTTTTTTTTTTTTAATAAAAATTTTTTATATTAAAATTTTTCTAATAAATTTTTTTTTTTTTTTTTTTTTATTATTAAAATTTTACTAATAAATTTTATTATTATGATTATTTAATTAAATACTTTATTATTTAATTAAATTGAATAATATGAATACTATTTAATTATCTTTAAAAAAAATTTTTTTTAAAGATAATTAAATATTATTAAAATTTTTCTAATAAATTTTTTTTTATTTAATTATTAAAGATAAATTTAATTTAATTTGCAGTTTATTTAACGTATATTATTTGTTGATTAATTTATATTAATAACTTTAATTTATAATAATTTATTGCTATAATATTTTATTTGCATATTATTTAGATAAATTTATTTGAGTCTATTACTATGAATAATTTAGAGTTATTCTAATACTAGACTAATTTATTGTATTAATTATTGTTTAATATTACCATTGAATAACTAGGCTTATTCTAATATTAAACTAAAAAAAATTTTACTTACCACCGGGGCAACAAGAGGATTCTCCACTATTGATTTATACCTAATATTCTTAATCTACAAAAATTAAATTTTGTAGAAGTGAATAAAAGGATAAATACTGAATAAAATTGATTTAAGAAATTTAAAAAAAATAAATATGTTTTATTATTAAACACAAAAATGTTTTATTAAAAAAATTTATTTTTATTTTAATATTAATCTTTATTTATTTAATAATTAATTTTGTTTAAATTAATAAAATAATTGTTAAATCTAATAAAATAATAAAATGAAATATTTATTATTTATACTAATTTATTTTAAATTTTAATAATAAAATTGATTATTAATAACTAATAAAATATATAATAATTTATCAAAAATAATTAATAATCATAAAAATTGATTATTAAAAACTAATAAAATATCTATAATAATTTATTAAATAATTAATAATCATAAAAAATTGATTATTAAAACTAATAAAATATTTATAATAATTTATTAACTAATTAATAATAAAGAATAATTTATAAGAAATATTTACATGTTTTTATATTTTTCTTTGATTTTAAACTATTTACATTAAAAATAATAAAGTTAATAAAAAAGAAATAAAGAATAATTTATTATTAAATTAAACAATATTTACAATTAAAATGTTGATAAAGATGAGTTTTAAAATGTTATTTTAATTACAATTTGTTTATAAAAGTTGAGTTATAAAATAATCATTATTTTAAATAAAAGTTACTTAAAAAATTATTTAACTATTTAATTTTAATTTGCGATGTTTATAAGTTTGTTTATTTGTTATTTATAATTTATTAAATTTGTTTATTATTTTGTTTATTTGGAGTTTTAGAAAAATATCATTTATTAATTTATTTTAGTTTTTAATTAAAATTATTAATGATTAATTAATTTATTATTATTTTATTTTAATTATTTTTATTTAATTAATTTTTCTTAAATATGGATTTAATTTTTTTTAGAATGGATTAATTTTTGGGTTAAGTTAGACAAGAATTTGTTTTTTATTATTTATTTTAATTTAATAATTTTGTTATTTATTAAAAAATGGTGCAATGTAAATGAATTTTTAAAATTTAAATCTAATTATATTAATATTCACAATAATAAGTAATTCACACTAAAGTTGTAAATTATAACTAAATACTTAAATTCTACTTTATAAATTGTTTATTTAATTTTTATTAAATTTTTATTTTTGATCAATTGAAATCTCAATTTAGATCAATTGTCATTCAATCTAATTTTTTACATTTAATAAAATTATATGTGGAAAAGAGAGAGTCTTAATAATTTCTAATTTTATACTTTATATATAAATTTCAATCAAATTTATCCTTTTATGGATTAATTTGATTTTCTATTTTTTATGTAAATTTAGTCGTATTTAATTTTAATTTTTCACTTGGTCTCGTACCAAGATCTCCCCCCTAAGCTTGGACTTCGTCCCTTGAAGTCAGTTAAGAGAAGTATTGTACAATATTCTTTTTGTGGACATTTCGGTCCATGATTTCTCCGGTTTCAGGGTCACTTAAGACTACGGTGTTAAATTCTGTTTTTACAATTTTCAACGGACCTAAAAGGAATGGGTCTAACTTCCTCCTATTTAAATAACGCACTAATACTAAATCACCTTTATTATAATTTTTCTTCATACGTTTTACTTGTTTTCTTCGATCACGCCATAAAGCATTCGCGTTCTCAATATTCTGTACAGCTTCTTGCACCCATTTCCTATGTCTAGTAAATTTTCGTATTAAAAATTCTTCCTTAGTTTCATTAGGCAATTTCCGGTCTATATTCACCAATAGTTCAAACGGTTGCTTATCTCTTCGTCCATACAATAACTCGAAACTAGAAAAGCCTGTTTTCTCATTTTTAGCTGTACGGAGAGCCCAAAGTGCAGCAGGAAGTAGTTCATCCCAATCCTTTTCTTCTTGACTTAATAATCTCAAATACTTACCTATCTCCTTGTTTCTATTTTCAACCTTACCATTGGTTTCGGGATGATACGTGGTTGCAGGATGAATATAAATATTATAGATATCTAAGAATCCTTTAGTTTGACTGGATACGAATTGAGGGCCATTGTCAGTGATTAAAATTTCGGGAATCCCATGTCGACTAAAAACGTCGGTTAAAAACTCAATTATATCACTAGATTCAATCCTACTAAGTGGTTTAGCTTCTACCCACTCAGTAAAGTAATCAACGAGTACTACAATAAAGGAATTATTTCTTCGAGTCGTTCTTAAGGGTCCAATTAAGTCTAAGCCTACTCTAACAAATGGAGCCTCAGAAGGGGTCGCAATGTCTTCTTCATATTTGGGGTACGGTTTTGAGCGAAATAGTTGACATTTATGACAGACTTTAACATAATGATTAACGTCTCTTGTCATGTTTGGCCAGTAGAAATCTCTCTTTAATCGGTTGTAGGTCTTAAATGATCCTTCATGACCTACATTATGTGCTTTTTCTATTAACTCCAGTTGTTGTTGTTTATCGGTAATGACTTTTCTTAAGCTAGTACCGTCATCGTAATAATCTTCACCTTCAATATTTACTATTTTTGTATTAATAAACTTGTCCATAAGAGGTGTGATACTAGATACTTGAATTGGTTCTTCGGTTTGTTTCAAAGGAGCGAGTCTTGATAAGGCGTCAGCAAGTACATTCTTCTTACCTTCTTCGTATTTAACTACGACCTTTAACATACTAAATTCCAGCACCCAATTAGCTAGTTGCTTATCAGTTGGCTCCTTGTTCTTGAACATTCCCACAAGAGGTTTATGATCAGTATAGAGTATCGTTTCAAAATCATTTCCCGTTATATACGATTTGAACTTAGTAACAGAAAAGAAAGCTGCGGCACCCTCCAATTTAGTAATAGGATAGTTCTTCTCTTCTTTCTGTAATGTTCGGCTAACATAATGAATCGGAAATTCCTTACCATCATACTTTTGTAGTAAGACGCCACCTAAACCTTCGTATGATGCGTCAGTCCTTATTATAAATTCTTTACTGAAATCTGGAAATTTTAGTATTGGATCTTGAATTAGGAACTCCTTTAAATTATTAAAACTTCCCTGGCATTCTTGATTCCAACTAAATTCTTCATTTTTACGCAACAACTTATATAATGATTGAGCAACTCTAGCGAAATTTGGTATGAATTTACGATAATATCCTACCGTACCTAGAAAAGATCTAAGCTCCGAAATATTTTTAGGTTTTTCCCAATGTCTTATGGCTTCAATTTTCGAAGGTACTGGTTTTATCCCTTTGGTAGTTAACAAGTGACCTAGAACTTCTACTTCTCTCATGAAGAAGTGGCACTTTTCGATATTGATTTTCAATCCATTTTCTTTAATTATTTGGAACACAGCCTTTAAATGCTCTAAATGGTCTTCCTCGCATTTGGAGAATATAACTAAATCGTCTAAATACACGAACATACATTTTCCAATTAATGGAAAAAATATCCTATTCATTTCCCTTTGGAAAGTTGCAGGCGCATTAGTAAGTCCAAAGGGCATTACTACAAAATTAAAGTTACCAAACATAGTGGTAAAACTTGTTTTCTCAACATCTTCGTCTTTCATGGGTATTTGGTGATACCCAGAAAATAGATCGATAGTTGAAATAGACTTAATATCTCCTCCAACAGAGAATAAAATTTCTTCAATATACGGTATTGCGTAAGAGTCCTTGATTGTTAGTTCATTTAGCTTCCTGTAGTCCACACAGAGACGCCATTTCCCGTTTTTCTTAGGAATAAGAATAATAGGAGAAGACCATGAAGAATGGGAAGGAACAATGAGTCTTTTGTTAATTAGCTTAACTAATTCTTGCTTTAATATATCAGCTTTAGACTTAGAAAGCCGATATGAGCGTTGTTTAATAGGATGACTATCCTTTTTCAATTGGATTGAATGGGGTAAAAGATTGGTTTTAGAAAGGTCATCCGTACTTAACTCAATTATTTCATCATAGGAGTTGAGAAGTTTCTTTATTTTGGAGATGAATTCTTTATCGGTAATACCAATCCCCTCTTTATAGATCCTCTCTAACGTTGATTTTCTCTCCTCCTCACTTGTAAAATTAAATATCGTGATTTCATTATCATTGTCTTCAGTATTGAGTACAAGAGAGTCATTTCTTTGATGTTTCTTTCTTGTTTTAGGCTGTTTAGTAGTTAAAAGCAAATTTGCTATCTCATACTGTTTTAAATCTGACGGTTCATCTGATCTGTCTAATTCATCAAGCTGTTCAATAACATCCCATAAATTATATTTATCCTTAATTTCTTTAAATAATTCCTTAATCTTGGTTGTTTCCAATTTAGGGTTGACTCTACATAGTTCTAACGTCACTGGGTTTATAAATAAATTGTTTTCAATTATTGTTTCATAACATATAATAATATCAAATAATAAATCATCTTTTTCGACTAGTCTAAATTCGGCTTCTATGGTAATATTTCCAATAGTAAGGGGAAACTTATAAATCAATCCTGGAGTTTCATCCACGTCAGATAATACTTGAACTATGGAGCTGGTAGATATTCCGACAGGTTTTGGTTTTACAGGTAGCTTTTCCAAATAGGATTTTGAGATTAAATTAAGTCCTGCTCCATAATCTAAGTATACCTTGGATGGTACATCATATATTTTACATTTAGATATGGCTATTTTTCCATGATGTACAAGATTAACGGAGGGTTCATTCTTACTAAATTTCAGTTGTTTAACGAGTTCTGCTCTCACTTTTGGGCTAATGTCCAATAATTGGGCGATGGAAATATTAGCTAATGTATTATTTAAATCTTCTTTAATTTTATAATTAGTATCCTTATTTATCAAGTTTATATGTTTCTCTTTATTTCTTATTAAAGAGGTTGCTTTTATTCCTTCATTTTCCACTTTCTCAACCATCTCTTCATCCTCATTATTGATGATTATTGGGACTCCCTCATTTATCGTAGCTTTGTCTTCCTGAAGTGAATTGGTAATTTCTGTTCTTCGTTCCTTTTTTGAGTCTTTCTTTGCCTTGTCAATCCTAGGTTGAGCTATGATTGAAGGGTGCAATTCCGTTATAGATTCCGCAGTTACTCTAGTCAACGAGTTATCTAAATCCATTCTACGGGTGGCAGGAGTGTTAGTTATAAGTTGCGGGTCATCTTTAAGAGACCTTTTAGGTTTATGGTCATACGGCTTTTTCTTTTGCTTTTCTTGGAAGTTTTTTTCTATTCTATCGTTCCTTTCTGCACCATAAACCTTAATTCTTGAATTTGAAGTAGTGTTAGTTTGATTAACGAGAGCTAACGGACTCTCACTAATCAGTTTTTTTTATCTTGCATTGAGGAGCTTTCCATATTTTTCTTTATTCTGTTGCTTAAAACTTGGATAAGCTCTTCATTACTGTATGGGCACTGGTATACTTTATGCCCTGGTTCTTGACATCGGTAGCAGATTATCGAAGCAGTTTTCAAAATGGGAATTTCTTTTTGTATTTCCCTACTGTTCTTATTGTAATAATCTTGGTAAAACGATTTTTCTCTGACATTGGGGTTTTCGTTGTAGTAGATTCCTTTTTCTCCGAATTCCCTTTTTGGTCCTTCATAATCCGAGCTTAAGTTATATTTCCTGGTAACTATCTTCTTTTCCTCTCCATTTTCGAAGTTATTAGAATAAAAGGTTTGACTACGAGTTCTCGCCTTGTATCCTTTGGTAAAAGTTCGTCTAGTTTCTTCTTCAAGGGAATTTTCGAATTCCCATAATTTTTGAGCCTTCTCCGCGGACTTAGTAGCTTCCTCTATGGTAGAACAGTCATCTAAAAGGACCACTCGACATGCCTCCCTCCTGTATCTTATAGATTTGAGATAGTCCATTACGGTAATGCCTTCCTTGAATTTAGCATCTATTTGTTGATACATCTGAAGATAGTTATTATTAAAATCTTCTAATTCTTCATCCCTTTTTATAGTTATATTCTTCAGATGATCATAAAGTTCAATTTTTGATAATTTCTTTCTCCCTAATAGTCCTTTTCTTAGTTGAGCTAAGGATGGGAAGGATCTACTGATTTCTTTGATTTCCTTAATGGCTTTACGAGCTTCACCATGTGAGGACAAGTAGGCTAACTGATATATTACCTCTGGGTCGGTTATTTTAGCCACCTTAAGGATAGCGTCAACATCTTCATACCAACGAATTACTTCTTGCTTATCGGTACTATCCAAGGTCGGCAAAATATTAATAATATTATAGTCCATTTCTTTCATTTGTCGTCAACAGGCTGGCTTATATGTAGTTTATCGTACAGTATTATTTTATTTATTCTCAAATTTTTTTTTTTTTTTTTTTTTTTTTTTTTTTTTTTTTATTACTCTTTATAATATTATTTATTATTACATATTATGTTTTTCATTAATATAATTAATTCATTTACTTCTTCCCGGATGAGCCCCCAAAATTTTATGGTGCAATGTAAATGAATTTTTAAAATTTAAATCTAATTATATTAATATTCACAATAATAAGTAATTCACACTAAAGTTGTAAATTATAACTAAATACTTAAATTCTACTTTATAAATTGTTTATTTAATTTTTATTAAATTTTTATTTTTGATCAATTGAAATCTCAATTTAGATCAATTGTCATTCAATCTAATTTTTTACATTTAATAAAATTATATGTGGAAAAGAGAGAGTCTTAATAATTTCTAATTTTATACTTTATATAATCAAATTTATCCTTTTATGGATTAATTTGATTTTCTATTTTTTATGTAAATTTAGTCGTATTTAATTTTAATTTTTCACTTGGTCTCGTACCAAAAAAAGCAAATAGAGTCACTTTGGCGGAGTGGTTAACGCGGTGGCCTGCTAAGCCATTTCCCTTTGGGAGCGCAGGTTCGAGTCCTGCAGGTGACGTCATTTTTATTTTAAATTTTTTTTAAAATTTTATTATTATAAAATTAAATATATATATATATATATATATGTATATACAATGCATATATATGTAATTTTTTTTTTTTTTTTTTTTTTTCTATTCCACCACTCTTTTTTTTTTTAATTTTTTTTATTTTTTTTTGTTTGTTTGTTTGTTTCATAAAATTATTATAAATAGGTTAGATAGGATTTATTTAAATTTTAGAATTTTTTTTTTCGTTTTGCTGTGTTTTTAATTTAGATTTATATTTAAGTATATGTATAATTAATATATATTTTTAAAGAAATTTAGAACATTTTTATTAATTTTGTTTAATATTTTGGATTACAAAGGATATTATACAAAAAACATAGACTTGCACATATGGGTACCCATCTCCCATATGACCATATAGTTATTAATTAACTGTAAGGTGATGAGTTATTGGTATACTGTATCAGCTTCGCCGCTCTCAATCGTCGTTACACACTGCCCGGAGATGCATTCCTAACGTTCCTACATATATCTCTATTGACCACGAGCATCAGAACGGAACCATGAACTCCTCCCTAGTGGGTGTAATCATTGGCGATTGGAAATTATACATTCATCAAGGTATATGCTTCAATTCAAAGCGTAGTATCAGGGTTGGGTGAAATAAAAATTTGAGGGAAAGCCTTATGAATATCACGACAAAGGATATTATAGAATTAATAATTTCCAAATTTATAATTAAATAAAAAAATTAAATATTATTTATTTATGTATTTATACACATATAAATATTTATTTATATTATTATTCATATATATAAAAGTTATGGATAAATTAAAATTTGCATAAAATCATACTATATTATTATTATTATTATTATTATTATTATTATTATTTTACTAATATTTTTTATTATTAATATTTTTTTTTTATTAATTAAATACTTTTTTTTTTTTTTTAATAAAAAAAATAATAAACTTTAGTAAAAAAAAAAAACTTTTTTTCTTATAAACATTTATTATTATTTTTTTTTTTTTTTATTTCTTTTTTAGTAATGATTATTATTAACAATAATTTCAACTCCAAATAGTATATAATATAATAATTTATACATATTTTGTATTTTTTCATAGTTTATAGAATTTTAAGTTAAAATTACTAAAAAAGTCTTTTTCGTTTTACTATAAAATAAATAATAAAAATACAAATATATAGATATATAGATATTAATAATAAAGAAACTAAACTGGAGTAAAATTTAAAATCTTTCTTAAAGTTTCATTTTTATTTTTTGAAAATTTTGTATATATATATATTATTTTTTTTTTTTTTTTTTTTTTTTTTTAAACAGGGAAGAGAATACACTTCCATAACTTTATTAATTTTATTACAAAAAAATCATGTAGGTGAAAAGTATATTTGAAATTAAAAATAAAAAAAAAATTTAAA
Organism: Neocallimastix lanati (nom. inval.); assembly: GCA_016946835.1. Lineage (NCBI taxonomy): Eukaryota > Fungi > Neocallimastigomycota > Neocallimastigomycetes > Neocallimastigales > Neocallimastigaceae > Neocallimastix > Neocallimastix lanati (nom. inval.). Next base: position 236,236 of record JACVTC010000021.1, on the reverse strand, counting down.
AAATAAAAAATAAAAAAGCTCAAAAATACTATGTATTTCGGCAAGTTGTACTATGTATATATATATTATATATAAAAAGAAATTTAAAATATTTAATATTAATACATAATCAAAAATCTCAATGAATTAAAATATTATATTTTTTTAATTTTTTTTTTATTTTATTTTAATTATTAATGTATGATCGATTATTAAATAACGTTGTTAATTCCTTTGAAGGAAAAAACTAAATAAAAAAAAAAATACATCTATTAAAACACTTTAAACACTTCAAATATTACAAAAAAAAAAAAAAAAAATTAAATATTATAACTTTATTGTAAAATTCTTTTTTATTTTTTTCTATCTTTGATAATCCATTTACTTTATTTTATATTTAATAATAATTATTATTATATATAAAATAATTTTTTTTTAAGAAAAAAAAACTTTAATATGGATTACGATTATATATACATATATATAATTTTTTTTTATTTATTTTTATTTAATTTTTTTTTTTAATAAATAATTTTTTGTTTTTGTTTTTATTTTTTTTTTGTCTTTGTTTTTGTTTTTTTGTTTTTATTTTTTTTTCGTTTTATTTTTATTTTTGTTCTTTCGTTTTATTTTTTGATATTTTGTTTTATTTTAATTTTTTTTATATATATATTTATTTTTAATTTTTGATAGATAGTCACTTAACACAAAAGTAAAAAGATATTTATATCTATTTTTATAAATAATAATAATAATAATAATAATAATAAATTAGTAATATAGTTAAGTTAAATATCTAAAACTTATCTCTATAGTAAGATATTATATATTATATAATAGACAAATACCAATATAAAAACTAACCTTTATCCATTTTTTCAAAAAAATTAAAAAAATGAAAGAATATACAATTGGTTTAGTGACTCTGTTAAGGGATTAAATTGTTCACCAACTTTATTGGCCTTTCCTTGAATTTATCAAATATAATATGGCCATAGTTTATATTGGCTAATGAAAAAAAAATTTTTTTTTACTATATATTATATATATAAAAATATCATTAATTTTACATTTTTTTTCAATATTATAAATAAAGATAAAATAAACGTATAAATATATATCTATACAACTATTCTATTTTAATATAAAATAGACAACATGTATACCCAATGAGATATACATATATTATATATATATATATATTTACATTTATTTCATTTAATCTCTCTTGTAGTATGGTGGTTTGACGTATGGTTCGTTACTTGGAGTGTAGACTGGGTAGTTAATCTTAATAGTTGGAACAGTCTTTGGAACAAAAGTAAAACCTGGCATGTTTATTTAATTTTTTTTTTAAAATCTTAAAATTTTTATAAATATTTATTTTATAAAAGTAATTTAATATATAAATATTAATTGAAGAAAAAAAATATTTAAGACCAATTCACTTTCTTTTTATATTCAAAAAAAAATTATAAAAAATAAAAATGCAAAAAAAAAAAAAAGTATGATTGAATATGGATAATAGATATTTAATAATAAATATATAATATATATATATAATATAAACAGGTAGTATAAAGGAATAATTAAAAAAATTAAAATTAAAAATAAAATTACATATATAATAAATGAAATAATAAAGAATAAAAATATAATTAGAAATATAATAAATTGAATGGAATAAATTCTCTAAGCAATTACTAATAATTAATAACTACATTTCAATATATTAAATTTATAAATTTTATATATGTTAAAATATTTTTATTTTTTTAATAAAATAAAGTTTAAAAGTTTATTGATTAATTAAATTTTTTTTTTTTTTTAACTTTTTTTAATTTTTTTTTATTTCTAATTTCTTTTTAATTTTTATTTAGTACTTAATTAAATTTAAATTAAATTTTTATTATTTAATAAATTCAAAAAATTAAAAAAAAAAAAAGTGGTTGCAAATAAATCATTAAATAAATTATATTATATATATAAATAAATAAATAAATAATTTAATTTTAATAATAAATTGAATAAATATATTAAATAGTATTTAAATAAATTTATGGGATATATAATTCTTTTTAAAATTTTTTTTTTCTATTTAAAAATTAACCACCACCAAATCAATGATGGAAGAACCAATGAACTACAAATAACCTTAATTATTAATATAAATAATTAATTAATGGAATTTATTCATAAATTAGAATTAACAAAAAAGGATATAAAAAAATATTATGATAAAAAGTAATAATTAAATAAAGAATTAAAAACTCTAATTCATAATAAATGTTTTATAATAAATAAAAAAATAAGTAAATAAATTACTAAATATATAAGTGAATAGATAAATAAATAACTTTAAATTATAAAAAAAAAGGGTTGAAATGAGGATGATCAATGATTTAAGAAATAAAAATCTTTTGAGTAATTTGACATAATATGAATAATAATAAATATTTCACATCATTAATTTATCTAATCTAAATAATAATTAAAAATAAAATGAATATTAAATAATTAGAAAAAAAAAAAAAAAAAAAAGAAAAGAAAAAAAAAAAAAAAAAGAAGCATATTAAATAAATTAAATAATATTAAATAATAAAAAAAAAAAGCATATTAAATACTATTAAATTATTAAAAAGCATATAAAATATATTAAATAATTAAATAATTAAAAAAAGCATATAAAATTTATTAAATAATATTAAATAATTAAAAAATCATGTACATATTAAATATAATATAATAATAATCATAATCATAATAATAATGATCATAAAGTCATAATTAATTAGTATTTATTTTTTTATTTAAAATAAAAATAGATATTATTATATATTATGTAAAATTTATCTTTTATAGAAAAAGTTCATCCTTTTATTTATTACATTAAAAAATAAAAATAAAAATAAAATAATTTTTTTTATATCATGATAATGAATTGATATTAATTAGGATCAATAGATATTGAACAAATAATAAAATAATTTTTATATTTAAGGAATGGTTCATTCATTGATGAATGAAAGTTGTCCAGTATTATTATAAAAAATTAGAGTATTTAGGAAGTAATGATGATGCATTCTATATTATATTATATTATATTATATTTATTTATTTATTTATTTATTTATTAATTTATTAATTTATTTATTACTCTTTTTTTTTATTAATATATACTTTTCATAGAATTAATATTTAAGGATAAAAATAAAATTGTCTTTTCTATTTAATGATTATCATGCTCTTTATTTATTAATTTCATCTTTTTTTTATTCAGGAAACAATTATAAATTATATTCAGTTAATATTGTTCTTTACCTGATTTATGAAATAAGAATATTAATTTATTAAACCGTTCATTCCTTTTAATCAATACTCCTTATATCTTATTTAAAGTTTTTATTGAATGTTTAATCAATACTCCTTATATCTTATTTAAAGTTTTTATTGAATGTTTAATCAATACTCCTTATATCTTATTTAAAGTTTTTATTGAATGTTTTTTTTTTTAATAAAATAATAAAGGTCAATCACTTACGTAATATAAAACTTTGCAAAAAAAAAAAAAAAAAAAAAAAGTATTAACACATGTCTCTTTTTAATTATAAAACTAAAAATATATGCGGTTATTAAATTATAATAATTAATGGAATAATGAAATAATAAATAATAAAAAGAATTAAAAGAGTATTTATTAATAAATAATAAATAATAAATAATAAAAAGAGTATTTATTAATAAATAATAAATAATAAATAATAAAAAGAGTATTTATTAATAAATAATAAATAATAAATAATAAAAAGAGTATTTATTAATAAATAATAAATAATAAATAATAAATAATAAATAATAAATAATAAAAAGAATTAAAAGAGTATTTATTAATAAATAATAAATAATAAATAATAAAAAGAGTATTTATTAATAAATAATAAAAAAAAAAGAGTATTGAATATTAAATATTAAATATTAAATATTTAATATTAAATAATAAAAAATTAGTATTGTACTAAACTTAAAAAATTTTATTAAAAATTAAATCTAATGAATAATTTTTTGTATTTGGTAATACTTAAGTTGATGTCATCCTTATTTATATTTATAAGAGATGAAAGATCTTTAAATAAAAAATACATTTTTATTTGTTTGTTTGTTTGTTTGTTTGTTTGAAAGATAATCATTTTTACAATAAAACTATTGAGGATATTAAGGATGCATTGAATAAATAAATAAATAAAAAAAATGCAGTAATAAAGAAACTCTTATTTTCTAATTTGCTCTAATTCAAACTAAAGAAAATGCGATAATCAGTTATATGAAACTTTAATTTTTTTTTTTTTTCTTGTATGATTTTTATATTGTTTTAATTTTAATTTATTTTATTTTAAATATATTTGAAGAAACAATGTAAAAAAAAGAAAAAGAATAAAAAAAAATTTTTTTTTTAAAAAAAAAAAAAACACAATAAAAAAAAACACAAAAAAAGAAAAGGAACAAAATAAGAAAATTAATACAATAAAGTTTAATTTCTTTTTTTTCTTTTTTTGCAAAATAAATATTAAAAAAAAAAAAAAAAAAAGAAAAAAAAAGAAAAAAAAATATTAATAATAAATAAATAAATAAATAAATAAATAATAAATAATAAATAATAAATAATAAATAATAAATAATAAATAAATAATAAATAATAAATAATAAATAATAAATAATAAATAATAAATAATAAATAAATAATAAATAATAAATAATAAATAATAAATAATAAATAATAAATAATAAATAATAAATAATTGATAATTAAATAATAAATAATAAATAAATAAATAATAAATAATAAATAATAAATAATAAATAATAATAAATAAATAATAAATAATAAATAATTGAATAATAAATAATAAATAATAAATAAAAAGAGTATTTATTAATAAATAATAAATAATAAATAATTTAATAATAAATAATAAATAATAAATAATAAATAATAAATAATAAATAATAAATAATAATAAATAATAAATAATAAATAATAAATAATAAATAATAAATAATAAATAATAAATAATAAATAATAAATAATAAATAAATAAATAATAAATAATAAATAATAAATAATAATAAATAATAAATAATAAATAATAAAAAGAGTATTTATTAATAAATAATAAATAATAAATAATAAAAAGAGTATTTATTAATAAATAATAAATAATAAATAATAAATAATAAATAATAAATAATAAATAAAAAGAGTATTTATTAATAAATAATAAATAATAAATAATAAATAATAAATAATAAATAAATAATAAATAATAAATAATAAATAAATAATAAATAATAAATAATAAATAATAAAAAGAGTATTTATTAATAAATAATAAATAATAAATAATAAATAATAAATAATAAATAATAAGTAAATAATAAATAATAAATAATAAATAATAAATAATAAATAATAAATAATAAATAATAAGTAAATAATAAATAATAAATAATAAATAATAAATAATAAATAATAAAATGAGTATTTATTAATAAATAATAAATAATAAATAATAAATAATAAATAAAAATAATAAATAATAAATAATAAATAATAAATAATAAATAATAAATAATTGAATAATTGAATAATTGAATAATATTAAAAAAAAAAAAAAAAAAAAAAATTTTTTTTTCTTTGAAAATTAATTAAAATGAATAAAAAGCAATTAATTTTTTTTTTCCAAAAAATAAAAATTGAACTTTATTTCATGTGAAAATATTCTCATAAAAAAAATTTTTTTTTTAAGGTAAAGAGTGTTTTACAACGATAAAACAAGTTGTTTCACTTTAAATTGATTTTAAAAAGCCAATTTTTTTTTGGTTTTTATCTAATAAAATTGGATAAAATTTTCCTATGAAAAAAAATTCATGTGAATATAATTATAATAAAGTAAAAAAAAAAAAAAAAAAAAAACTCCTTTCTTTTATTTATTTTAGTACTTTTTTTTTTTTTTTTATGTATATTATAGTATTTGAAATATAAAAAAAAGATGATAATATTGATTAACGATATCTTTCTAATTTTTTTTTTTTTTTTATTTTTTTTATTGAGTAAATGTTTATATATTTGTATTTTAAAAAAAAAAAAATAAAGTATAATAGAATAATTGAAGATATTTCAAATAATAAATTATGTTTGAAATAAATTTTTTAAATCTTTCTTTCTTCTCTATATTTATATATAAGTAATAATAATAATAATAAAAATTAAAATAAAAATAATCAACAATTAATTATATTATATAATATTACATTATATTATATTGTATTATTAAATGTATAAAATTTTATGAATATTATGTGGATGAATAATGAAAGTTTATTTTATTTTTTCTAATTATTAAGCTTTAAACAAAATGTTATTAAATAAGCAAATAAATAAACAAATAAACGTGTAAAGTGTTTATTTTATCCAATTCTAAAAAAAAAAAATATTAAATACTAATGGGGGAAGTGCATTTCGAAAAATTTCATTTCAGAATGTTGCATTTCGGAAATTTCACATAAATTTTTAAAATTTTTTTTTTCGAAAAGGTGCATTTCGTAAAATTTTAATAAATAGATAAATAAATAATAAAATAAATAAATAATAAAATAAATAAATAATAAAATTATAATATTTAAGAAAATAAAAAAAAAAATTATAAATAATAAATATATAATAATATATATAATAATATATAAGTAAATAAAAAATAAATATATAATAAATAATTAAATAAATATTTTTATTTAATAAAAAAAATAGTTAATAATTTTAGAATTATTTATCTTTTCGTAGATTATTGAATCTATAAATAAAAATAATAATTATAATAATAATAATAGGTATTAATTATTTATTAATTGAAAAAAAAAAAAAACTTTTAAAAATTTAAATATTAAAAAAACGAAATAATTTTAAAAAGGTTTTATATATAACAGTATATTAAAATAACTTTTTTTTTTTTTTCTTTTTACTAGATTATTTATAAACATCTCTTTTGTTAAGAATATTTTTTCTTAATAGATTATTTATAAACATCTCTTTTATTAAGAATATTTATTTTTACTAGATTATTTATAAACATCTCTTTTATTAAGAATATTTATTAATATCTATTAAATAGTAAAATATTTTTTATTAAAGTTTTAGATTTTATAAAATACTGCACAAGAATTTAAAAGGTGTAAAAATGATCAATTAATTATTTAAATATTACTCTAAATTATTATTCTTTACCTCTTTTAAATTATTAATATTTATTTTTTTTATATATAAAATATAATATTAATTATATATATTTTGAAAAATTAAAAAGGGTTTAAAACGATTGATAAAATATTTTATTTTTTATAAGATTTAATTCTAATGAATATTTATTATTATTTATTTATATAATTTATTATATAAATATTAATTTTAAAAAATTTTAATTTTAAATTTATTTACTTGTTATAGTTTTATTTATTTATTTATTTAAATTAAATATATTATTTATTTGTTTTATTATTAATTTATTTATTTATTAACTTTTAAAAAAAAATTTCGAAATGAAAATTTTCAAAATGCCTCACACTATAATAATAATAATAATAATTAGTTTAAAAATGAAGATATAACGTTGTTATTTTCTTTATATATATATATATATATCAATGTATAATTCAAATAAGAAATTATTATAAAATTATTAATAAGTAAAGATAAAATTTTAATATTTGATATTTAATAATTATTATTAAATATACAACTATGTTATGACACCTATTTGCTTTATATCATTACGATTTTTAATGTATACTGAAATAAAAAAAAAAAAAAAAAATAATTATTAGATATAAATATTTTAAAAAAAAAAATTTTTTTTTTTTAATAAAACCATCATTAAATTATATATACCACCTATAATTATATAATTTTATATTATTAAAATAATAAAAAAAATATATATATAAATATTTTAAAATAATAAAATTAAACTCTCATCTGGATATAATTATTAAATGTATTTATTTTTTAAAATATTTAATTCTGTTCATTTATTCATTTATTTTATTTTTTTTTATTATATTTATTATTATTATTTTTTATTATTTTTTGTTAATTTCATTATTTTTATTTTTTCTTTTTATTTTATTTATTTTTTTTTTTTTTTTTGTATATTTACAATACTAATCATTAAATATTTATTTTATTTTATTTTTTTTAAAAAAAAAAAAAAAAATAAATAAAAATTTTTGTATATATCTATAAAAATTACATAAATAAATAATAGTTCTTAACCGATATTTTTATTATTACCATTATTATATTATTTTATTATAAAAATTAAATAATATTTTATTCTTGATTAATAATTTATAAAATGATTTTTAATTAAATAATTTTATATTCTAATAAATATTTTTTTTATGAATATATAAGCTTTCTTAATTCTTGATTAATAATTTATAAAATGATTTTTTATTAAATAATTTTATATTCTAATAAATATTTTTTTTATGAATATATAAGCTTTCTTAATTCTTGATTAATAATTTATAAAATGATTTTTTATTAAATAATTTTATATTCTAATAAATACTTTTTTTATGAATATACAAAATTTCTTAATTCTTGATTAATAATTTATAAAATGATTTTTTATTAAATAATTTTATATACTTATAAATACTTTTTTATAAATATATAAAAATTTTCTTAAATTATTATTATTATTATTTTTTAATTATAATATTATTATAAATTGATTATAATTTATTATTATAATTAAAATATAAACTATTTAAGATGATGTTATTGGTTTTAAATTTTAAATTTTTGCTCTATATTTTTTTTTTTTTTTTTTTTTTTTTTTTGAATTATAATTAAAAATCTAAATATATAAAATAATTTTTGTTTGTTTAAATAAATAAATAAATAAAAAATTACTAAATAATTTCTTATATTTTTTTTTTTTTTTTTTTTTTGAATTATAATTAAAAATCTAAATATATAAAATAATTTTTGTTTGTTTAAATAAATAAATAAAAAAAAAAAAATGACTAAATAATTTCTTATATCTTTTTTTTTTTTTTTTTTTTTTTTTTTTTTTTTTAATATATATCCAGTATGTATTTGTACTTAATTTGTATGTTGATGGAAAAATAATAATAATAATTCAAAAATGAAAAAAAAAAAAAAATAAAATAAAAAAAAATATATATATATATTTTATTTTATTTTATTCTTAAAATTTCAATTTCTTTTTTGCAGCTTTTATTATAACTTTTGCTGTTTTTTCAAAACCAAGAATATCGGATTTAATATAGAAATCATAGTTAGAGAGATTACGCCATTCAGTACGAGTGAAATAGATGCAATGATTTTCTCTTTCTTTTTCTACCTTTTCTATCTTAGCCTTTGCTTCCTCCTCTGTTAATCCATCACGTTCCATAATTTGTTGTACTTTACTCTCCATATCCGCTCCAATAAATACATTGAAACATTGATATCCCTCTTTTAATATATGATTGGCAAGTCTTCCGACAATGACACATGATTCCTTTGATGCAATATCTCTTATAATTCTGGTTTGGGAATGGAAAATTCTTTCCACTATTGGTAACTGTTCCTCACTGGTGGATTGAACACACCAATTTAATAGATAGCTATCGGTAACATTTTTAATACTTTGCTCATTTTCTTCAACTATAGTTTCAGGTACACCAATATCTTGTGAAACCTTACTAATAACATCTAAATCATAATAGGAAATACCAAGTTGCTTGGCAATATCATGTCCAATTTCTCGTCCACCACTACCATATTCTCTAGCTATAGTGATAACATAATGATTATTACTATGATTATGTTTATGATTATCATTACCCTCACCATCCTTTAATTGTATTCCTTCTTCTAATGATCTAGCCTTCTCTTTATTATTATTTTCCTTTTGAGAAGAACCTAGCCATTGATCACGCTTTTTACCTAATATTTTTGTAATAAATCCAAGAATAACACCAACAAGTACAGCGGCAATAATTGTACCAATACCAACACTACCAAGACCTCTAATAAATATTAAACAGCTTATTAATGATATGACAACCATTGATACATCAAATCCTACTTTAACCTTTGGGAAATCAATTTTTGTAACATCTGAAACGGCTTTCATAGCCCCTTCTCCAGCTAAAGGCATAATATTAGCTGGCATATACATGAAAATACCGAATGCAATGAAAAATGTACTAAGTAACATCAATACAAATCGAATAACTAAATTATGAATAGATGGAAGAAAAGATACTAACCAGTTACAAAGAGTAGTAAAATAACCAAATACAATACCTACTAAAACTTGAGTAAGATTAATTATTTTAAATTGACGACGAAGTAATATCACTTGAAGAAGAACTAGAGCACAATGGAATATAATCGTAGCTCTTCCCATTTCCATTCCCCAAATGCAAGTTATTGAATAGGGTATAGAACTTACAGGGGAAACACCAAGGTCTGATTTTACAGACACAGCAATACCTACTGTCATAATAAAGAGACCAATGAAATAGATAACTATACGTTTAGCAAAATTTTTATTTATAACTTTTCTTTGAGTAGAGTGTAAACCATCTCTACATTTAACTATAATACTTTGACCTTTCTTTCCATTTTTCTTTTCTATTCCCATTTTTTTTTTTTTTACAAGTTTTTATTTCACTTTTATGTTATTTTTTTTTTTTTTTAATTTTTTTAGTTTAATTTCAGATGATGTTTTTTATTATTATTAATTTTTATTTTTTTCTTCTTTTTTTTTTTTTTTTTTTTTTTTTGAATTACAGGTGATGTTTATATTATTATTACTTTTTATTATTTCAGATGATGTTTATATTATTATTACTATTTATTCTTTCAGTGAAGCTTATATTATTATTACTTTTTAATAATTTTAATATAAAATATTAATTCAAAATAATTATATATTTATATTATATATTTAATAATATTCTATTTTAATATATATTTTCTTTGAAAAAAAAATAAAATATAAAAAGTAAAAAATAAATAAAGATAAAAAAAAAGTAGATATTGAATAAAACAATTTAAAACAGTTTTAAATAAATAAATAAATAAATATAAAAAAAAAAAAAAAAAAAAAAAATAATAATAATAATAATAATTAATCTGTCAAAATTAATCTTATCTGTCAAAATTTCTTTTACATATATCTTATATATCTTTTTTTATTAAAAAAAAAAAAAAAAAAAGTTTCCGTATTCCGAATTATTCTATACAATTTCAAACAATTAAATATCTAAAATCTTAAGATCATATTTGATAGGTTTTAGCAGTATTTAAAATATATTTAATAATATATTATATCTTGTAATGATTGGTTAGTAATTATATTTCTTGGAATAAAATAGATATTAAAAAATGAAAATAAAATTTAATAAGAAGAAAAATAAAATTTTTTTTTTATTGTGTTGCTCAGCACTCCACAATATTTAATATCTTCTAAACTTAACCACTTTTTAAATATTTAATTTTTTTTTGCTTTGAAATTATATTGTATTGTTAAAGAAATAACAATTTACAACTTTTTTTTTTTTTTATAAAAATATTATTATTATTATTAATTATGTAAGTAATTATTTATTTATGAATTTGAAACAATTTCTTTATTTTATTATTCTTATTATAATTAAACATAGAATTAAAGTAACTCATAAATTAATAAAATAATAAGTTCATAATAATAATAATTATAATTTGAATATCTAATATATCATAAAATATAAAATTATATAAATAAATAAATATTATAATATATTATGTAATTATTAATATTATTTTATTATGATATTTATTAAATATTGGCAATTTTAAATACTAAAAAAACTAAAAACTAAAATATAAAAATTAAATAGAATAGAATAGAATAAAAAAGAACAAAAAAAATGGTCATTAGTTAATTTACGGATAAATTTCTAAATTAAAATTTATTTGATAGAAACAAAAAAATATATAAATTAAATTAAATATAAATATAAATAACTTAAAGTAAATACAAAAAAAAATATTTTTTATATTTACTAAATTCATCAATTAAATATTATATTATTTCATTATTATTAATGATTGTTATAAAATGAAAATAAAAACTTCAATTATTAATAAATTTTTTTGTTTATCATTTTACATAAAAATAAATTAATAAATCATTAAATCATCACTTGATTAATTATCATATGATTTATAAAAATAACGTGATATAAAATAAATTTATGTAATATCATAAATTCAATAAAATACATAAAATTAATGTAAACATAAAATTTATAACATAAATTTTAGGTTATGTAAATATATAACTAATTTATAAATTAATAAAGTTTTATTATATTATAATTATTTTATTTAATTATATTTTTATATATTTTTATTTATTATAATTATTATTAAGAGTCAGGAATTTAGGGTTTATAATTCAATTTTATTAATATATTTTATGTTAAAGAGTTTCGGGCACTTAATTATCCTAAATTAAAATGCTTTTATCTCAATACATTTTGGCTTATATATTATTTATATTACAATATGTTTCAATGCATATGAAGATCCTATTTTATAATATTAACTTGATATTATTAAACTATTATTTATTTCTATTCTAAATTAACCTTTAATTTTATATTAATAAAATATTTTTTATATTATATAAATAAAGTATGTAATGGGGAATTGTTTCAATTGAATTAAACATATTTACATGATAGGTTCGTAACACTAAGTAATTTAAAATATGTCCTTTAATGAATGTGTTTTATTAATTTATTTTATAAAAATATAAATATTAATTATTATTTATTAATCAGTTAATATAATATTCTAAATAACCTTTTTTTTTTTTTTTTTTTTTTTTTTTTTTTTTTTTTTAATTATTTGGTGTAAAATTTCAATACATGATTATAATAAAAATACATTGATAATAATAAAAATACATGAATAAGGTGATTTATTTAATGATTCTTGAATAGTATTGGGTGTTGTAGTAAAATTCAGCAAAGAAAAAATAATTATGCCAATTTGACTCTTTAAAATTTGAAGAGCATTTAAAAAATTGTTCAACAACGGAGTTCACCCTTTCCAGTTAAACCCTTGGTTTGATGGTAAAAGGGAGAAGAAAGTCTTATTGAAATTTTTAAGAGTTTTACAACATAAAAGTTCAGAATCTAGAAGTGAATTGTGTACCGCTATTGGAAAGAATTTTATTTTGGTAGCCCATGAAGTCTGAAAATGTGAGTCATTAAATGTTTTTTAGCAGTGGCTTCTAAAGAAGGAATATTAGGAAAAAGGGATGAAATAGCCCATTCTGGTAAATCGGTCAAGTTCAACAAAAAAAAAAAAAAAAAAAAAAAAAAATACAGGTATAATCATTAGAAGGAAGGAGATCAATGCAATGATAAAATCCATCGATAGCAAAGTCTAAGTAAGGTCTGTCAGGAATTACAAGTAGGGGTTGAAAAAATCAAGAAGGTTTGTGTCTAGAGTCTTTTTGAACAACAGCAACAGAATTTCACAAGAATCTTAATATAACGTTGGATATCGCTTTGTCATATATTGCTTAAAGAAATTTTATCTTATAAACACAGAATTAAAGTCCTCCGAATTCAAAGTCAACGACAAAGTATGGGTTAACCGTTCCTTTTTAATTCGAAATAAAAATAAGAAATTAAAACGAAGAAAGTTAGCACCTTATAAAATTATTGAAAAAAAATTTCCCGCAGTAACTTAAAAAATTGATTTTCCAAAAAAAATATATATATATAAGAATTCACCCAATCATTCAAGTATCTGAACATGAGCCATATTATGAAGATAATTTCAAATAAGAAAGAAGGAACCACACCAATTAAAATCAATGACGAAGATGAATATGAGGTTGAAGAGCTTCTCCAACAAAAGAAATCATTATGGGGAAAATTCAATATCTTATTAAGTGGAAAGGATATCCGTTATCTGAGGCATCTTGGGAACCAAAAACAAATATTAATTACTGAAAAATTCAAAAATTCAATAAATCAAACTGAGACTTATATTTTGAAAATGAATATTATCACTTACTATTATTTCTCAAATTTTTATATTAATATTAAATTTTATTCTTATCAATATCAATAAACTTTATTATTCTTTATTATTAATATTTATGTATTTTTATTGATATTCATGTAACTTTATTAATATCATTGTATTTTTATCATTATCATGTATTGAAATTTTACACTAGTTGATTAGTAAAAAAAAAAAAAAAAAAAAAAAAAAAAAAAAAAAAAAAAAAAAAAAAAATAATTTAAATTAATAAAATAAAATTTTTCTTAGTATAGTTTATCCTAGTTTTTCGACTCGACTGGTATCATGTACGACCATGTAACAAAACTCTTAAACCAGTAAATTAGTAGCTATAGTACAAGTGGTAATGGTAAGCTACCATGACCATTAGGCTGAAAAACAGGGTTCGACTATCACTCTTTCCAAAATTTATTAATTTTTTTTTTTTATTTATTATATTTAAATTATTAAAGAAATTACTAGTGTCTTATAGATAAAATAGCCAGATCGATAAAAAAAAAACCAGAGAGATCTATTTTATTATTAATAATTTTTATCTTTTTTTTTATTTAAGATTCATTTTCCAGAACGAAAACTTATTTTCTTGAACTTTCATCAGTTACTAATAATTACGGATAAATGTTAATAATTATTCTTCCTTAAAAATTCTAAATAGATGTAAATTTTCTTACAATAATATATTTTTAAATTAGCACTTTTATTAATTAGTTTTAAGTTTAATTCAATCTAAACATTCCCCCATTGCACTATTATTATTATTTTAACAAAAATATTAATATATTTTTTAAAAATTATATATTATTAAATATTGTTTTGTTAAAATAATAAATAATATTTAATAATATTTAAAGATTGTGAGTCAAAACTGACTGAAAAAGGAGACCAATTTAAAAAGTAATTTGTTTTATAAAAAAATCACTAAACCAAGACATTAAAACCTTTATTAAAAATAAAAAAGAAGGAAAAAAAATTAGCATATAAATTAATTAATTATGCTACTTAAGGAGAAATATCATGAAGAAGAACTAAACGAAGTATCAAAACAAAACTTTAATAGAAAATTAGAAAACTTTAGGGCCTGAAATGACAAGAAAGTTCATTAGGTACATTAATTAATTTTTGGAAATCATTGAAAAGAATAGAAAAACTAAATAATAAATTTAGCAATAGGTACTACTGAAAAAAAGTTAACTTACTTGTATAAAGAACGACTTCCTGAAAGACAAATAAACTTTTTGGAAAATCAAGTGAAGTATCTCTGTCAAAATCAAAGAAATTTAAGAACAAATAAGAAGCTGTCAGATATACATTTTTTTTCGAAAATAAAGAAGTCTCATATAAGACATTTATGAAGCTAACAAAAATTTCAATAATATTGAAAACAATGGAAACAAATATTCTAAAAATAATGAAAATGAAAATATAAACCAATTTTCCAAACAAGATAAAGATAATAAAAAAATTGAATAAATTTTCAATTAATCTAAATTGATATCAATGAAAATAAAATCCAAAATTTATAAATTATTTTACCATAGAAGCAGTATATATTACTCTTTCTGAAGCTGTAGCAAAATGGTTTATGGATATAAAAAGTATGCTTAATGAAATATTCGAGGAAAATATTGAAAAGAAAAGAAATAATTTTGTCATTACATTAAATATGAAGAAAATTTAGCAAATATTTTAATAAAAGATGTAAATAAAAATCAAACAACTAATTTTGTAAATAAAGTCTTTGGTAATACTTTGTTTAGGAGGGAAGGATGTTATAAAAGTAATGTTTTTAGTTTAAATTTTATATTAAAATTTTTATTAATACTTTTATTTTTATTATAATTTTAAATATTAAATAGTATATTACAAACAAAAAGGACATATAATAATAATATATAGTTTATATATTTTATGATACAAATAATATAGTTTAAAAATTTCATATAAGTCTCTTTTATATAATTTATTATTTAAGTATGTATTTAATATAATAAAATATGGAAGTTTTATTAAATGTAATTTTTATAAATATAAAAAAAATATTAAACCATGTATTGTTAGAAAATAAGTATTTTTAAATAAATAGAAAAAAAAAAAAAAAAAAAAAAAAAAAAAAAGAACCAAGATCTTAGTAAAAAAATAAATAGTTTATAAAATAGTTTATAATTTTTTGTCAAATTTTAATAAAATTTTCTTTATATTATATTTATTAACATATTATTAAATCTTTTATTTAACTTTTGATAGAAATATAGGATTATTTATTGATTTTTTTTTATTGAATTTTCTTAATTTTCCTTTTTTATTTGAAAAAATTAATAATTGTAATTTTGTAATATAGTTTTTAATTTTTCTTTTCATATTCATAATAATATTATAAATAATAATAATAACAATCATAGTAAATTATAATAACAATATTATTTATTACTTTCAATTATTGCTATTATAATAATTTAATATGATTGTTATTAGTATTATTTATTAATTTTTGAATAATAAGAATTATTATAATAAAATATTAAAATAAAATTCTTAATTATTATTTGAAAAATAGATTTAATATATTTTAAATTTTTTTATATTTTTATTTTATTTTATTTTATTTTATTTTTATTTTATCTTATTTTTTATTTTTTTTAATTTTTTTTTTATTTTTATTTTTATTATATTTTAAATTTTTTTTTTTATTTTTTTAATTTTTTTTATTACATTTTTGATATCTATTTAATTTTAATTTATATATATATATTTTTTTTTATTCTACTTAAAGTAATTTTATATAAATTATATAATAAAATATTATAATAAAATATATACATTGATAATACAACGAAATATTAAAAAATTATTATATTTTAATATGAATAAAAAATTATATAATTTTATTATAGAATTTAAAACTACTATAATTTTTATATGTATGATTGTATTTAACATATTCTATTTTAATAATAAATTACCAAAATTTAATTTAATTGTATTATTTTAATTATAATTATTCTTTTTTTTTTTTTTTTTTTTAAAAAAAAAATATAAATACTCTATTACAATAATTATAGAATTATTATAACTTCTATTATTTTAATTCTTATTATTCAATTTTTTTTTTGTCTTAAAAATTTCTAATTTAAATTATATATTAATTATATACTATTATTTTAATTCTTATTATTCAATTTTTTTTTTGTCTTAAAATTTTCTAATTTAAATTATATATTAATTATATATAAATATTCTACTATAATAATTAATTATAAAAATTTATTCTAATTATTATTACTTCTATTATTAATTTAATTTTTATTCATTTTTTCTTTTTTTTTTTTTTTTTTTTTTTAAAAAAATTTTTCTAATAATAATATTTCATTATTTTAATATTAATTTATATTTAAATTATATATTAATATAATTATTTTTTTATTATTTTATTTTTCTCTATATTATTTATTTTAATAAATTAAATAATGAGATATAAGAATATAATGATAATTGAAGATAATTTATTACACAAAATAAGATATTATATATATATATGATAATTGTGTTTGTATATTATAATATAGTTAGGAGTTTTGATTGCACTTTTTTTTTAGTAATCACTATAAAAAAATTTTATATAATATATAATAAATTAATATTAATTAAACAATTATATATTTATTATAATATATATATATATAATTTTAAAAATTAAATAAAGATATATTTGATAATTTTTACCTGTTATAATAATTATTAGATGGTTTAAATATTCCATTTGAACCATAATTGACATTAATAGATGATGTTATACTACGATTTATATTATTATTACTATCCATTCTAATCACAATTGGTTCCGTTGACAATGAAAATTTACTAGCTTTATCATTAGAATCAGTATAATATGTAAAATTATTACTATTCATTTTAATTGCCTCTATGGATGCTATTTTTTTTTTTTTTTTTTTTTTTTTTATTTTTTAAAATAAAAAGTTGAAAAATATATATATATTTATTAATAAATTAATAATTAATATTGGAATTAATAATTTGACTTTATTATAATAATTTAAAAAAAATATATATATATATATTTACGATTATTTTCAGATTTTGATTTATCGAAATTAATTTGATTATTATTTGTGCTAACAATTTCATTAGACATTTTGTTATAATAATGGTCTTTTTGACTGGTGCTTACGTAACTAATTTTTTCTTTTAAATCAATACGAATAAATAAAAGATCTAAAAGGAAAATTAAACCTAAAGAAGCCTTTGCTCTCCATACTGCATTTTTTAATGCCTTTAAGATTGGTGGAGCATATAAGAAACAAACAATAGAACCAATGAAATAAATGAGACCAACTATATTTAAAATTTTTTTTTCATTTTATTTGTATATAAAAAAATAAGAATATATAAAATATTAATATAATACAATTATATTTATAATTATTTAATTAATGCTAATTATATATTATATATATAATCTTTTTTTTTTTTTTTCTAAATTTACCTAAAAACATTCTTGTTAATGAACTTGTTAACATAGTATAAACAATTTCTCCACTTAAACTATTATTTCTTGATTGTTCAACAAATGTCTTGATAATTAAATACATAAAGAGAGCCTCTATTAATGCTAAAGGAAGGAAGGTTAAACCTTGTAAATGAGAACCGGCACTACTTGTTCTTCCCATGACATTAGCAGCTGCAATAACAAATCTTACAATAAGATTATATACAAAAAGAATTCCCATTATATAATCCCAGTATTTCTTTTGTAGTGATCTAACAACCGTTTTTAATTTTAAATAGGATATATAGACATAACCATATTCATTTAAATGCCAGAATATAGCTTCAATCCATTTAATTTGTACTACATAGTCAAAAGTGAAATAGGTTTTCAGAGAATTGTAGAAAGCAGTTAGCATACAACCAATAAAACCACAGAGAGTAACATTCAATAAATGTTTCCAAATTTTTCCTTCACCAAGAATATAGTAGGTATATAAGACTAAGATGAAACTCAAACTTGGAACATAATATTGAGTACTGTTAACATTATTGAAAATATCAGTTGTAATATTAAGAAATACTTCAAAATTGTTATCCACCGAGGTCGTTTTAATATTTGCTCCAAACATTTTTTATTTTTATTATTTATCAAATATATATATATTTATTTATTTATTTTTATTTTATTTTATTTTTTTTTTTTTTTTGAAATAATTATATATTTTATTTTATAATAATGTATATTGTGATATTTTTATTTTTATTTGAATTTGAATTTTGTCAATAGTATTAGTTTTTAAATTTAATTCACAATTTTTATATTATATTTTTATTAAATTTTATTTAATAAAATTGAATTATTGCTAAAATGACAATAAAATATAATAATAATAATTTTTTCTAAGGAAAAATAAAATATATCCTGTTTAAACAAAATAAATACTTTTTAGTTTATTATTCTAATAGAGTATTCATATATTTTCCACTTATTAATATTAATAGTTTTTTAATTATTTAGTACAATAATTATATTATATTATTATTAAAATTTATTTAATAAGATTGAATTATTGCTAAAATTTCAATAAAATATAATAATAATTCTTTTTGACGAAAAATAAAATGTATTCTGCTTAAACAAAATAAATACTTTTTTAGTTTATTATTCTAATAGAGTATTCATATATTTTCCATTAATTTGATAACTTCATTCCTTTTTTAATTTTATTTCTATTATATATATATATATATTTTTTTTTATAAAAAAGAATATTAATTATTAATTATTAAGTACTATTTATATATTTTTTTTTTTTTTAAAAAAAAAAAAAAACTAAATAATGGTGAATTATAATAATATTTATATTTCCAAAAAAAGATATATATATTTTAAATTTATGATATTAAATATTAAATATTTTATATATATTGAAAATTTAATATATTTTATTATTATTATTTATTTATTAATTGATTAATTAATTAATTATTTTATCTTTTGAAAATAATTCAAATTGAATAAAAAAAAAAAAAATTATTTTAAAGGATAATTATAATATATATAAATTAATTTATCATTAAATTTTTTAAAAACAAAATATGATCATAAAAAATATATACTATTTTTGTTATTAATATATATATATTATATGTTAATTTATAAAAAAAATAAAACAATACATAAAATAAATATTTAAATTAGTTTTATATTTTTAATGTTATTTTTATTATTATTTATTTATAACAATGTAAAATTAATTAATTTAATTATTTATTTTATGATATTTTACCAAATTTCTATATAGCTTAATTTATTATAGTAATATATTAAATTTATTAAATCAAAACTTTAAAAATTTTAATTTTTTGTTTATTGAATTAAAAAAATATTAATTATTTAAAAAATAGTAGGTATATATAAATTATATTTACATGTTAAAAAGTATAAGTATCTTTAAATATATATTAAAGTTTTGGTTATATGAAATTTATATGATATAATAAATTAAATTTAATTATTACTTTATTAAAAAAGTTATTTTGGTGACAATTTTATAAAATTTTTTGAAGAAATTATTACTAATTGTAAACTTTTAAAATAGGTACAATTTCAATAATATGAAAAATAATATGAAAAATAATATAAAAATAACAATGTGAAAATAGGAAGACAGCATAGAAATCTGAAAAGTTTTACACGAGTTTTACTTTATATAAATATATATATAGAAAAAAATTAAAACAATCTTTATTTTTTTTTTTTGTTTTAATTTATATTCTTTTAGTGGTAAGGGCAATAAAATTATAAAATTTTAAATTGCTATTTTTTAATCTTTTAATAATAAAGGATAAATTTTTTTTAAAGCTGATTTCTGTACAACAAATAATAAATAATTAGTAGTTTTTATCAATAATTAATATAAAAGCGGTTTAATTCATTAATATTAAATTTTAATTTTTTATTTAAAATATAAATTAATATTTAAAAATTAATAGATAATTTTAATATTTTCTTTTGCATATTTTTTAATAAATTTATTGAATACTTTAATTTTTAAATTAGTTATAATAAATGATTAATGATATTAAAGATTTAGTGAATAATGAATACTTTAGTACTTCTTAATTTCATAAGATATTTTTATATTTTGACTTTTTTTTTAAATTTATACATTTTACTTGAATAAATATAAATTTTAAATGAGCCATTTAATATTTAATAATTTGTCCTATAAACCTACATAAAATTTAATTATATATTATTTTTTCTATACCTTATTTTAGTTATAAATTATATAATTACAAACATTTCTGTATTTTTGAATATTACTTTTATTTCACATTATTATTTAAAATATTATTACGTTCAAATTGGTCAAATAATATTTATTCATTAATTAATTATGTGAAATTTTTTTTTTTTTTTTTAAAAAAAAAATATTCACATAATTAATTAATCAATAAATAAAATTTAAAGTTCGTAATAGTTGCGGCTGAAAAAAATATATTTCTATATTTGATCATTATGGGATATTTATTTTTAAAATTAATTAAATAATAATAGAAATAATAATAATAAAACATAATTTTATTTATTATTTAAAATAATAATAAATAATTATATTGAAAATGTAACATATAATTATTATAATTAATGTATAATATTTAAAAAATTTTTTAATAATTTAAAAGAAATAGTACGAATAAATTGTAAAAATTTTTGTTTGATTATTTGTTGTGTATATGATTGTAATAATAAGACAAATATCCAATATAAGGTTTTACATAGAGTTATAAATAAGTTGTAATCTTAAAGTAAAAGCATTCAATTTTTTTTTTCCTAAAAATTTTTTAAATACGTTATATTAAAAAAATTTTTTTAATAATTTAAAAGAAATAGTATAAATAAATTGAAAAATTTTTTTTAATAATTTAAAAGAAATAGTATAAATAAATTGAAAATTTTTTAATAATTTAAAAGAAATAGTATAAATAAATTGAAAATTTTTTGTTTGATAATTTGTTGTATATATAATTGTAAAAATAAAATTTTCTTATTATTAAAAATCTTTTTTATTTAGAGGGGAGGACAATAAGACTTCCAGTCTTTCCTATAAACATATCAGACTCTCGTTGGATTCTTTATACCTTTTCTAATATGAAAGACATTCCTCATAAGCCTCTTTATATGATAGGGGCTTCTTTTCAGTGATCTCTTGAACTATCGTCATGAGAGGAACAATTATATTAATCCTCTCACAGATCAAGTGCTTTCTGCACTAGCAATTATATAGTCTAGTAACAGAAATATTTATTATGGCGATAGAACATTCAATTTTGATTATAAGGAAAAATACCCTTGAAGAATGAAAATTTCTCTATATAATTTCAGAGGTAGGTAGAATAGTCGTGGGGTTGTTCCCGAAACCGTATGTATGTTAGTCCAGAGTACTAGATAAAAGTTGGAAAAACCTACCATAATAACTAATTCATTAAAAAAATAAGAATATTCAAATGTTTTAAATATATAACTAATAATATATATGGAAATTTTTATTTTTCTTATTTAATTAAGTCTAAATTAAACAATTACTTTAATAAATAATAAAATAAATAAAAAAATAAATAATTATTGCCTTATTGTAACTTTTAATATTAATTTCATATATATAATCTGGTAATATAGTGAAAATACAATTATTAATTCAGAAAATTATAGAGCTTGATTTAATATCCTATATGAATATGTAGCAATAAATCATACTATTTAAAACTCAATATACAAATTGAAAAAAAAAAAAAAGGTTAACACAAAATATTAATATATTTTATTATTAATTATTTAATAATATTACAATTTTATTAAATATTAATTATAAAGTATAGATAACAATAATTCTTATATTTTCAAATATGTAGGTGTATAGTATATAGATTATTATTATTGCAATAATAAATTGCAATTCATAATTATATATATTTTGTTTAATTAAAAAAATAAAGGGAAATCAAAAGCTCAAGTATTGCCAATATACCAGAAAACATTAATAAATGGTCCACTTCAATATTTGTAATATATAAAATTAAAAATTTTAAGAAATATATATGATTTTAAATATTGAAAATATAAAATTCTGATATAGTATATTAATGATTTTTAAATATATTAAAAAAATTAATAGGAATTTTATATCATAATGAATTTAATATTTAATATTTATAGTAAAAAAAAAATATTATACATTAATATTTCATATATTATTTTTTTATATTTAAAAAAAAGTGATCTTGATGGAAATAATAATTTATATACATGAGTTAATAATTTTGATTCAAAGGTAGAAGAATGTAAATTTAGAGAAAATGTTATGTGCTATAAACCTTAAACCTGTGAAAACTTATCATTGACCAGCAACCTAAACAATATAATTTTGAACCTAAAAAATATATAAAATATGTGATTCTTCAAGAGTGACTACCTATAAAGAAGAAAAACCCTAATAGGTAAATTTTTTACAATTATTTATTATTATTATTATTATTATTATTATTATTATTATTATTACTATTATTATTTTTTTTTTTTTTGTATTTAAATTAATTTTTGAAAAAAGAATCTTTTAATTAAGCTAATTACCATTAAGCTCTAAAAGTAATATATAAAAATTAAAATGAATAAATTTAAATATAATTATAATATAAGAATAATAACTGTAATAATAATATAATAATAATAACATTAATAATAATATTTAACAATAGCATTAATAATGTTTAATAGTAATAAAAAGCTGTTTAAATTTAATTTCAAAAAAAAAAAAAAAAAAAAAAAAAAAAAAAAGTAAAATATATATTATTCATAAATTTAATTTCAAAAAAAAAAAGTAAAATATATATTATTCATAAATTTAATTTCAAAAAAAAAAAAAGTAAAATATATATTATTCATAAATTTAATTTCAAAAAAAAAAAAAAAAGTAAAATATATATTATTCTTAAGTAACCAAATCACAAATATTAAATTTAAAGATAAATTTATGTTTTAGAAAAAAAAATTTTTTTTTTAAATAATTATTATAATATTTATTATTGCTTTTTTAAAAAAAAATAATATATATAATGCATATTTAAACAAAAATAAAATTACAAAGTAAACACTAAAACAAAAATATTTATAACTGAAATTTTTATTTTTTAATTTACAAATTTTTTAAAAAAATATACTATTAATAATATTCATAAATATTTAATAAAAACCAAAAGAATTATATATTTATTAATAATATATATCTTAAAAACAAAGCAAGACAAAACAAATATATATATATATTAAAAAAATAAATAAATAAATAAATAAAATAAAAAATTTAAAAGAAAAAAAAAAGAAGATATTTATAAATATTATTTTTATAATAGTCACTAATTTTTTTTATGTTGTACTATATTTTAACCAATCTTATTTAATAAATAATAATTTAAATAATTGTGATATGCATGGTGTTAATATTAGAAATAGAATTTATACTATTAGGAATTGTAGATTACTTTATCATCACTGTACCAGTCATTGGTAACTCTTATGAGTTAACTTTTTCATTGTTATAGCAGTAAAAGCTTTTCACAACCAGGAGAGTCAACGTCTAATTGATATAATAAAGGAGAACCTCTTTCATGCTCATTTTACACAAATAGTAATAATTGTTCTTTACATAACGAATTCATGGAAAATTGAATTTCCTAAACATAGTATAACATAGTATACTATCTATTTAAGATGGTTACTTTTTTAGCAAAATATTTTTCTATAGAATTTATTAATTATTTCAATTCGTTTTCATTTTTAATAATTTAATTTTAAATAATCAACAAATAATAAATAATAAATAATAATAAATAATAAATAATAAATAATAATAATTAATAATAATTAATAATTAATAATTAATAATTAATAAACAAATAAATAATAAATAATAAGTAATTGAATAATCAATAATCAATAATCTTTAATCAATAATAATTGATAATTAATAATTAATAATTAATAATTAATAATGAAAAATGAATAATAATAATAATGAATAATTAAATGGGTAAATTATAATAAATAAGGATTCATGATATTTTTATTATTAATAATAAAACAAAACACATAATTATAACAAAAAATTATTTTAATAAAAATTTAAATTGATTATTTATTAATTTATTTATTAATCTATTTAAATTTAAATGTGAAACTTTTTTTTTTTTATTAATAACTTTATTCCATTTTTGATGATTAATTAATTTGATGATATTCATTTTTAATTTTTTTTTTTTTTAATTTATTTTAATTCTGTTCTGTTTTATGTATTGAAATAACAAAAATCATAAAAAAAAAGTCAAATAAATAGAGAAAGATATAGAAATAGGATTCAACCAAGATAATACTAATTATTTATATTATCTTTGTTTATTAATTATTTATTTATTATTAAATATTATCAGTATCATTTTCATTTTTAATTCTTCTAACAATAATATTAAAACGGCTAATATATTAATTATTATTATTTATTGGTTAATGTCATGTTCACTTTTAATTATTAATTTTACCATTATAATTATTATTAATTAATTATTATAGTTTTATTTATAATTATTAATAATACATTTAATATTTATAATTAAAAAATAAAAAAATTTTTTATAATAATTTTTTGTATTACAAATTGTATATTTATATATGTAAAATATTATTTATTTAAATGGTAAATTTTTGATATTTAATTAAACATTTTGATATTTTGATATTTTGACATTTTAACATTTTGATATATTGATATTTTGATATTTTGATATATTGATATTTTGATATTTTTGATATTTTGACATTTTAACATTTTGATATATTGATATTTTGATATTTTGATATATTGATATTTTGATATTTTGATATTTTGACATTTTGATATTTTGATATATTTTTAATTATTATATATTTACTTAATTACCATCATCATAATAATAATAAATAATTGAATAATAAATAATAAATAATAAATAATAAAATAATAAATAATAAATAATTAATAAATAATAATGATAACAATAGTAATGATAAATAATAATTAATAATTCTGTTTATATGAGTGGATGATTTACAAAAACAAAGAAAAAAAGTTTTTGTTTCAAATAATAAATTAATTTTCATTAATTTAATGTTACACAATAACTGTTTAAAACCTTAAAAATAATAAAAATTTGGAGTTACACCGCAATATTAAAAAGATATTAAATTTAATTAATAATTCAATCATTTAACTACAAAATTATATATAAATAGAAAATTTTTAAATTAAATATTAATTTATCATTCATTCACTTTTTTTTTTTTACATTTTTATTCTTAGTTTTGGTTTTATTTAATATGTAATTTTTAGAAAACATTAATTTATTTATCAATTAAAGTTATTTATTTAATCTGGTATTATTTATTTATATAATTTTCTATTATTTATTTAATTTTTTATTATTTATTTAATTTTCTATTATTTATTTAATCTTATATTATTTATTTATTTATTATTCTATTATTTATTTATTTATTATTATTTGTATAAAAAGTAAAAAGTATTATTTTTTATTAGTATTATAATTTATAACATTATTTATTTATTAGTAATTAGTTTTATTTAATTATTTATTGTTATTGTTTAGTATTATTTATTTCTTATTATTATACTTTTTCATATGTAATAATAGTTATTTATTAATTTATAAATATATTTTTTATTTAATTATTTTAATTATTTTAATTATTATTATATTAAATTTATTAATTTTTGTTATTTATCCAAAAAAAAAGAAAGAAAAAAACTTAATAAAATATAAAATTTTATGCCTATTCTATATAATAATAAAATTTTTAATTTTTTTTTAATTAATAACTAATAATTTATTAATTAAAAAGTTATAAATAATTTTTATAATAAATAATTTTATTATTTTTTATTTTGTATATTCACTATCATACAATAATAATAAAAAATAAAAGTAAAAGTAAAAATAAAAATATAAATAAGATCAAAGAAAAAAAAATATAGAGAAAGATAATAAAGAAAAATAGTGAATAAAAGTAAAATATTTATAATAAAATAAAAAAATATAATAAAATCATAAATATATAATTATAATATAAATATATATATATTTTTTTATTAATTATTATTATTTTTTTTAAAAAAAAAAAAGAAAAAGAAAATTCATATATATATATATACTCTGGACGACCAAATGAAATATTAAAAACAAAAAATTAGTGATTAAAAAAAAGCAAGATGAAAATTACATTAACAATATATTATTAGAAAAAAAAATAAAATAAATAAATGATTATTCAAATAAATATCACATTATTCAAATAAATATCACATTATGCTTTATTTATAAAATATATTTAATTATCAATTTCATAAATTTCAATTAACCTTTATTCTTAATACCAACTTATAATATTAAAAAATAAATAAATAAATAAATAAAAATAAAAATAAATTAGACATAATACCAATACAAAAACAATAAAATAAAATAAAATAAAATAAAATAAAATAAAATGAACTTTTCAATTATAATTTTGTTTTTAATAACTATAATACCTATTTTCGGTCAAACAACTGAAGATTCTAATTCACAAGACTGTCAAAACCTGATGAATTTTTTTAATTCTTATATACAAAGTGTAGGACATCAACTAAATATACCAGCGTGTTGTGATGATAGCAAAGACTATCATTATATAGTTTGTGAAAATGGATCGGTTACAGCAATGTAGATATATAATTTTAATTAAATTCTAATAAATATAAATTTAAGATAATATCAACTAATAAATATTAAATATTTTATATCTTATTATATATACTATATATATATATATAAAAAAAAAAAAAGTGAATTAAGAATGAATAGATTCAATGAACAAATTGATTTCTCAAATTTTCCAATATTACCTAACCTTAGAAAAATGTAATATATATATTAAAAAAAAATAAAAATAAATAAATGGACTTAAAAATTTCATCAAAACATTCCAACACTAAAATTAATGCATATATATTATAACATTATTAAATATTACTTTTAATATTAATTAATTTAAAGACTCTTTGAAGGTCATATTTTTAAAGATGGAGTATTACCTTCAAGATTTTTTGATTTACCAAAATTAGAAGATTTGTAAGTTATTATTACTGTAATAACAATTTATAAAAATAAAATAAAACTTTAATAATAATAATAATAATAATAATAATAGAGAAATATTAAGTTCAAATATCGCTGTAGTCCCTGAGAATATTAATAAGGATTGTCCTCTTCATAAATTGTAAATGAATAATATATATCGATATTATAAAAAAATAATAATAAAAACAAAAAAAAAAAAAGTAATATTATATGTTATAATTCTAAATAATTTATATTTATTGAAATTTTAATATAAAGAAATTTATATAATAATACAATTAACGGTTTTCCAAATCAAATTTTAGATTATGATTTGAAATTTTTGTAAGTATTATATATACACTCAAAACAAGTATAAATAATGATAATGTTAATAAAAAATGATTTAATATATTATTTTTTCGTGTATTAATTTCTTTTACTATTATTAATATTAAATATTCAAGGGATCTTTCTCGTAACGAAGAAATAAAAACTATACCATCCAAAATTAAAAATTTAAAAAACTTAGAAATATTGTTAGTTCAGGATATTATTATTGTTAATGATAGAATTTATTACTATTAAATAAAAATCAAAATTAATTTATTTTTATTTTTTATTTTTTTTAAAAAAAAAAATGGTTGATATATATATATTTATATATTATTTTTAAAACATTTTATATTATTTATTGCATATTTAACATAGATATATAGGAATGACAGGTTTAACAAGTATGTCCGAAGAAATATTTAATTTAGAAAATTTAAGAGAATTGTAAGTTTAGGAGTATCAAAACTTTTATTAATATTATTATATATATATATATATATATTTTTTTTTTTTCTTTTTTTTTTTTTTTTTTTTTTTGAACTTTATAATAATAAATTATTATAACATAAAATAATTAAAATGAATATCTATAGATATATATTACTAATTTCTTAATAATGATATTATTATAATTATTATTATACTTATTATATATATATTATTATTTTTTATTTTTTTTTTACCTGAAAAAATATATCATTGAAAATATATATATATGCATAAAATTTAATATATAACATAATTAACAATATCCTATAAATATGAAATATAATTTTTTTTTTTTTTTTTTCAATATATATATATAAATATATTTATTTTATTATTTTATTATAAAAAAAAAAAAAAAAAAAAAAAAAAAAAAAAAAAAAAAAACATACAAAACAAAACAATATAAATAACAACAAATAAAAAAATAAAAAAAAAAAAAAAAAAAAAAAAAAAAGTGATCTTGATGGAAATCCAGAATTATCTACAAAAATTTATAATTTTGGTAAGAAATTAGATAGTTGTGATTTCAGAAATATCAATATTATATGTTATGAACCGGGAACTTGTGATAAAATTATTGTTCAAGAGGAGCCCTTCCGTAAATTTAATTATGATAATGATAATACTTTCGAAAAATGTACAGATACCTTTAAGGGAAGAGAAGAAGGAGGAGGAAGAGGAAATGGTTCTTTCATTAAAAATAATTTTTTATTAATTATTTTAATTATCATTATTCTTCTTCTTCTTGCCTGTATATGCTTCCTACTTTTATTTCGTCGTAAAAATGATAAGGAAAAGACGGATTCAAAAATTGGAATGAGTGAAGAAATTTATTCTTCCCCAACTATTGAAATTCCAAATTCTTACGTTAAAGTTAATTCCTCTAATAATTTCGCCATCTCAAAAATTAATTCCATATCCTCTGACATGTCCTTAGACTTAGAAAGTTCAGAGAATGTAGAATCAAAATCTTTATTCACTTCTCAATTAAAAAATAAAAATTCTCCTTCATTATCTCCTTCAGAATTCAATATCAGTTCTATACCAAATGTTTCCAGTGACAATAAATTTAGTATCAGTTCTATACCAAATGTTTCCAATGACAATAAATTCAATATAAGTACAGTACCGATCACTTCTACAAAAAATAAAAATTTCAATTTAAGTTTTATTTCATCATCAACTTCCACTATGGAAAATAGTAGTAGTAATAATAATACTACTACTACAACTACTACTACTAATAAAAATAATAATCATTATTATTCAAGTGAGCAGGCCAACTTTTCTACTTCTGAAGAAATAACTACTTATAATTCTAGTAGCGAGATACCAAATAATTCAGCGATGGATTTGAATTTTAATTCCAGCTTAATACCAGAATCCTCAGCCCTCAATAAAATTAAAAATCAATTCGATTCAAGTTTAATACCAATACCAAATACTTCTGCCATTAATCATCATCATCATCGTCATCATAATAGAAATAGTAATAATTATGGTAATAATTAATAATAAATATTAATGAATATTAATAATAAATAATAAATAATAAATAATAAATAATAAATAATAATAATAAATAATAAATAATAAATAATAGATAATAATAAATAATAATAATAAATAATAAATAATAAAAAATTAATAAATAATAGATAATAATAAATAATAATAACAATAATATGTATATTATTAATCATAATTTTAAATTTAAATTTAATAGGAAGTGAAAGTAATCTAAATTTAAGTACCATACCGAAAAATTCTACTTTAGAGAGTCATTTTAGTATAAGTTCACTACCAAATCTTCCCGAATTAGATGAAGAAGAAGAAGAAGATCTTCTTTCATTGAATCATGGTTCTCTATCGAATATGAATACTATTAATGATTCAGGGTTTGATCCAACATTAAATATCAGTTCCATGAAGAATATATCTGGTATTAACAGTTATTCACTTATTGATTCCTCAATGCCAAAACATGCCACCAAAAATTTAGAAGTATATCCAAATCATCGATTCCTTGATTCTCCAAATATAAGAGATATGAATAATCCAAACAGTTATGATAATCATAATATCAATATTAATACCAATATCAATACCAATACTAATACTAATACCGATAATGGCAATGGTAATGATAATAAAAGAAATTCTAATTTCCAATTCAATATGAAACCCTCATACCCATTAAGAATTAATACGGTTACTTCTACTGCAACAAATCGTGGTAGTAGTAGTGTAACTTCCTTAAAACCACTAGATCCAGCCTATCCCTTACTTTCACCCAAAGAAACCATTAGTAGTAATGTTAATATGGTGACCCCGACGCTAACGGTAAATACGGCCACAACCGGTTCACGACAATCAGTAATGCAAAACTTGGCCGATCTTGATTTTGTGATGGATGAATCCATTCTTTCACCGCAACTCTCTATCAATACTAGTTTTGGTAATGATGATTAAAAAAAAAAAAAAAAAAAAATTAGAGAGAGAGTGAGTGAGGAAGAAGAAGAAGAAGAAAAGAAATAATAATAATAATAATAGAAAAAAAAATCTATCTGACAATAATAAAGTTTTTTTATTTATAAATATATATTGCTATATATATGAATAAACCATCGTAAAAGAAATAAAAAAAAAAAAAATAAACTATCTGACAATAATAAAATTTTTTATATAGAAGTATATATTGCTATATATATTTTAGAATAAATCATCGTAAAAAAAAGAAACAAAAACAAAACAACAACAACTTATCTGACAATAATAAAGTTTTTATTTATTTATATTATTTTATTATTTTATTTTGTTTATTTTTAATTTTTTTTTTTTTTTTTTTTTTTTTTTTTTTATTTATTTATTTATTTTATTTATTTTTATTATTTTTATTTATTAATTTTTTTTTATATTATACTTTTTTTTTTTATTTATTTATTTATCTTTTTAGAGTAGAAAGATTACAGAAAAAAAAAAAAAAAATATATATATATATATATATATATAAAATAAAAATCATCCTAATTATATATAATCATATTCATAATTATAATTAAAATATTATAAAATGAAATAAAATAATATAAAATAATATAAAATAATATAAAATAATATAAAATACAATAAAAAAAAAATTTAAATTAAATAAATTATTAAAAAAATAAATTATTATATATTATATATATTTAAATTATATTCTTTTTTTTTTTTTTAAATTTTATTTGTTCATAGGTTAACTTTTATTGTTATTTTTATTTATTTTATTTATTTTATTTATATGTTATACTTTACAGTTCCAAGACACTTTATATATTTTCATTATTGTCATACTATCTTTTATTATTTATTTATTTATTTATTTATTAATATTAGTAGTAGTAGTAGTAATAGTAGGAGTCGTGATCTAATAAATTCAAAGAGTTGATATGATTCGAATAAATAAATGAATAAATAAATATGTATATACATATTTATTATATATAAATCAAAAAAAAAAAAAAAAAAAAAAAAAAAAAAAAAAAAAATATTAAAAAAATTTTTTAAAATATTTGTATAAAACGAGATATTAAGATAGTTAAATCTAAAAAATCATTTAATATTTAAATTTAAAAAAAAAAAAATTTTTTTTTTCTGTATTTTTATTTATTTATAAAATTTTTAAATATATATTATATTTTATAAACTAGTATAGATATATATTTATTTTATAATTACAAATTATATTATTTTATTATTTATTATTATTTTTAAAAAATTTCAAAATGTCGAAAATGTCTAAATTGTAATATGTTATAAACGTTAAAAATTGAAAATGTTTTTAAATTTTAAAAGGTTAAAAGATTAAAAATATTGAAAAATATTTAAATTTATTACTATTATTATTATTATTATTATTATTATTATTATTATTATTATTATTATTATTATTATTATTATTATTATTATTATTATTATTATTATTATTATTATTATTAGTACTATTAATTAATTAATTAATTAAATTAAATTAAATTATTTACTTATTTACTTATTAATATATTTATATATTTATTTAACTATTTGAAATTTTGAATTGTTAATAAAAAAAAAAAAAAATGTTTTTCTTTTTTTTTATTTTTTATTTTTATTTTTTTTTTTTAAAAAAATTTCAAAACTCTTATATTTCAATATCTATATAAAAGTATATTTATTTATTTATTTTTCTTTTTTTTTTATTCAATTTCAATGAGTTCCATTTTTCCTTTCTTTCTTTTATTACTCCTTTTTCTTTTAGGACGACCAGACCAAGAATAGTAATGATAGTCATCATTACTGTTGTTATTTTCCGTATCACTATCATTATTACTATCATTATCACTATTGTGATCATCATCATCGTCATCATTATATCTATCATAATTATAATGATGACTAGTTCTAATTTTCTTATTCGATGAATCATCATCATAGTAATCACTACCAATATGTAATTTAGACTTATCCTCCTCATCATCATACATAAAGTCATCCTTATCATCATTGTAGTCACCAACATATTCATCATTCCTATTTGAATTATCAGTACTACTACAAGGTTCATTTCTATTTCTATTTCTATTTCTATTTCTATCTCTATCTCTACTTCTACTTCTACTTTTAATGTAATTTTTATTTCTACTATTATACTTATTATTTCTAATTTTAATTTCATTTTTATTTTTATTTTTATTTTTAATATTTTTAATATTTGTTTTATCCTCATTTTCCTCATCTCCATTATTAAGATTAATTTTATAATTTATATTGGTTTTAAGATTTTCATGATCTCTGAAGCCATGCTGAATTGTATTCAATATTTCTGAATTAATTTTACGAAAATCTTGAACATTAATATTATTAGTAATTTCTACATTTACTGTTAGTTCTTTAACTTGATTTCTTTCGTTTCTCCCTTTATTTCCTTTTTCAATAGTTATTTCTTTTTCTCTTTCTTTTTCCCTTTCAATTTCATTATTTTTTTCTTCATTTTTTTCTTTTTGTTGTTTAAATTGATCTATTTCTCTTTCTAATTTTTCTCTATCAGTTTTTAATGTTTCAAATTTTGAATGAATAATTTGAGATAAATTTTCTACTTGTTTTAAGGTGGCTTCCATTATATCCTTCTTAAAATGATTCATCGTTTTTAATATATCGATTCCTGAAGGGTGATTATTTTCTATATGATTTTGATTGTCACCATTATATTCTATTAATGATGAATTGCTATCATCATTATTATCATTTTTATTGTCATTAAAGGTATTGATAGAGATAGGTGTATTGACAGTGATGTGAGTATTATCAGTTGTGACATTATTATTATTTTTATCATTATTAGAGGTATTTATAGAGATAGGTGTATTGACAGTGGTGTAAGTATTATCAGTAGTGACATCATTTTCATTATTAGAGGTATTTATAGAGACAGGTGTATTGACAGTAGTGCAAGTATTATCAGTAGCGACATCATTTTCATTATTAGAGGTATTTATAGAGACAGGTGTATTGACAATGGTGTAAGTATTATCAGTAGTGACATCATTAACATTATTAGAGATATTTGTGAAGATAAGGGTATTGACAGTGGTGGAAGTATTATCAGTAATGACATCATCTTCATTATTAAAGATATTTGTAGAGATAGGAGTATTGACAGTGGTGTAAGTATTATCAGTTGTGACATTATTATTATTTTTATCATTATTAGAGGTATTTATAGAGATAGGTGTATTGACAGTGGTGTAAGTATTATCAGTAGTGACATCATTTTCATTATTAGAGGTATTTATAGAGACAGGTGTATTGACAGTGGTGGAAGTATTATCAGTAGCGACATCATTTTCATTATTAGAGGTATTTATAGAGACAGGTGTATTGACAGTGGTGGAAGTATTATCTGTAGTGACATCATCATCATTATTAGAGATATTTGTAGAGATAAGGGTATTGAAAGTGGTGGAGGTATAATCAGTAGTGATGTCATTATCATTATTAGAGATATTTGTAGAGACAGGAGTATTTACAGTGGTGAAAGTTTTATCAGTAGTGACGTCATTATCATTATTAGAGATATTTGTAGAGACAGGAGTATTTACAGTGGTGAAAGTTTTATCAGTAGTGACGTCATTATCATTATTAGAGATATTTGTAGAGACAGGAGTATTTACAGTGGTGAAAGTTTTATCAGTACTGACGTCATTATCATTATTAGAGATATTTGTAGAGATAGGAGTATTGACAGTGGTAAAAGTATTATCAGTAGTGACATTATCATTATTTTTATCATTATTAGAGGTATTTGTAGAGATAGGGGTATTGACAGTGATGGGAGTATTATCAGTAGTGACATTATTATTATTTTTATCATTATTAGAGGTATTTATAGAGATAGGTGTATTGACAGTGGTGTAAGTATTATCAGTAGTGACATCATTTTCATTATTAGAGGTATTTATAGAGATAGGAGTATTGACAGTGGTGAAAGTATTATCAGTAGTGACATCATTTTCATTATTAGAGGTATTTATAGAGATAGGAGTATTGACAGTGGTGAAAGTATTATCAGTAGTGATATTATTATCATTATTTGAGGTATTTGTAGAGATAGGGGTATTGACAATGGTGAAAGTATTATCAGTAGTAACATCATTTTCATTATTAGAGGTATTTGAAGAGATAGGGGTATTGACATTGGTAAATGTACTATTAGTAGTGACATTATTATTATTATTATTATTATTATTATTATTAGCATTAGTATTTGTATTAGTATTAGTATTAGTATTCATATTAGTATTAGTAGTAGTTATATTATTTGATGATGAAGAATTGACTAAAGTATCATTTAGTATATTATTTTCATTTTTTCGAGTATTTCTGAGGTTATACATTTTTCTTTTGTTAGGATACCCTACAGAATGATTCATATTAATTAATTCTGTTCTATCAATATTTCTTGTACTATTATTATTAGTATCATTATTGTCATTATTATCATTATTATTATTATTATTATTATTATTATTATTATTATTATTATTATTATTATTATTATCTTTCTTATTTTTCCTTTTTTTGTATCTATTAGTTAAGGAATAATTAATATTTTTTGATCTTCTCATAAAGTACTGTTTTCTTCCAAAATATTCATTATTGTCATTATCATTATCATTTTCATTATCATTATCTTCTTCTTCTTCATTTTTTTCATTATTTTCATCTGAGGATATATATTCCTGTTCCTC
Organism: Neocallimastix lanati (nom. inval.); assembly: GCA_016946835.1. Classification (NCBI taxonomy): domain Eukaryota; kingdom Fungi; phylum Neocallimastigomycota; class Neocallimastigomycetes; order Neocallimastigales; family Neocallimastigaceae; genus Neocallimastix; species Neocallimastix lanati (nom. inval.). Next base: position 199,789 of record JACVTC010000021.1, on the reverse strand, counting down.
CTCTAGAAGTGGTTTATCTTTTCCTTTTCTTCTTGTCCTTCTTTTACTTATTCCTTTATTAATGGATAGTGTATAGATACTAGGGTTATTGATATCATTACTATTACTACTTTTATTATTATTATTATTATTTTCATTATTTTCATTACTATTCATTTTATTATTTTGGTTAGTGTCATTATTGATATAATCTTCTTTACTTATATTTATATTACTTTCATTATTTTCATTACTATTATTTTCATTATTATTAATTTCCTTATTATTTTCATTACTATTATTTTCATTATTATTAATTTCTTTATTATTTTCATTACTATTATTTTCATTATTATTAATTTCCTTATTATTTTCATTACTATTTTCATTATTATTAATTTCGTTATTAATTTCGTTATTAATTTCGTTATTAATTCCATTATTAATTTCATTATTAATTTCATTATAAATTTCATCATTATTAATTACATCATTATTAATTTCATTATTATTTTCATTAATATTTTCATCATTATTAATTTCAGTATTTTTAATTTCGGCATTATTTTCAGTATTATTAATTTCAATATTATTTTCAGTGTTATTAATTTCTGTATAATTTTCAGTATTATTAATTTCAGTATTATTTTCATTATTAATTTTATTATCATTATTATTATTATTATTATTATTATTATTACTATCATCATTATTATCATTTTTATTACTGTTATTATTATTATTATCATTATTATTATTATTATTATTAACATCATTACTACCATTGTAATTTTCATTACTTTCATTATTATTGTTAACATCATTACTACTATTATTATTTTTATTATTGTCATTATTATTATTATTATTATTATTATTATTATTATTATTATTATTATTATTATTATTATTATTAACATCAATATTACTATTATTATTAATATCACTTTTATTATTTCCATTTTCAGAATTATTAATTTCATTACTTCTATTATTAATTGCATTATTATTATTATTGTTATTATTATTATTATTATTATTATTATTATTATTATCATTGTTATTGCTACTAGTCATTAATAGGGTTTCCTCATTATTTAATAATAGTGAAGAAATACTTCTCGTTATTCTACGAGGATAAGTATTATTTTTATAAGAAATTTTAGAGGAACTACTCAGTGAACTCATCTGGTTATAACGGTTATTATTTTGATTACTGAGATTGATGGTTTGAGAAGAATTAGTTAAATAAGTGGAAGATCTGCCTTTAGACCTTCTCTTTCTTTTACGATAAACATATTTACGGTTTTCATTATATTGTAAATTTTTATGTTTTCTTAATTTATAAGTCATCATTCTATTTTCATTGGGATTATTATTTCTAAGAGAAGAAGAAGAAGAAGAAGAAGAAGAAGAAGAAAGAGGGGTTTCTCGTTTTGGAATGACATTTCCTGTGATGGAATTTCTATTGATATTACTTATATTGACATTTTCATTGGAGAGACGATTATTCTGGAAATATCTATTTACTATCTTATGTTCATTTCCTTTTTCAATTCCTGGAGCATTAACTCTTATTCTTTTCGAGAATATATTCCCAGATAGAGCATTTGTAGTTTCATTTTCTTCTTTTACCTTTCTTTTAGGGTCTCTTCTTTTCATTTTTTTTCTTTTTTTTTTTTTTTTTTTGTTGATATCAATTTTATTTTATTTATTTTATTTAATTTTATTATACCTTATTTCTTATTATTAAAATTAAGATTTCCTTTTTATCATCCAATTAAGATTTCTTTTTTTTTTTTTTTTTTTTTTTTGCTTTTATTACTAAATTTAGATTTTAATTTCTATTTTTTTTTTTTTATCCTTTTGCTTTTCCCTTTCCCTTTATCTTTAAAATATTATATTTATATTTTATTTATTTTACCTATATATATATATATATAAAGAGATTATAAATTAAAAATACTTCAAAACACTCTATTTTATTTTATTTTATTTTATTTTATTTTTAAATAAAATAAAATAATGATTAAAAATTAATTTTAAATAAAAATTTAATTTTATGTAAAATTTATTTTTCATTAAAATAGTTAAACATTTAATTTTGATTTATTTATATTTTATTATTAAAAAGAATAATACTAATTATTATAGAATGAAGGATTATAGATGATGAACATATATTACCTTCTACTTTTCTTAAGTATATGAATAGATAAATAGATAAATAAATAGATAAATAGATAAATAATTTAAATAATTAAAGTAATATATTAAAATAAATTATATATTCTATATATTCTATATAATATTATTATTAAATACTATATATATATATTTAATATTTATTAAAAAATTTTTTAATTAGTTTTAACTTCTTTATTGTATATCCTTTATTTAATAAGAATTATTGTTATATAAAAATAAATATATCTTTTTAATTAAAATGTATGAATGAATATAAAAAAGTATTAACATTATTTAAATACCTTTACTGCTATACACTACATTATATGCTATATTATTACATTAAAACTTTTTATGCTAATATTAAACTCTATAATTATCTGTAAAACTAAAAAATATTTAAATATTTATTATTTAATAATATTAAATACTTTACAAATAATTTTAAAAAATAAATTTTTATTTATTTTAAAGAAATAAGATTATATTTTAAATAATAAAATGAAATAGAAAAAAAACAAAACAAAACAAAACAAAACAAAACAAAAACAAAAACAAAAACAAAAACAAAAACAAAAACAAAAACAAAAACAAAAAACAAAAAGCAAAAAACAAAAAAAAACAAAAACAAAAAAAAATTAAAAATAAGTTATTTTTTTAACTTTTTCTCTTTTTATTTCATTTCAATTAACTTTTTTTTTTTTTGGTTAAGAATGTAATAGAGAGTCAAAATATCGGTACCTCAAATACATAACTCTTCATAAGGATTATTATTACAGCATATTATAATTTTTTACTTTTATTATACAAAAATAAAAGATATATATGTGTTATTTATTATTATAATAATGCTTATTTTGATATATATATATAATAAAATATAAAAAAGAAAAGATATATTATCAATTAATTATATATTACACACTCTAAAAATAAAATAAAAATAAAGTATTTATTTATAACACTTTATTGATATTTTAAAAAAATTAAATTTGAAATTTTTGTCATTTATTTTATTTTAGAACCTTTTTTATTAATTATTTTAGAACTTTTTTTTTTTATTTTAGAACCTTTTTTTTTTTTTTTTTTTTTTTTTTTTGTTTTTATTTTTATTTAAAACCTTCTAATTATTTTTATTTTAAATTATTTTATTTTGTATGGTGATATTATTTTCTTATTAAAAAAAAAGTAGTTTTAAAAGCGTTAAATGTATAAATATATATTGAGTATAAATATATATATATTATACATTAAAATAATATAGAAGATTAATAAATCTTATTTATATTATTTTTATATTATTTTACAAATTATATTAAATATATTAGTATAGTTATGAAAATAACGAAGTTTTAAAAAATAAAATTTGATAAAATTTTATTATTCATATGTTATTTTTTTAATACTATTACTTCCAATCAACTTAATAATTATATTTTTATTTTTATTTCATTATATTATGTTTTTAGGGTGGATGAAATATATAAATATATATATAAAAATAAAAGTTTGTTTTGACCTAAATCGGTCAATATTAAAAATATTATAAATACAAATTTAAAATCCAATTTTTCTTTTTCAATTGTTAAAATAATTTATTTCCATTTTATTGAAACAATAAAAAAAAAAGTTTACTAATATTTGGAGCAAAATAAAATTCTTTTTTTTTTTTTTTTTTTTCTAATAAAACTTTGTTTTTAGGGAAAGAAAACATATTTGATATTAACTTTGCACAATAATAAAAGAAAAGTTAACATTTTCATATATGGAATGAAAATAGTTACTTTGCCAACTTTATTTTAAATTTCCATTGTACTTATAATTATCCTGTTTATATATAAACTTTGAATATATATATATATATATATAATACTTCTTTAGTTTATTTTTATTTTATTTTATTATTTTATTTATTTTTTTTTATAAAAAAAAATTAATAAAAGAAATATTTCAGTATTTATATTTTTTTTTTTTTTTTTTGTTCCCACACAAATTCAAAAAATTAAAATAAATAATAATAAAAATAATAAATAATTAATAATAAATAATAAATAATTGAATTATAAACATTAAATAATAAATAATAAATAAAATAATTAAATAATTAAATAATAAATTATAAAATAGACTTAATAAATAATAAATTAAATAATTAAATAATTAAATAAATGAATCATTATAATAAATAAATATATATATAGAACACAAAATGTTGTGTTTTATGTAATTTGTTAGTCATAATTTAAAAATTATTAAATATTAAAAAAAAAATAAATTATAGATAGATATTTGTTTTTTATATAGATAGAGATATATATATTTTGAAAAAATTTAAATTAAAATTGAAGTACAAAATAAAAAAAAAAATAAAAATTTTTTTTATAATTAATAAATGATGTGTAACAAATTGGAAGAAAAAAAAAAAAAAAAAAGGAAAAGTCCAAATTTCATTTCTTCATTTCTTTACTTTTTTCCTTTTTTTCCCTTTTTTTTTTCCCCTTTTTTCTATTTTTTTTTTTTTTTTCTTTTTTGTTTCTTTTCCCTTTTTTCTTTTTCTTTTTTGTTTTCCCTTTTTTTTTCTGTTTTTTTGAAGTGGATTTTTTTATATTCTATTTATTTTATAAAATAAACAATAAATTTAGTTATCCTTTTATTCTTATTTTTTTTATTAGTACAAGGACAATAAAAAAATTATTTTAATACATTTAGTCATTTAATAATTGTTAGGATGTATTAAAATATAAATAAATAAATAAATAAATTGTTAGATAAATAAATAGATAAATAAATAAATAGATAGATAAATAAAATAAAACATTTCCTTTTATATCTAATAAAATATTTTGTAATTTGGTGGAATTTAAATGTTAATAAAATTTTTAATAGTAAACCCTTATAAAATAATAAAAGGTTCTTTCTTTTATCATAATATTATTATATAAAATTATTTATTCCATTTTACATAAATAGAATAAAAAAGCAATGCCATATTTCTAATAATAATAATAGAATATTATATTAATACTTTTTTTTTTTTTTTTAGTTCCAGTATGTGAGATATCATGAATTCTCCTAATTCTTACTTTATTAGTAAATTTTTATTATTATTATTTATTATTATGTTGAATTACAAACATAGATAATATCAGTAGGATTAAATAATAATTATATGAATAATAATACTAATAATAAAAAAAAGAAAAAAAAAAAAAATAGATGGAAAATTGGTCTTGGGAAAGAAGTTTTTTTTTTTCATCATTATGAGAACTGTAAAAAGGGATTTCTAAAAAAAAATTAATTATAAAATTTTAAAAGTCAGAAAGAGACAATTCGCTCAAGATAAACAATATCAAGTTTTCCTTTCTTATGTCAATTTAAAAAAGGATGTGGGATGATGCCTTAAAAGAAATTTATATTATTAATACAATATATATATATATATATATTTTTGAATAAATATTTGTATAAATTAATATCTTTCTATTTATTTATTCATATTTTATTAGTATTATTATTATTATTATTATTATTATTATTATTATTATTATTATTATTATTATTATTATTATTATTATTATTATTATTATTATTATTATTATTATTATTATTATTATTATTATTATTATTATTATTATTTTATATTATATATATATCCACTTTCCAACATATTATGATTAATTATAATTTCAACTTCTATAGCTATTTATGGGGTAAAGTATGCTCTAAAGGAATTCTTTCTTCAAGAGTATGTAGAAAACTCAGTCCTACTGTAATTAAGGCTGATGCCTCTGTAAAAACTATGAATCTTTTTAAAGAGTTTCTTCAGTGGAAAACCAAGAGATGATATCTTCATTCAAAGTTTAGAAGGTTAATTGGATTATTTTTCTTTATTTAATTGGGTTTATTATATAGAAAAAATAAAAGATAATGTTCTATTAAAAAATATCATAAATATATATATATATTTTTTAAAAAAAAAATAAAAATAAAATAGTATCTTAAAATAATAATAATAGTAATAATAATATATATAAAATATAATATATAAAATATATATATATAAAATATTATATCATATTATATCATATGTACATATAAAAAATAATATAAAACAATTATAAAAGTATAAAATATAAAAATATAAAAAAAATATATATATATATATATATAATAACAATAATAATAAAAAAAATAATAATAATTTAAAAGTCAAATATAATAATTAATATAAAATACTAACTATAACTTTTATTTCTTTATATTTGTATTATATTTTTAAATATAAATATTTTTATAAATATATATATATATAAAGTTAGGACGATACAGGTCACTGTAGAGGGCGGGGTTCGAATCCTCGGCATGGCACCAAATAATCGGATGAGGTTTCTATCCTGGGATATCATGAGACCACACGTGATGTCCATAAGGCTTTCCCTCAGATGATTATTTCACCCAACCCTGATACTACGCTTTGAATTGAAGCATAGACCTTGATGATTGTAAAATTTCCAATCGCCAATGATTACACCCACTAGGGAGGAGTTAATGGTTCCGTTCTGATGCTCGTGGTCATTAGAGATATATGTAGGAACGTTAGGAATGCATCTCCGGGCAGTGTGTAACGACGATTGAGAGCGGCGAAGCTGATACAGTATGCCAATAACTCATCACCTTACAGTTAATTAATAACTGTATGGCCATATGGGAGATGGGTACCCATATGTGCAAGTCTATGTTTATATATATATATAAAGAAATAAATGTTATAGTTAGTATTTTATATTAATTATTACATTTAATTCATAAATTATTATAATTTTTATAAATAACTCCTAAATAATGAATAATGAAAAATAGAAAATTATATATATATATATTATTTTAGTAATTATTACATTTAATTTATAAATTATTATAATTTTTATAAATAACTCCTAAATAATGAAAAATAGAAAATTATATATATATATATTATTTTAGTCATTACTTCTATTATCAAATAAAAATAATTCAAAGAATTTTATTTTATTTTAATTTTTTTTAATTCTTTAATATGTTCTATATTTAAATTTATTAAAGTTTTTATTTAATAAAAAAAAAAAAAAAAAAAGTTAATATTT